>JNEY01000023.1:111479-169432 GCA_020875895.1 Aphelenchus avenae | reverse complement strand
ACCGCCATGGGAAGCATGGTATAGCGGGCCCGCTATAGCATGTAAGCATGGGTAAGCATAAACTTTGACAGGTCATAACTTTTTTCTAGACAACCGATGTGGCCTTTATTTTCCATTTGTATATAACTTTAGAAGCCCTATCGAATGATACCAAATTGCGACCAATCGCAAAAACTTTTTGGGGGGACTAACCCGCACCAGCGCTTTAGTGTATAAGGATCGTCAAAGTATTAAAAGCTCGGATTCTTTTTGCAGCAGTTCTTCTTCGTACGAACTTGTTCCTCACTAAACATTTAGACCCGACAAGTATTTTGGAAAATATAAACACGCAAAGAGGCTAAACCGCATTCATTATGCGCGACATGCCAATATTTTCGTTGAGTTTTAGCTGGAGTTAAACTGTTGGAGGGGGCTCTCGGAAGCCATGGTAGGTTTTCCGCAAAAGTTTGTCGAACCGCAGAAGATTTAATGAAAATTCTGGAAAGTACTTAGTATCTCATGAGTGCGCAGAATGCGTAAAGTCATGCATATTCAAACGCACCTCATATAGAAGCATGCAATTTGCTGAATTAAGCGTACCAGGGCTTTACACTCGTTTGAGTTTTCGTACCTTTTTTCGTTTTCTTCGGACGAAAACGAAAACGATACGTTTCAAAATTGCAAAGCCCTGAAGCGTACATATAGGGCGGTGAGCCGTGAATACTAGACCGAAACACGACTGCTACAAGCACCCGCCGGTAGCTGCGCTGACTGGCGAAAGCGCAAGGGCGCTCGGCGTAGAGCATACAATTATATTTTGTAGCGGATTTCCCAACTGCTTCTTTGGCGACGCTTTCGACGCCGTGAAGGACGACTTTGACGAGCTTGTCGTCGCAGCGACGTCTGCTCAGTTCAAGTTCCAGTACGCGTGGATGACTGGCCGCGGGGAGTGGACCAAGACCGTTGTAGAAGGTGAAAGCCATACTTTGCGATCGTTATGGAGGCGAGCTGTGTTTAGATGTTCCCCTGTGTTCAAGCTGTACGATGCCCGAAACGTCTCATCCATAGCTTGAAATGGTGTGTCTAAGAGATTTCTTTGCCATGCAGTCAAAACGATTGTTCACTTTGGGATAAACATGGCGCTAAAGTGGGGTCGTCTGATAGAACATTTTATAAAACAGATCGGGCACGCTTTGTATCAGTAGCCAGCAAAAATGAAACGTTTCCGACGTTCGAAGTCCACCTATCGGACTCTTTTGGTATCATAGAGAAAGCGTTTGTCCGGCCCTCATGAAAGTCCTTAGTGCCACCGTGAGCTACAAAAAAACGGCTCACTTCAGAAGGGATATGATTGGCATGGCGCAAGAGGAGGTTAGCCAATGTGCACACGTGTTTAGAGGCGGCTCCGCCAGCGTCGTCTCGTTTCTTATTGTTTCGTCGGTTTGGCGCAAGCGTAAAACACGTTTTCTCCAAAATTAGATATTTTCGTGTTTAGCGAAACGCTTGGCCAAGTTTACCGCAAGCGTCCAAGGCAGTTCTTTAGCGTTTAGATCAACTTCTAAGTAAAATTTTGCCCCCCCCCTCCAGTCTCCGGTCAGGGACTGGGAGCGAAACGAGGGGAAGAGGTCCCCCACAGCGCCAACACGGCCACGACATCGATCAGTTGAGATCTGTTCGACTATTGCCCATTGCCCTGACATATTTCCTGTTGCAACAAAAGTTTTCCGATCGCACCTACAAGTCACGATCACTACAAATTTGTCTTGCTGCGCAGTGCTTAAAGAATTTTTCAGAGTTTTTTCGGGACATTTGACGGTAAGTTGCGTTGCGTTGTTGGGAGCCGTACCCTTTTGTCCATTGCCAGAGCTTCGCAGTCCGATACACTGGAGAACTGTGCCGCCGAATGCAGCGTACCCAAGCGCTGACAGGCAGCGCAGACCCGGGTTTCTGCAGCGGCACAGGGTAACGCACTGAACGGCTGACGGGCAGCACAGTCCCAGCACGTTACCCGCCGTTCCCCAGCATAAGGACCGCTACAAAAGCTTAGTTAAAGGCGCTGAATAAAGCGACGCCAACTGCGGTGGAGCGCCAAACGTTTCGTGGCGTTCCGGCCCTCATGCGCACGCAGCGCACGCAGGCTACCCGTTGGCCGCCTAACCGTTGGCCGTCTACCTGCTGGCCGTCACCCGTTGGCTACCCGCTGCCTACCCGTTGGCTACCCGCTCTCGTTGAGAGCGCCGGCTACACTCTGCGTGTTCGTCTTCCGCTAACGCGTGCATAACGCACGCGCTCCGTTGCGTCCGGTCATCCAGCAACGCTGTCGTTTAAAACCGCAGCCGTTTCGGTTCCGAAACGAAATTTCGGACCGTAGTTCTATGAAATTGGCCTCGGCCTAAATCTGGAGGATTCCCTGTCTGTTCGGGTCGAAGTTCGCCAGTTAGTGAGCTCCTGTCTCGTAATCTCCATGTTTTCTAGCCGCTGTTCCTCGTTGTTCTCCAACTGCTACCACCGTTGTCATCGTTTATTCCGGCTTCCCTTTTGTAAGTTTGCTTTTTGATTTATTGCTTGCTGCCTTCCGTTTAATAGTTAATTAATTGCACGTGCATTAACAACTGTGGGACGTTAATTGTTTCCAATAAGTGGCCTAGGAACTTAGGAAGACAGCACTTTTACGTACATGTGGGCTTGCCTCCACGAAATTCCACTAGGCAACTAAGCCTCCACAGTTGTTGTACGTGTATTTTTGACTAAGCGGACGTTTCAACGGAGGCAATTTCAGTGACAACTTTAGACTTTTGCTTAGAAGGCTAGGCAAAACCTTTGACTAGCTTTGGCGAAAGTAGGAGTGAGTTGGCACTAGATATTGAGCGGTTAGTTGAACTAAACGCAGTAACCGAGTTGTTTTAGACGCAACAACGATGTCGAAAGCAACTCCTGCAAAAGGCAATGGCCCACCTAACGTCGGCAAAAGCGGCAACGCTGCACTAGAACGAACTCGAGGTAACAGTTCGGTTTTAGAGACGATTCGGGAGGATGGTTTTGCGACGGACGGATCATCGTCGAGCGACGTATCGGCTCGGATGGATGTCGTCACTCCTCATCAGCAGGTAGAGAAACTGGCTGAGAGAATCGTGCAGGTGACACGTGGGCTAGGCACGGATGCCATGAAAGTTGTTTCGGAAAACAACGGTTGCCCTGAAATTGTGAGGCGCGAGTTGTGCAAGGCACTGGACAACCTGAAGAAAGCCAAATTGTCTGAGTTGAAAATAGCGTTGGACTACCTGAAAACGGTAATACCGGATGGAATACCGGCGGACTCTGGAAAGACGCTCGGCCGGGCCGTGCGTGCTGTAGACATTCGGGACCTAGTTGCTAACTGCGAGGTAGACATCACCGACAGCGTGGATGAGTTAGTGAACTGGCTCACTGCAAAGGTCACAATTCCGAGTCAAACCCTAGAGGCCCTTTACGAAAAGCAGGCAACTTTCAAAAACCGAGACCAAGCAGCTTTGACCAACCTGGAGAAAGGAATCTTGGACAGGTTTTCGGGCTCGTCTAGCGGAGAACCGATGGATTTCGGTCGGCCAACCATGGACTGGGATGGCCAGGGGCTTCCCGAGGAGCTAGTTAAGGAGCAAGGTGAACTCCGGGCAAAAGTGGCCGACCTCGAACATAAACTGGCAAAGGCCGAAAGCTTAGCGTCTAGCTATAGCGACAAGTTAAAGTCCATGACATGGCAAAGCGAGCACTAGGGTGCGAGGAAGCTGAAGTGGGCTCTCGAGCGGTAGAACTCAAGACAGCTGAAGTTCAGTCTAGGACCTATCGGGCAGTCCTTGAGTCCAAAATTGAGGAGCTTAAAATCCAGTTAAATGCCGCTAATGACCCTTCTTTGCAGGTTAACGACCAGCGCGTCAAGGACCTGGAACAGCAACTGGCACGTGCTCAGTCTCAGCACACAGCGGCACAAGCGGAGCTCAGCGACATGCGCAAGCTGAACAAGGATCTGCATGATCTCGTGGACGCCTACGTTCAGATAGATGGCGGTGGCCCCACCGGTACGTTTGCCGGCGCAACATTCTCTGGAGCAACCGGTCACTTTAAGGACGCTACTCCACCGTCGACGGGCACCTTTGGGCCCTAGGCTTCGTTCGGAACACCCAAGGGCAGCTTCAGCGTACCGCCGCCCAAGGTTTCAACGTCAAGCAGCAGTACACCGCACCCCGCAGGTACGGATACGGACCGACTGGCCAAGGCTCTGGAAATGCTTGCTAGGAATCAGGCTATGCCCCAACTCCCTCCACCGGAACCTTTTTCGGGGAATTTTAAAAACGACAAGCAGAGTCTGGGTGACTTCCTTGAGAAGTATGAGCGTCGAGTGGCAAGTTGCACAGAGAGCGACAAGGTTTCTCTGCTGTCCGAATACCTAGTAGGTGAAGCCAAGCGAGCGTACAAAAGTATCCTGAGCACGCATGCAAACCTGTCGTTCCACAAGTTGTGTAGGGAACTGCATGGCATGATGGTCGATAGTAGCCGCACAGGCCGACTGTTGAAGATGAAGCGCTTCGATGACCTCAAAATTCGCAACGGCACCTCTTACCTAAGCTTTACGTGTCTGATCGAGAGCCAGGTGATGGATGCGTATGGCGATGCTGATGACCACATTGTGGATCAGGTGAAAACTAAGGTGCTGCTCAATAACATTCGTGAGCGTGACCTGATGACGCACATCGAGAATGCGCTGCGCACGGCTAGGGATGATGAAGACCAGTTTCCGATTGTTAAGACCCTAGCAGTCTCGTATGAACGTACCGCAGAAAGCGCTGATAAGTGGCACACCTACGGCAATGGACCCTCTCGCGGTGGTCGCAGCTATAACCCCTCTAAGTAAACTGAGAATCCTGCGGGTAGCGAACAAGCAGTTCCGGGTAGCGCACCAGCGGGTAGCACTGCCGCGGGTAGCGCCACAGCGGGTAGCTCGTTCCTTTGCTATTACTGCAAGCAACCTGGACATATGAAGTCTGAATGTCCTAAAAAGTCCGTCGGCTCACCTAAGGCAACTGGTAGTAACTCGGCTAAACTCGGAAACTTTAAGCCGCCTACATGCTATGGCTGCGGTCAGCCTGGTCACATTCGTCCCGATTGCCCGAATAAAAGTGGCGGAAAGCCCGTGTCATCCACTGTTGCTTCTAGCAAGCCTGCTCCAAAGGTCCCCAAGCAAGACCCAGTGAGTAAAGTCGATACAAGTTTGGCGGGCTTTACTAGCATGTGCGTAGACCAAACTCGGGCAGAAATTATGCAAGGCATCATTGGTACGCCGTGTGTGGCTCCCATCTTAGTGAATGGCTTCAAGGCCAAAGCTGTGTTCGACAGTGGTTCAGAAGTGAACATCATCGGCCGTGCGTTTCTTCGTGATGTGATGATGATCTGCGCCAGTGCAACAAAAAGTTGCTAAAATTTCCGTGCATTCGTGGCCATCCCCCTGGTCTTAACATCTGAGATGCTTCTGGAAAAGTGATGCCGTTTGCTGGCGTGGTTTCGTGTGAGTTGCAGACTGACAAGGACGATAAGCCTGAAGTCCACAAGTTTCTGGTGCAAGACGACCCTAACTTTCCAGTCGTGCTTGGAACGCCTGCGTTGATGCGCAATCCTAAGTGGTGTGAGCGCATGAGACAACTTCTGTTGACCTGGAATGGCCGTGATGAGCCGAAATCTGGCGGGAATGCAAGCGCGAATGTCTATTCGATGCGCGTGACGGTCGAGAAGGCTGAATGGTCTGATGTTCAGGTGGCGCGCAGTTGTTACGTACGTCCCGGATCGCATCGAACGGTTCGGTTGCAGAGTAACTTGAAGAACGCAAAAGCGCTGCTAGTGGGCGATGGCGTGTCTTTTTGCACTGCAGGTAGTGACGGACATCTGTACGCTACTGTGCTCAACGACAGTTCTCAGACTCTGTCTCTGATGAAGGGCAAGCAAATTGCGCGGTGTGTCGATGCGACTAAGGTGTCGGTCGAGTAAGTGGAAGCGGAAGTTGACCGGCGAGAAGGTCGTGCGATGAATGTAGGGCCTAGTCCCGAAATCGCCAAACGTGCGGATGCGATATTCGAGCAAGAGCTTGAAGGTTCGACTGGCAAGTCTGTGCTGCATGCGAATAAGGACAGAGTGATGCGCCTGTTTGAGCAGTTCAACGATTGTTTTGCCTTGACAGAATTTGAGCTCGGTACAACACACTTGTTGGAGCATGAAATTGTCCTGTAGGACGGTGCTACGCCAATTGCGCAGCCTGGTAGGCCCGTTCCGTTAGCGTATCGGAAACCCTTGTGGGAGATGATCCAGCAGTACCTGCAGATGGGTGTGATAAGTCCTAGTCAGAGCGACTGGTCAAGCCCAGTGGTGTTAGTCCGCAAGAAAGACGGCTCGATTCGCATGTGTGTGGACTATAGGAAGCTGAACAAGGTCGTGAAGCTGTCCCAGTACCCGATGCCAAACATCAATGTGATGCTGCAAAGTCTGGTAGGGAAGAAATTCTTTACTACGTGTGATCTCCATTCAGGCTACTGGCAGATCCCCTTAGCGCCTGAGGCGAAGGAACTGACTGCGTTCTCTACTTTGGGTGGTCACTGGGAATTTAACGTCCTCCCGTTCGGTTTGTCCAATGCTCCGGGTGGTTTTGAGCGAGCTATGGAGTCGATCTTTAAAGAAGAGCTTGGCAAAACCGTGAACATCTATCTAGATGACATCCTGATCGCAACTGAGACTCTGGAAGAGCATTTCCGAGTGACTGAGCATGTGCTGACTAAGTTGCGCGAGTACAACTTGCGCCTGAAGCCAAAGAAGTGTGCTTTCTTGAAGACCGAGACTGCATTCCTAGGTCATGTCCTTTCTGCTGACGGACTGAAAGTCGATGCTGAAAAGATTGAGAAAATTCTCTCTTTTCCCGTGCCGTTAAACGCGTCCGATATGCGTTCTTCCTTAGGCATCTGCAACTATTACCGTCAGTTTGTGCGCAACTTCACGTTGCTTTCCAAGCCTTTGCGTGAGCTTCTCACTAAGGGAAATTGGAAGTGGACTGAGAAGGAACAGAGAGCGTTTGAGGAACTCAAAAGACGCATGAGCTCGACTCCAGTGTTGGCTCAAATGATATTGAAGCCGCTATCTCTGGCGCGCGCCCTTTCATCCTCTACACTGACGCTAGCAAGGATAGCGTAGGAGCAGTTCTCCATCAAGTTGGCTCGGATGGAAAAGAGCACCCCATAGCGTACGCGTCCAAAAGTTGCTCGCAAGCTGAACGCAATTACGCGATCACTGACCTTGAGGCGCTCGCTCTTATCTTTGCGCTCAATTAGTTTAAATACTTCCTCCTCGGTACGCATGTGATTGCACGAACTGACCACCAACCGCTGGCTGCTCTGTTTCGTAGGAGTGACTTGTCCGAAAGAGCGTACCGTTGGGCTCTTGAGATCCAGGAGAGGAACAATCTGCGCATTGAGTACATCCAAGGCCGCACGAATGTGGTTGCTGACGCCCTTAGTCGGAATGTTAACCCTGAGAGCGGTGATAACACCCTGAAGACGCAGATTGAGTCAGTCGTGATGGGCATGCAAGCGGAACCTGTTTGGCGCGAGGAAGTCAAAGGTGAAGACTGGTTGAAAGAGATCTTCGAGAAGCCTGAGAGTGAGTGGCAAAAGCTGCTGAAGGAGAAGGACTTGCTCCTCGTGGATGGCATCCTGTACAAGTTACTGCCAGACGGTCGAAAGGTGACCGTCGTGCCTAGTTCGCAAACTCGCGCTACGCTCGATCAGTTCCATAGCGGTACGCTAGGTGGGCATGCTGGATGGGCTAAGACCGTCAAGATGATGACGAAGTACGTCTACTGGCCTCGTATGCGGAACCAGATTAAGCACTGGGTTCGAAAGTGCTTCAAGTGTGCGCAGGTGAACAGACAGCGCAAGGCTGTTCCGCCACGTAAGCCAATCGTCAGCAAGCGTCCGTACGAGCTAGTCGGTATCGATGTGCTTTCCCTTGGTCAGACGAGTGCCGGAAACCAGTATGTGGTGACCGTGATTGACCACCACACTAAGTTCTGCTCTGCTTATCCGGTTGCGGAGAAAAGCACTCCTGTCGTGGCAAAAGCATTTTGGGAAAACTGGTGCTTGCGTGAAGGTCGCTTAGCGATGGCCCTATTATCCGACCGTGGAGGTGAATTTTTGAATGAAATCACCGACGAAGTCCGCAAGCTCTCTGTCATGGAACAGAAGTTCACCGTAGGCCATAACCCTCGGGAAAATGGACGCACC
Source organism: Aphelenchus avenae (assembly GCA_020875895.1). Classification (NCBI taxonomy): domain Eukaryota; kingdom Metazoa; phylum Nematoda; class Chromadorea; order Rhabditida; family Aphelenchidae; genus Aphelenchus; species Aphelenchus avenae. The sequence goes on along the minus strand of JNEY01000023.1, from coordinate 161,159 downwards.
GAACGCATGAATGGAGCTCTCAAAAACATTCTTATGAAGATGTCGGATGGCGTGTCCGAGTGGGACCAGCGTCTCCTGTATGCGTTGTTCTTCTACAATACTAGTCCGCACAGTACGACTGGTGAGAGTCCCTTCTTTCTGCTCCATGGCACTGACCCAAATTTTCCTGTATGCGGAAGTCCGACGAGCGTAGTGTCGCCGTACACGGTTGATCTGGACACGTACAAGATGGAGATTGCGCGTGGAATGAAGGCCCTCTACGAAGTGACCACTGAACGCATTAAAAGTCAGGCAGAGGCCATGAAGCGGTACTACGACCGTGTGAACGAGGTTGGTAAGACCAAGTTCGAGCTCTTTGACCGAGTGTTTGTGTTTAACCCGAATGTCCCTGTGGATAAGGACAGCTCGAAGTTGACCCCTCCTTGGGAAGGACCCTTCAGAATCGTTGAGATGTCTGAGAACAGTGCCACTGTGCGTTACCTAGGTCCGCAGGAGCTTGAAAAGCGCGTGCAAAAGGACTTTCTGAGAAAGATCCAGCCTGAGGTCGAGAATGACCAGTTCTATCTGATAAGGCCGATAAGAAACGGGGCAGGCCCAAGTGTCCGAGACCTGAGAAGCAGGGAGGCCGGTCAAGGAAGACCGCCCGCCTGGAACACTGACCCATAGTGTGAATTCGGTGCGTTTTGTTTGTTTGTTGCACCATTAGTTAGAGTTAGTTCGTTTGACTCTGTAGCTTTGTTCTGTTTAACACTTTGTAATGTGTTTTACTTTAGTGCCGAAATGGGTGGAACGCTGATGGACTTCAACGTCGAATGCGGATGTCACCTGCTGACGCTTTCACTTCTTCCTGTGCGGCAAATTCCTGCTGCAAGCATCTGGACGGCGGAAAACCCGTTTCGAACTGGCTCTTGGCGGAGCTGTCGCTGAGTCCATCAAGCTGGACGCTCACAACAAGGACAACTACTACCTCGGAGCTTCGAATGCCGTGGTCGAGGATCGACTGGCGGAGCCAACTGAAGACCAACTGGTTCAGGTAATGTGCGAGGCATTGCGCTATCAATGGGATCTATGTTCAGGTCATGCTTCGCCTCGTGGAGCTGTGCGGCGCAGTGCGCAGTGCTTTCCCGGCACATGCGGCTCTCAAGTGCGGCAACACCGTGATCAAGAGCAAGGCCGCTCTGAAGGTTCGTGTCGCTGAAAGCGTCCCGTGCCATCCTCTACGGCAACAAGATCCTTCGCACCGACGAAACTATCGTCGTCTGAGGCACTAACGCTAAGCATTTTGCCAAACAGCTGGGCTTGGAATCTACTCCTGCCGGAACTCTGGACGAGGTACGTTCTACGAACCTTTGTGGAACTTCAGTTGGCTTTATTGCTAACGATTATGCTTTAGTTGCGCAGCTTCCTCATCGGCTCGCACTTCTCGTCGAGCGTTAAGCGCGTCTTCATCTGGCCCTAAATCGTCCCGGACGACTTCAAGCAGGTCATCATGAGCACCTTCATCAAACAGCTTCGTGAAGCCATGGAAGCAGCTGCTGTATGGACGCACGTCGTCTTCGTCGTCCTGCCGATGGTCTACGCTAAGTGGACATCGCGCTCTCTTCGACTCCTTCATGGAGGCATTCACCAGCAACTCGCTTAAACTCGGAAATGTGGTTCGTTTTCCGCCTTTATGGCTTGTAAGCTAACGCGCTTAGTTTAGCTTTGGCTCGACTACACGGTTGAACTAGCGGACTTCGCTTCTCGCTTTCTCTCGGTGCTAACCAGCTGTTCGCGACTGACACCGCGGTGACTGACGCTGGCATCGTGACCAAAAGTGGCGCTGCAGCTGCCGTCAAGTTTCTTCAGGAGCTTTGCCCTTGGCTGTTCATCGAGCCCAAGCCGAGTACCAGTGGGGCCGACATGGACTACCGTAAGTAACGCCTCTCGGCAGTACTCTTTCCTGACTCTCGGTATTTAGGGAGTCCCCTGCAAGGCCCTATCGTCGCCAGCATGCAGCCTACATCGGCCCGGGCGTGCCTCATCGTGGACGCGGGGGTGGCCTACGCGACGGACGCGGACAAGCGCAACGTGGCAGCAGTCCCCGCTACGTGGACGGCATACCAGTTCCCGCCCGCTACCAACCCTATATCAAGTGCTACAAACGCGGACGCGGAGCTCGAGGAGGATTCTAACCAGTTCTTTACCCTCTCTCATCCTACTTGTTAACTTGGCATTTCTGCTGTTGTTTCCTTATGAAACTTTCCTAGTTTGTCCTGTCCCGGATGGAGAAGGAGAGCGGATTTCAAGGAGCCCAGCCACACTGTGGATGGTTACTCCGATTTCCGGGGCGGAAATCAAGTGGGGCCCGAGGAATGTTGGGAATCGTACCCTTTTGTCCATTGCCAGAGCTTCGCAGTCCGATACACTGGAGAACTGTGCCGCCGAATGCAGCGTACCCAAGCGCCTGACAGGCAGCGCAGACCCGGGTTTCTGCAGCGGCACAGGGTAACGCACTGAACGGCTGACGGGCAGCACAGTCCCAGCACGTTACCCGCCGTTCCCCAGCATAAGGACCGCTACAAAAGCTTAGTTAAAGGCGCTGAATAAAGCGACGCCAACTGCGGTGGAGCGCCAAACGTTTCGTGGCGTTCCGGCCCTCATGCGCACGCAGCGCACGCAGGCTACCCGTTGGCCGCCTAACCGTTGGCCGTCTACCTGCTGGCCGTCACCCGTTGGCTACCCGCTGCCTACCCGTTGGCTACCCGCTCTCGTTGAGAGCGCCGGCTACACTCTGCGTGTTCGTCTTCCGCTAACGCGTGCATAACGCACGCGCTCCGTTGCGTCCGGTCATCCAGCAACGCTGTCGTTTAAAACCGCAGCCGTTTCGGTTCCGAAACGAAATTTCGGACCGTAGTTCTATGAAATTGGCCTCGGCCTAAATCTGGAGGATTCCCTGTCTGTTCGGGTCGAAGTTCGCCAGTTAGTGAGCTCCTGTCTCGTAATCTCCATGTTTTCTAGCCGCTGTTCCTCGTTGTTCTCCAACTGCTACCACCGTTGTCATCGTTTATTCCGGCTTCCCTTTTGTAAGTTTGCTTTTTGATTTATTGCTTGCTGCCTTCCGTTTAATAGTTAATTAATTGCACGTGCATTAACAACTGTGGGACGTTAATTGTTTCCAATAAGTGGCCTAGGAACTTAGGAAGACAGCACTTTTACGCACAGCGTACCGGTATGTGAACAGTTTACTAGTATCTCTTTTAACGCAACAATTGCCGTAGCAAAGGCACGCGTCCGTTTTGGAGCATTGCTAGGTGCTTCGTCCAAGGGTAACAATCATCTTCTCATGGGAACATCGTCCGTCATGTGCTCGAGAAATTTATGATAAAGCTGATTCAGACGAATACATTTTCTTAGACGAAAATGTTTCAAAAGTGAATCATTTTGAATCGTGGAATGCGTTTCCGTCCGACGTTTAAGCGTGTTCCAATCTGTAAGGAAATGTTATTCGTCCTCGAAATGTGTTCCGCCGTTGTGCTCCCTCTCTCTTCCTCCTTACCGCTCCTCCTCGCTCTCTCCCCGCTTTGTTTCGCGGCACCGGATGTCCTTGGCCGCGAGTACTACCGCAATCGATTTCTCGATGAAGAGGTCGACCAAGGACTGCAATCGGGACTCTCTTGCGTGACGTTCTGTCAGTTCGACGTTCACGAGCAGTTCAACCTCCCAACATTTTCTCGTCCTCGAGACTTCCAGGAGTACTGCGAGTTAGCTCAAAAGCTCCCCGAATGTTTCGAGAAGTGCCCGGACAGCCCCCTTGTTCCGCTTCTGAAGCAGGACGCTGAGATAAATGCGCAGATCTGCGGGGAGGGCTTTGACGAGTCGAAGTTCAAAGGTAATAATGCGGCTTCTGGCAACGGATGATGAACATTGTTATCATTGAGACGCTTTAGAACTCCTCCAGGCCCAGGACAGACTGTACGAGCACTGGAGCTGGCAGTCGACGGCATCTTGCCCCGGACCGGCATTCGACGCTTCGGGAATGAACACCAAGTGCAGGTGAGTCCCGGACACCTACGGATATAACCATTGGTGACCCACCTTGGACCATTATGAGCCAACTTTAGCGATCAGAGCTCTGTTTGGAGCATCATAGCAACTTAAATTTGTGACCGTTGTACGTGCCGAAGTCCATACAGAAAAACCTGTCTGCGGCCACTGCCCCATTTGGGCTTTTCACCAAAATATTGAAGGCGTGTACTAGTTTAATGAGTGCTGAGTAGTTTTCGGGACGCTCCGTGAGGAACGGTACCGTTCCCGCTTCCCGTGCCCGTTTTTCACGGGCACGTGAGGGGCCAGCACGGGCTCAGGGAACGGCACGGGGGTGTCCAGGAACGGCTGCCGTTGTTGGACCCGTTTTTTTACCTCAAAATCGCGCCCCTTTTGGGGTGGATCCTAAGGGGGACTCTTTGGTAAAGAAAAAAATCGCTAAAGTATGCATGTTCTGTAAAATTTTTCAACTTTTTTCTTTAAATTTTCCACTATTCGTTCTTTTCTACGTCACAAACCACAATACAATGCTAATTGCCAAAATGGCTGCTCCGATGAACTTTTTCCATGAAAATACGGCTTTTTGGGCTTATTTTTGGTTTGGAGAACGGGCACGGGAAACGGACCGTTTTTTTGGCACGGGCACGGGGAACGGCACTGGGAGGGGGTAGCACGGGAACGGGGAACGGCACTGGGGATGTCTTCCCGAACACCAGTGCTGAGCATGCCTACGCGGATGTTTCAGTTCGTACCTCGACTGTTTCTTCGGTGAAGCTCTGACTGCAGTAAAGGACGGCTACGAGGACTTCGTGGTAGCGTCGGTCGTCCTTCCGCTGAAGCTCGAATACGCGCTGCAGGTTGGCGATGGCGAGTGGACGCAAGACGCCGTCGACGAGTAAGTGCGAGAACTTCAGGAGTTCGCGACCGTTCCACATGCTCAGTACAGGCCGGTGGCATTCGACCATGACCCCTGGGTCGAGCCTTTTTCCCAAGCCGGCCTGTCCTCGGCAGAATCGTGCTCAGACACGTTCCGGCAAAAATTTACGATCCGGACATTTTTCATCTTTATTCTCCTTTTGCTTCCAGGACTCTCGGGCCCAGAAACAAAGTAGAGTCGAGCAAACTGCGGATTTTCACACCTTGTGTTCAGGTGTTCCGTACTCTTCGCACCGTATGAAGCGATGGCTTGAATTCTCATCCATGGCTTGAAGTGCACTGGCTAAGAGATTGCCACACTATGTCGTCTTAACAGTTGTTCACTTTGAGATAAACATGGCGCTGGCGAGCGGGTCTTCTAGAGAGAATATTTTACAACACATCAGGTATACGGCCTCGACCCGTACACACACACGGCACGGACAAAAACCTTGCGGAAACTCGAATTTCAGCTATCGGAACATTGTTGGCATCGTAGAGAGTAGCTTTCGATCAGGGCTGGGGGTCCCGGTCCCGGCCATCGCCCAGTCCCGGTCCCGGCCATCGCCCAGTCCCGACACCATCCCAACTTTTAGTGGTAAATTTTTTCTTAACAACAAAGTGATTTACTTAGTAATATTGTAACATTACACACTCATAAGCACTCATTACACACTCGTCGTAGCAACATCGCTCGTCAAGCTGAACAGTAGGGCATTTCTTCATGCTATTTTGATCTTATGACGTGTACCTAATGTGCTTAGCTTCTTTGAGGTCAGCCTTTGACCTTTCCTGGTATACCGAGCAAAGCTGGTCGATATGCGTGTTGGTAAGCGACCAACGATAAGACGGCTTGTAAAGGGGCTGGAGGACACTGCAAACGTTTAGGAACGCAGGATGCTCGACGAGGGACAGGCCAGGTTCGCGCATGCCACTAACTGAGTGAGAGCGCGGTTGGCTTGCTGGGTGCACAGTCCCTGAGGACTCCAGTTTCCTAAAGCGTACAAGAAAAATACGGATTATCCCTGTGTAGTGCTAACCGTAGACGGCTTTGACAGACTGTTAAGTCGGCTGTAAGGGCTGACTTGTTGACTGTTCGATGGAAGCGGAGGAGGCAGGAACAACAGAAGGGGACCCGTCTTTTGCGATGACAAAAATTATCACGTTTGTGCACATTCGAGAATTTATTTCCGTTTCACTGAAATGAGCAGCGTTTAACGTGCTGCTGATTGTCTGCTTCCCGTTTTGCGACACTGAAGCTTCTTTTTCCTGGAGTTCCTTCCAGAGGTCCTTCTGTTATGGTTCAAGGTGCTTCTTCAAGCTTTTCGGAGAGCAGTCCTTGTACGAGAGTCGAGCCTTGCACTTGTTGCAGAATGCCCAAGAGTTAGTGGTAGTACAGCACGCAAGCAGGAACGAAATGACTAAGCAATGCGAAGAGTCGAGAAAATGCGCGTATTTTTGCGTTCACACAAAATTTTGCAGTCCCCGTCCCGGTCCACGTCTCGCAATCCGGGGTTTGGGTCCCGGTGCTGGTTCTGAAAATTGGCTTGTCCAGGTCCCGGTCCCCGAGCTCGGAGAGTCCCCCCCCCCCGGCCCCTGCTTTCGATCTACCCTCGTGAAAGTCAATAGAGCCACTGCCAGACCCAAAAACGGTACCTTAAGAACGCGGTTCCGGCCGCGGCGGCGCTTTACGCGTTACCCGACGGTTGGGCGCAGCTGTATCAGCATAAAACGCGTCTCGGCCAAAATTAGAATCTTTATTCTTTCTGTGATTAGAGCAAATTTTGGCCAAACCTATCAATTTTTAATTAAATTGGGAGAAAAAAATACCCATCTCAGCCGATCAGAATTTTGCAATTCGCTCAGTGCTTCCGGGAGAGGGGAGGAGAGCGGGAGAAGGGGGAGGCTACTCCTCCCTAAAACCCCCAATGCCTCGATCAACCGAGATCTGTTAGAATATTGCGCTTCACAAACACATTGACTAGTTTTCGGATCGCCCCGTCTTGCCATGATCCTTACAATCGTGTCTTGCTATGCTGTGCTTGAGGGATGCGGTTTTTCAGAATTCTTCGGGACGCTATGACGGTGACGCGTGAGTTGCGCAGCAGGGTCGGCTTCCGAACACTAGTCTGCTTTGACGCGAAATTTGCCATTTCAAAGATACGCGTCCTTTTTAGCGCATCTCTGGATGCGTCTTCCAAGGCTAACAAATCATCTTCCTATGGAAAAACCGTTAGTCATCTGCTCGGGAAAATTCTGATAATTGCTGATTCAGACGGAAATATTTTCTTAGACAAAAATGTTGAATCATGTAACGCGAAATTCGTTTCCGCCCGACGTTTAAGGATGTTCCGATCCGTAAGAAAATGCTGTTCGACGTTCGAATGTGTTCCTTCGTTATTCTCCTCGCTCTCTTCCCACTTTGTTTTGCGGCACCGGACGTCCTTGGCCGCGAGTACTACCGCAATCGATTTCGCGATGAAGACGTCGACCAAGGACTGGTAGACGGTCGTGCCTGTCTGCAGGAATGTCAGGCTAACGTTCACGGCGAGTTCAACCTCTCGACAAGTTCTCGTCCTCGAGACTTCCGGGAGTACTGCGAGCTTTGGACAAAGCTCGGCGAATGCCTCGACAAGTGTCCGGAAAGCCCCGCTTCTCCGCTCGTGAAGCAGAACGCTGAGATAAAGGCGCAGATTTGCGGGAAGGACTTCGACGAGCCGAAGTTCGAAGGTAATAATGCGGCTTCCCGGCAATGAATGACGTCCATTGCTGAGACGCTTTAGAACTCCGTCAGGCCCAGAAAATCCTGTTCGAGCACTGGAGCTGGCAAGCGATGGCATCCTGTCCCAGACCGCAATACGACGCTTCGCGAATGTTCGACAAATGCAGGTGCGTCCAGGGGAGCTACTGATAAAACCTAGGTTGTGCCCCTCCCTGGACCAGTACAAACCAACCTCAGCGACCATAGTTCTGTCTAGGGTTTCAGTCAATTTATTTGGTGGACATTGTAAGCGGACCCGAAGATCATAGAGAAAAACCTGTGTCTTCATGCATTGCTCCAGTTGGACTTTTCACCAAGAATATAGAATTCGTGTACTAGTTTAATGAGTGCTGAGCATGCCAACGAGACGTTTCAGCGCATTCCTCGACTGCTTCTTCGGCGAAGCTCTGACCGCAGTGAAGGACGGCTACGACGACCTCGTGGTCGCGTCGGTCGTCGTTCCGGCGAAGCTCGAGTACGCGCTGAAGATTGACGGCGGCATGTGGACGGAAGAGGTCGTCGATGAGTAAGTGCCAGAACTTCAAGAGTTCGCGACCGTTCCCGAGGCTCAATAGAGGCCTCCTGGCACTCGGCCATTACCGCTGGGCCGAGCCATTGTCCTAAGCCGACCTCTCCTCGCAAGACTCATGCTCGGATCGCAAGACTCATGCTCGGATAAACTCCGGCAAAAAAATACGAACCGGACATTTTTTCGTCTTTTTTTCTCATTTTGCTTCCATGACTTTCGGACCCAGTACTAAAGTAGAGCCGAGAAAAATGCGGATTTCCGTCACGTTGTGTTCAGATGTTCCGTACTCTTCACGCCCTTTGAAGCGAACCACACCGACCCAAGTTCCCTGGCCGCTCCCGCATGTCTTCGGTACTGTCAGATGACCGTTCCTGCCAAGTTCGGGGGCAAGGCACAATCACAACGACGAGCCGACAAGGCGCTGTACTGCGAGTATAATCGCGCTCTTGACGACTGCCTTGGACGGTGTCAAACGAGCCCCATCACTCCGATTGTCGAGCAGAACGCGCTTGTAACTGCGCATGTCTGTGCCCCCAATTTCGGTGAAGAGCAGCTGAGAGGTAGGTAGCCTGACGACTGACTACGCATCCATTTGCTGGATGACGCTTTTTTCAGCCTTTTTCGACGGTCAGGCTCGCCTGATGGACAAATGGTTCGCTCAGGCAGAACGATCATGTGGAAAAGTGCCTGTCGACAGCATGGAGCAGATCTTCGAAAAGTGCAGGTACAGCTACGCTATGGCACGGTCTAGATTGCCGCCTACCCAATATGCTTAAAATTTCCTCCAAATAGCTAAAGAAAGGTTAAAATTGCATTTTTCTGAGCATCATTAACCACTGCGGAGTCGGTGAGATGTACTTAATCCCAATAAACACAAAATTGTCGAAGTAAAGCCGGAATTATCATAATTACACGCAGTATAGCTCGGAAAATCTCTCCAAGATTCCGATTGTCCGTCTATGCAATGCTCGGGACAAATCACTTTCCACTAGTGTTCGGTACGACACCCCTACCTCCGACGCCACCTCCGACCCGACCTCCAGGTTGGAGCCGACCCCGACCTCCGACTTAATGCAAAAAATGTGGAGTTTATGGTCCTGAAATGACTTTATCGGCATATGCTGTCATAAAAGTTTTCTCAACCTAAATCTGACCGCCGCAGGCATCGCCAGAAAAAAATGGTTCGATCGGGCAGAACGATCATGTGGAAAAGTGCCTGTCGACAGCATGGAGCAAATGTTCGAAAAGTGCAGGTACAGCTTGAGCTGCAAACTAAATTTCGTATTAAATGTTCGTCAAATTATGTCAAATTGCCTTCAATTAGATAAGCCATGTTACCTAACGTATTTTTCTGAGCATCGTTAACCGTTGCGGAGCCGACGACATGTTCTTGGACTCATTTAATGTAAAAATGCATAAAAAAGCATGACCTTTCTATAACTGAACGCAGTATAGCTCAAAAAATCTCTCTAAGATTCCGGTTGCTCATCTTTGAGGTATGCGGAGTAAATCACGTTTCTGCCCCGCTGATGCATTCTGATCCTTAAAAAATAGCTTAAAGTTTGATTTTAAGTGGCTATTTTTTGGCTTCTTTAGCGTGTACCTCAACTGCTTCTTCGGCGAGGCCGTCGACGCGATGAAGGGCGCCGACTACGACGACCTCGTCGTCGTAGCGGTGGCAGGCCAATTTCAGCTCCAGTTCGCTCCGATGGTTGGTCGCGGAGTGTGGAGCAAGGACGTTGTGGACGAGTAAGCGCATCTCCTTTGAGAACATTGCTGTACGGGAGACGCGGTGTTTAGGTGTTCGCGTTCTGTGTTCACGCCATTCGATGGATGAACGATTTCTGCGAAGAACCGCCGACATACCATATAACAGAACCGCTCCCTACGTGTTTTGAGAACTGAATCCGTCTTGATCTTGATATCTTGATGAATCCTTCTTAATTCATGAAACTAGCAGCTAAGCGCGCCTACGGCGCGCCTGTGCACGCCCTGCGGGCGTGCCTACCAACAAGATTCAAAATTCACANTTTGCAGCTGAAGAATCGAAAAGAGGCAAATTTTAGCTAGTGATAGCTGAGCCACCATGCCACACAGCGTGCTACAAAACATGTTGTTGTGCTCCCAGCCACCCGGTCTGACACTTGCCATCGATCGTTAATTGCCACCAAATACTTTGTGAATCAGGTTAATGCCACTGGTGGCACTTACTGTAACCTGCCACACTGAAGACATGTGGCACATGTGCAACGGAACAATTAAATGTGGCAAACGTTGTAACTTAGCCACCGTGCCACATATCATGCCAAAAAACTAGTTATTTTGCTCCCAGCCACCTAGTCTGCCACCTGCCACCGGTCATTATTTGCCACCGAGAACTTTATAAATTAACTAAGTAAGTGCCACCCGGCCACATAATTAAACCTTGTAACAGAATCACGCCCATCCATGTTGCACCCATCCACAGTTACTGTAATTCTGTATCCGCCCATGTGCAGCCATCAAAAACAGCGTACGCCAATAATCGTTTTAGATGGACCTCTTAATCTAGTGCTAAATTCGAAAATTCGGCGCGTTTCTCCGGATACCGAGTTTCCAAAGTTTCGATTATATAAGTTCTCTGTATGCAGGATTTTTGAACTTCATTAAAAAAATTTTGCGACCCCCTGGTCCGCCTAGTGATGTTAGTTTGAGCATCCACTTTGGGTCTTTCCAACCATTCCAAACGGATGCTTATGCAACAGTACGAAGTTTAAGCTTCCAACACAAGCCGACTTTATGACCATGCCTAGAAACTTTCATAGGGCGCAAGGCAGGCTTCCTGTTTGGGGGAAGAGGGTGTCGTCAGTTAGCTACCAGTCCCGGTGGAAATCGGTATTTTCTGGGGGCTCAGAAAAGTGCTTTGTTTCTGGGCTTCTTTTAAACTGCACTATTTTTAGCGTGAAACAAAGGAAATAATTTCAGCTTTCCATAGAAAATTTCACATTTGAATTGTAGCAAGACTTGTATGAATGTTGTCATTCCGCCGTCGTATTGCTTTGCGAAGATCTTACGAATCGATTTACCACAACTTAATTCCCACAAATGTCGTACCTAAGTGCTATCTGAAGGCTATCCTTGGTTGGTTTCGTGTGTCTTTTGTAGATAAAACATTCCATGCAAGTACAGAACATACAAGGCAGGAGTGGTCTCGTTCCGAGAGCCCTAATTTCAGCTCCTGGCATGTGAAAAGTATCACGCTACGAGTGCCACTTTGAGACACGCAATTTGCCGACGAAAAAGTTTATTCCTGTTAGCAGTCGGCCGAAGGCTTTGCCTGATCTCGAAGGTAATCATTAGCCTTTGCCGTCGGCTGTAACAGCATTTAGCTCCTGCATTAGCCGAGGATTTTCGTCGAGGTAGTGTTTGGAAGAATATTCTCGACATTTTCGCTTCTAGGCCTAAATTGGCCCAGTGCATCCATTGCGGTCGGCTATCAAAAATGGGCGTTGAGTTACAACCCCTGGTTAGTTACCGACCTTTTTCCTTATGACTCATGATTTCTCTTAGATGTGCACGCTGCTGAGCTGTATAAGTATCGCGATGGTATGCTTCGTTCTCGTACTGTCGACGACACACACGATGCAGAAAGCCAATCTTGGCCCGAAGTTTTTTGTAATAAGTGTGATGCTTGTCGACCTCGTGCTTTCCGTTGCCAACGCGTACACTTTCGTACAGTTCGCCGTCCCGGATAACGTCAGAGAATGGTGGAGTTCATTCATGGGAGTTGAAGGTACGTCCATAGGGACCGTCCAGAAAATTCGTGATCATCACAGGGGAAGGGGGATAGTCTGTACCTGATCACGGGAGGGAGATTCGACTCCTTGATCACGTGATGAGCACTAGGTAAAATGTCCCGCCGCTAGGCGTCGCCCAGAGCAATTTTTGACTATATTTTGAAAATTTAGACTTAAAATTTCGTTGGTATCGCCTGCCGCGGGCGTTTTTAAAACTTGTTTTTCAAAAACTTTTAACTGATTTTTGCTTAAAAGTGCTAAAAAAAGTACTTTTGGGCATAACTCATAACTCTAGCTTTTTGGATTCGTGATATTACGAGGAGAGGAGGGGAGGGAGGGGGGTCAGGGCTCTGATCACGCGCCGATCACAAGGGGTAGGGTGGGGGGGGGGGGGGTGCCCGCGACAATCGCGGAGTTCTGGACGGCCCCATACAGGACAAGACTTTTTTCCCAAACTGCACCTCCTCTCTCTCTAATAGATTGCACCTAACCGTAACTGTTAAAAATTGTATCCAGGTTCAAACAGCTTGTCCTAGGTTTGAACACCCCTAGCATTTGTGAACCCAAGGACCGTTAGATGGGACTTGGATGCCGGCAAGTTTACCGGCACGGTACCTATTTCCGGTCTAGCTCCGCTGACCGCAAGCTTTGCAGTTTTAAGCGTATCGGGCCCCGTGATACTAGTCGTTCGTTCCATTACGATTACGATCTTCGCCTGCTCGATGATACCGATGAATACAATGTCAATAATGGCCTGCTACCGACCGAAGGCGTTTGCTGGCAGAACTGCGGCTCGGTACTTTGCGACGCTTGTCGTGTTGTCAGGCATGTATATTCTGATGAAGGCGACCTATAAGGGCTAGGCGTCTTAATCCGAGTTTCCCTAAGAGGCCGCTGGGGCTGCGCATAGGACATCTTGCAGCATAGTATTGCGCTGGGAGGGGCGGGGAAGTTAAGAGGGACACCTTAGCTATCTTATCCGCCAACGCCAAAAAAAAGCGTTTTAGTGTGGGTAACCGAAAAAAAACAGTCCGACGTCAACAATGCGAACCGTGAACATGCTGAGCATGAGCATGCGAACCATCAGCATTTTAGGACAGGCCATGCTAGGCATTGGCATATATAAGGCTTTTCTCTTATATAGGGGAAAGCAGGCGTCCTGCGGACGCCTTTTGCGACATGACTTTTGTTGGAATGCGTGGGAGGGAGCGCTACAGCGATGGGGACTCTCACTCTCTAAAAAACCGAATCCGAATCCAAATCCGAAGCAAAACGACCGATTTTCCGATTTTCCAAATTCGATTTCTGCGGCTGCATAACAGATCCAGGCGAGTTCGTTGGGCTAAAACGATGTTGATGCGGTGGAAAAGTGAACACTTCGCGAGCGAATTCAGACTTTCGGGCGATGACGACGGACGGAGCTTTTCGTTACACTGATGATTGAAAATGACGAATATAAGCGCACGTTAAGTAATCAGCACTTTCTAGACCTTGTGCCGGTCCTCTTCGTTATTACGACTGTCGCATTCATGGATTTCAGCAATGCAAGCCTGTTTGGATTTCAACACGTTCTGAATTCCTTCGTCCGCAACGACTCGTACACAGCGTTGTATTTCCTTTTGTACGGAGTCGAAATATCACTGACGTTGACTTCAATTCGTGTTCTACACGTGAAGACCACATACTTGGCTGGTTCTGGCGCGGAACTTGCAGCGCGTCGGAATGCTCGAAGAAACTTGCGGCATCTGGTCATGTTCTCCGTAGCTCCTTCTATAATGCAGATTCCCTATGCAATACGGCAGATTTCCAACGTCGCCGTTGGTCACAACGGTCTGAGTGAAGGGTAAGCCTTTTAAAATTAGCTAGGTAGATCCAGGGGTCGACAAGGGCGTATGTGAACCTTGGATTACCCAAAGTTTTGTGGGTTCAAACCACTTTGATCTCTCTGGCTTCCATCGAAACCCAGCCAAAAATCTGGGTCTAGAGCCGGGCCGGCCCCCCCCCCCCAGGCCTCCCCCTAGGTACGTCCATGGTCTAGAGTGTGGGAAAGTAAATTCACACTCACATCCTTGACCTATTTTACGCGGTGCGAGTCCCCTGTACACGTACTCGCATTACTCGCATTGCGCTGCTTTATGCACTCATACGTCCTCCAGCCAATCTTTTTTTTCATATTTCAAGCTCGCGCCAGACTTGAGCTTTCATACAAGCACCCTGGAAAAACTCGCGGAAACCTGTCATGACATAAAAAACGGTCGAAAATTGTGGCTCTAAAATTTACTAGAATAAGTTCATCTTAATGGGTAGATACGTATCGATCCGAACCGGGACATCAGTTAAGCCCGGAAAATGTGAGTTGTACCATAGGAGAACCTAGGCCCAATGTTAGCGTTCGGAATAAATCAGACGTCATGTTGGAAATTCATGAGCAGGGTAAATGCGGCGTGACGGAGGGATCAAAAATTGGCAAATCTTATGTTTTAATTTCTGTACGATTCCCAAGGTCCGAGGTAGCTTAGAAAGCTGGCTTTTACCTTTTTCTAAATCGTCTGAGAAATGCGCATGCACTTTATAGTAATTATCCCGTGTTCTAGGTTCTGGCTTGACTTCAACCTCAGCATGTACAAGCTAGTCGACGTCATCTTTGCGCTGAAGCCGTCAGTCGACGCCTTGTCAGCGCTGTTGTTCCTTGGCGAATACCGAAAGAACGCCGAAACGCTGCTGAAGAACCCCCGGTGGTGCTTCGAAGAGCTGCTGCCAACGCAGCTGGCGTCCGCCAACTTTGCTCCATCCACAAATGCCGTCAGCATCTTTTCACCCATGCCGCAAACGTCGTCCTGGGCGAACTGATGCTGTCTTCTGACAGACGGCCCTGACCACAGCAGTGAGTTTATGCACCTTAGTTCTACGTGCTTGCGCTCACGATTGCAAAACGGCATAAAAATTATCTTATAAACATGGTAAAAAATAGAAGGCTTAATCCGCAGAATCAAAGGGCTAGGGCTGGCTCAATGGGCGCTGCTTTGGAAAGAGCAGCACCGTTTCACCCATGCCGCAAACGTCGACCTGGGCGAACTAATGCTGTCCACCGACAGAAGGCCTTGACCCCAGCAGTGATTGGCTCACGACTGGGCGCTGCTTTGGAAAGATCAAATGGCGATTACTTTATTCACATATTGTTTTCAGTTTTCAGGAAATACCCTGGAAGGCAGAATTAAATAAGGCGCAAAGCTAGATGGCGTCCACCGTCAGAAAGCTAAAATCCATCGTCACTAGTATCTCAAGTGCGCTATGCGTAGACAACGTGGCTGCCGGGACTTCAGCGAAATTAGAGTCTTTTCCGTGCTTAGGGAAGTTTGGCGAAGCCTGCTGCACTTGTCGGTACAGCGGTTTCTAGCGTTTCTGACCATTGTCCAACTAAAGTACGAGCAGATAGGACAATCTTGCTCCTCGCTGGGTTTCCGGTCCGGATAAAGGGCAGGGAACAAATGGGAGTATCGAGGCACTCTACCCCTGAAGTGCTGCTGCGCCGATCGACTGAGACCGCTTGGACTACTAACCGAAACGAACACATTCATATCGCCAAAAGAAGTTTTCCAGTCGCACATGGTGAATGGTGGCTACAAATTTGACTGAATTACGTCGTTCTCAAGGTATTTGCTTTTTCTGACTTCCTCGGGACGCTCCGACGCGAATGTTGCCATAGCGAAGACATTTGTCCGTTTACGAGCATCGTCGGATGCGTCGTTCAAGGGTAACAGTCATATGCGTTTGGGGAAATCGTTTGTCATATGCTCGTAGAATTTCTAAAATAACTGATTCAGACGGACGTATAGAGCAAAACATTACCAAAATGAATCATTTGCGTTGTGTGGAATGCGCTGTCGTCCGACGTTTAAGCGTGCTCCAGAGGCTTTAGAAAATATTATTCTTCGTCGAAATGCGTTTCTCCGCCGTTCTCCTTGCCCTCTTCCCGCTTTGTTTCGCGGCACCGAATGTCTTCGGCCGCGAGTACCTTCGCAACCGATTTCGCGATGAAATCACCGACTCTGGCCTCCTAGCCGGACGCACTTGTCTGATGGAATGTCAGACTGATTACGGGGAGTTCAACATCTCGACAAGCTCTCGCCCGTTAGGCCACGAAGAGTACTGCGAGTTCGCGCAGAAGCTCAGCGAATGCTTCGACAAATGCCCGGAAAGCCCCGCTTCTCCGCTGGCGAAGCAGAACGCTGAGATATATGCGCAGATTTGCGGGAAGGACTTCGATGAGTCGAAGTTTGAAGGTAATTCTGCGGTATTTTCTTCGGTAAATGATGAGAGTCATTGGGACGCTTTAGCACTCCGTTTCGCCCAGGCACGGCTGATGGAGTACTGGATCTGGCAAGCGCTGGTGTCCTGCCCGCGCTACACGTTCGGTAGTCCGCGTATGTTCGACAAGTGCAGGTGCGTACCTGGGCCCTACTAGGGCTTGGGAAGCTTCGGCTTCCATCTTCGGTGTTTTTTTGGCTTTGGTCCCGGACCAGAGGGGCCCCAGCCTTAGTACCTAATGATGTAACCTGTGTGGAGACCCTCCTTGGACCAGTACAAGCCAACTCCAGCGATCACAGCTTTGTCCATGGTCTCAGTTAATATGGTTGGTGGACGTTGTAAGCGGCCCGAAGACCAAAGAAAAGTTCTGTGCTTTCATTAAATGCTCCACTTGGGCTTTCCACTAAAATACTGAATTCCCGTTGTAGTTTAGTGAGTGCTGAGAGTGCCCGTCACGCATGTTTTAGTCTTTTCCTCGACTGCATGTTTGGCGACGCTCTAAACGCGTTGAAGGACGGCTACGACGACCTCGCGGTCGCATCGATCGTCGTTCCGTTGAAGCTCCATTACTCTCTGGAAATTGGCGGTGGTGTGTGGACGGAAGACGTCGTCGACGAGTAAGCGTCGGTACTCCATGGGTTCGGCGCGGCTGCCCACGCTCGATACAGGCGGACAAAATATGTTCCAGAAAAAATTTACGATAGGAACACTTTTTCCGTCGTTTTCCTCGTTTTGCTTCCAAGACACTCGGACCCAATATCAATGATGAGACAAGAAAATTGCGAATTTTCGACCCCTTGTGTTCAGGTGTTCCGTTCTCTTCACGACCTTTGAAGCTAGCGACACCGAACCAAGTTCTCTGTCCGCTCCCGCGTGTCTCCAATACTGCCAGACCACCGCTACCATGAAGATCGTGGGCAACCCAGAAACAAACGAACAACCGGACAAAGCGCTGTACTGTGAGCATACCCGAGGGCTCGACGACTGCCTCGGAAAGTGCCAAGAGAGCCCCATCAGCGCGGTCATCGAGCAGTTGGCAGGAGTCAACGCTGAGATCTGTGCCGCTGAATTCGACGAACAGCAGCTAAAAGGTAGCCAGGCGACGGTTAATAAACTGCGCAGACTAATTTTAAGACTTTCTCGACGATCAGAGAAGGCTGGTCGACAAATGGTCCAAGCATGCAGAAGCTTGTGCAAAAGACAGTGCTGGTCTGGGAGGCGCCGACTTCGGGAAAAAGTTCGTAAAGTGCAAGTACGTTCATTCGGCAAAGTGGCGTAATTGGTTGCCTACCCAATCTACCCTATTTGAGGGCGTGCACCCTAAATACGAAGGGTCGAAAAACGTAGCAGCGGGGGGATCCCAATGATCGCGAACGAAGGTCACCGGGAAAGTTTTATCTAGGGGACCAAGGGAAATTTTTGGTGCCCATTTTCGTGGCCCACTCCGATTTGTGTGGCCTCGCTAAAGCTGTGTGCTCGGCACACAAGGGCACAACGGAACTCTAAATGAAGTTAGCGCCACCCTGCACGCAATGAGCATGAGTGCAGCCTGTGTACCAAGCAGTATCGCAAGCACAAGCAATCAATTTACTCAGTTAAGAGCTTCGTTACGGCCGAAGGCCTGCGCCAAGACATCAGACACTTTAGTAGAGTTTCGACAAGTCGGACTGCTGCCCGATTGAAACAGAGATTCTTAGGCATTTTAACGTAATAAGTCCCACTTCAGCTGCCGTGAAATCGCCTTTTGGTTAGAATTTTTGAACGATTTTAGAGCATTTCAGTCTAAAATGGGCCGCTTGAGCGAAGTTTGCTTCCACTTACCCCTAGCCAAACGGTGGCTTTGACCGCGCTTGTGCGAGGAAACCGTGTCCGTCAATGAAAAGGCCGGGAAATATTCACTGCCTTGCTTTCCATGAACGCAGTAATTCCTGACCAGCCCCAACCTGGACATACGTAAGTTGTTGAGCATTGGCCTAAAACGAGTGCACCTGCAATCCCCAGTAGCGCCACGTGCTTGCGTGAAGCGTCGGCGAGACGCTAGCAGAGATCAGCACACGAGTCCATTTAGCGGGTACACCAACTGCTACTTCGGCAAGGCCTTCGACGCAGTGAAGGAGGACTTTGACGAACTCGTCGTCGCGGCGACGTCCGCTCAGTTAAAAATCGCTCAGGCGCAGATGGTGGGCCAGGGAGTATGGACTAAGGACGTTGTGGACGGGTAAGCGCCGTTAATTAGCGACTATTACGGCGCGGCATTTAGCTGCTCCATCCTCTTCAAGCCGTACGAAGCTCGAGACCTTTCCAGCGGGGCCTGAAATCCACGTTCCAAATGGCTGCTTTCACGTGTTTGTTTTTACACTGCTTCAATTCCCCTAATTGCTGCTGGCATAAAACATTTAACCCGACCCGACGTACCTTAGCATGCTAAGAAGAGGGACAAACCTGAGCCAGCCAAATCCTCTGAGAGCGCGAAAATGTCGAGAGCCCCGGATCATGTTGGGAATCAGGAACGAGATCACGCGTAATGTAAAAAATGAGCCCTCTTGATCTGACACTTAGTTTTGGCTAGAGACATGAAAACCCCAGGAAACTACTTTCGCCAAGATAGTTTTAAAATGCCTTTTAAGTGCAAAGGTGTCATTGGGGCCATCGTGTTACTCAAAAATTTGGAAAAGACAGCTTATAAGGCAGCGTCCAGAAAATGCTCACAGTGATGTTGCCCTTTTGTGACCCCCCCCCCGCCCCGTCACAACATCGCCTAAAATGTACGATTTTACCTAGTGTTAAATTTGCTCAAGCCACTGGCTTTCGTACGCTTTTTTTCTTCAAAAAAATTGGAAGAGATTAAAAGGCCCGCCGCAGGCGATCCATACAACCCTAATCGAGAGGGCCGTGACCGTGGCAAAAAAATTTTGAGCTAACCAGCTTGGTGTCATTTGGTAGCCCTTGAAAAACTGTGCAAAAAGTTCAATTTTCACTGGCACCCGTTGACGTTTCAAATTTTTATGAATTTTTGAAATTCTAAATTTTCGTAATTTTCGCATTCTGGCCTGTTTTCGTCTGATCATATCTCCGGTCGTAGGCGACCTAGAGATTTACGCTTTGTTTTGTTAGAAAGCCAAAATAAAACAGTTTAACAAGATTAGGTTTCGCTCGAATCCGCCACGGTTTGGAATTTTTATGAATTTTTGAAATTTGGGTTTTTTGATATTTCTAGATTTTGCTCAGAGCGCCCGCTGTGCCATTAATACTCACAACTACTTACATTAAGTCATTAATACCCGGTCGGCGCACTCAATCGCGTTCTGCTCTGAATGAGCTACAGTGGGTCATCATGAGTCACTATTGCTAATTTCGCTCGCCCGTTTAAAGCCGCTCGCCGCTCGCCCGTTTAAAGCTAATATGTTTAAAGCCGCAACAAACTGCAGGTTGCCTTGATGTTGCTTCCATCGTGCTCGACTTAAGAATGTGTGTATAGGTAGTACTTTTGCTAAGTTTTTTCGAAGAAGGAGCAAACTTCTGATTTTCGTTAATTGCTTTGTGCTTAACACATTATTGGCTCTTCATGCTTCATGAAAAGACTGCTTTGCGCGTGTCGGTATTGAATGATATCAAGGGGAGAAGGGTAAGGCAGACGCTGATGGTCCCTTTAGTAAATACACCTGTTGTTAGGCAAGACTATTAAGGTTATTATGGGCGCAAGACCCAAAGGTCCTACGATGAACTTAAAATTTGCATGGAAAATTGTTTAACTAGAGACACTGCTTACACTTTAACATCAACGCAGCAGACATGTCACCACTTGCTAGCGGCGCGGCGCGCGAAGCGCGCCGAGCCGCTAGTACTAACGAAACTTTAGTCGAAAATTTGACATAGGTATATGGTGAATAATGCTCGTGCGGCGCCTAGTGGCGGGCCATTTTATCTAGTGTTTAGCGTGATGTCACGCTCACCGAGACCACCCCCATCCCCTTGTCACCATGACGAATTTTCTGGACGCTCCCTAACGAGGCTGCTGGCCTCTACAACAAGCTACTTCCCTCGTGGTAATGCGCTCCCGAAAACTTGTTTTCTTGTTTGTACCTTGGTCTGGCGTCGTCTTAGATGAACATTTGCACATATCGCAAAGTTTGTGTTTCGAGCAAACCGCACGGAGTATACGGTGCTCATGAGCTGGCTGATAAGGATCGGCGTTGACGTAACGCACATGTCTGCCAACGGGTCGTAGCGTAGGAGCTCATCGGAGAATGTCTTACTTGGGTATAAAAAGTGCCTTTTCGTTATGATGCACTCATTCATCGAAAGGTCGCCGAAATGAGAGCTCTCCTGCGCTCGCTAATCCTCTGTGTGTCCGCGCGTGCACTCGCCTTAGGGCATGCCCTACCGGCTAACGTCGTCTCCAGCCCGGTTCACTTCGGCGCACGCGGCTACTACACCAACATAAGCATCGGCACGCCGCCGCAGCCTTTCCGCGTCGCACTCGACATCGTTAGCGCGTCGCTGTGGGTCGCCGATTCATCCTGTGCGGCACCCGTGCCACCGACGCAAGATCCCAACTATTGCGCGCCGATCTGCAGGGAGCCTGGTAGGTACACAGTGACTTGCCGAGGCATACCATACTGACTTGTCGTATTATCCTTCGTACGTACTGGGCCCTTACGCACCGTCCTCCGGTTCCGTACTGTCTTCTACCGTACTGTTTCGTTCCGTACTGCCCTACCGTACCGTTCTGTTCCGTACTGTCCCCTACCGTACTGCTCCGTTTCTCACTATCCCCTATTGTACTCTTCCGTTCCGTACTGTCTCCTAGCACACAGGCCCGTTCTGTAATATCCCTCTCCCTCCAGGTCCGTTCCGTACTGTCCCCCTACCGTACTGCTCCGTTCCGCAGTAGCCCCGCCCGTACTGTTCCGCTCCGTACTGTCTTCTGCCACACAGGTCCGTTCTGTACTATCCCCTCATCCTCCAGTTCCGTTCCGTACCTGTCCCTTATCGTGCCGATCTGTACCGTATTGTCCCGTACCGCAGTCCATACCGCACTGTCCTGTACCGTACTATTCCGTTCCGTAATGTCCCCTACCGTACTCCGTGCTGCACCGTCCCGTGCCGTACCCCGTACCGAAGTGTCCCGCTTACCAATTACGTTTTCGGCTGTAATTACGGTACGCTTGACAACCTTAAGCAAGAACATCAAGAATCCGTTTTTTTCAAAGGCTGAACGCATAACAAAGCTTCAGTGTGGTGCAACTATGCGCTTTGCTATCCGCGATGCGGATGCAAGTGGTGGCCATTCAAGAAGTCTTCCCTGATTGCGAAGAACGACCGATGGGACGTCGGCTGTCGATTTGCTAGCAAGTTCCAAAGCAGCGCGTCGTCGACATACAAAAAGGACGGTCGGGATTTCTTCGACGACCCGAACGTCGAGGCCGACGGTGACGGTGACGGAGATCAAGGTGCCAAGGGATTCGTCGGAATAGACTCGGTTGCGGTAAGCGTATATGGGAAGTCGCATGTTTATTGGAGTCCGTACCGTAATACGCCTTGACCATTCTCCGTATCCTACTCGGGACGATACGAGTGTGGCACGGAAAAGGTCGGCCAGCGAGAGTACGGTACGATTCGATTACCCAAACTTTATAACCGTACCGGACCCTATTATGGTCCGTGCCTGCACTTCGTACCGTACTGGTACGGAGTACGTTACGCGTGGTGTCGGGACGGCTCAGAGCATGGTACGGCTTCGACTTTCCGAAGTACCGTACCGTAATGCGGCTCAGCTCGTGCTTCGTACCCTACATAGTAACATACGGAGCCGTTACGCTGTTCCTTGTTGCATGCTTCGAGTCCAAAAGTAAGATTTTAGCTAGGCGCTGCGGGCAGCCAGGTCACTGTGCCCTCCAACGGCTTCGGCCAGGCGAACGAATCAACTCTGAGCAACTTCGATCCCTTCGATGGCGTGTTCGGTAAGGATGTGGCTCGGTCGTTTGCCGGGAAATTGCTGGTCAATGAGAGTTATGACATGTTTAGGCCTCGGACCCGCAAAAGGAGCGCTCTCCGGAACGCAGTCCATCGTTGCGAACGCGTTCGCAAAGCGCGTGCTTCCCCAGCCACTGATCACCATAGCTGCGTGGAACTACCTCACGTCGGACAAGACCCCCGTGGACAATGCTGGTGCCATTACATTCGGCGGCCTGGACACGACCAATTGTGGAGATGTGAAGAAGTACCATTCGATCGTTGGCCAGACGGGGTACAACCTCAAACTCGACGGAATGCGTCTCGGAAGCGCGAAGCCGACGCTATCCAAAGGCGCTACGGCGAAATTTGTCAGCGGAAGGTAAGCCAAATAAGGATGGTGAGGGCTGCACATGTCAATCGACGGCAGTCTCGCCAAACCGAACGTCCGCCACGTTTATGTTAAGCAGGGGGAGAGGAAGAGGTCGACCTTAATAAGGTGCTAAACATGACATGCTTAGTCCCGAAATCTCGGCCCGCCATGCCCCAGGTAGGAATTGTATGGCATACCGTACCCTGCTGCATACCGTGTTCTACGACAGGGATAAGGTACGGCGCAGGCCCAGTACGCGTTTCCGTACCGTGCCGTACTGGCAGTACGGAATACGGTACGGCGCCATTGTCTTGCTAAAGACGCACTAGTATAGCCGTAGCACTGCTTTAATATGGGTCGTGCCGGACTCTACGGTACGGAGTACAGTACGGGGTGTCGCGCCTAAGTTTAGGAATCATCCATGTGTAGCCGTCTGGTACTTACTATTTTTGCGTATTCTACCGGCTCTCTTTTTAGTGCCCGTGATTGCTTTGCTACTACGGGGGTCTCCTTAAGACCTACGTTTAGTTCTCACCTGTTGGCCGGCAGCAAGGCCGTCCTCGATCCGATTGCGAAAGCTACCGGGGCGCACTTCGATGAAGGTGACTACCTCATCGGCTGCGACGCGACGTTCCCGTCGCTTTTCCTCACGCTGGACGGCACGGACTACGAATTACCCGCCCATACGGTAATTCAGAAGAGCGACTACGACGGCAGTTGCTTCCTCGCCTTCGACGTTGTGGACAAGCAGGACGATCCGAATGCGATCTACATCGGCGAGCCGGTCCACAACGCCTTCTGCCTAGTGCTGGACCCCGTCAACGATCGCATCGGATTCGCGCCGGCCAAACTGAGTTGAGAGGACCTTATTCTGAGGTAGAAGAGAACTACTTTTAGAAAAAACATTTTGGTAGGAATTCGTGATTTTTGGTACATATAAAAATTTGAGACGTATTTGAACTGAATTTGGTAGGGACCCGATTCTGAGAGGAGTTTTGACTAGGTACCAAAATTAGAGACAAAAAAACCCATTTTTTGAGAGCAACCAATTTTTGAGACAAGTTTTGACTATGGCCCATTTTTGAGACAACATTTGACTAGGCACCTAAATTAGAGACAAAACTACCCCAAATTTGGGACGAAAAGAACCTTTTGTGGTTGTGAGGCCCCCTTTTTTCCGTATGATCAGTGCAACACTAAATCGGATCATCATTTGGCCGTTTAAGTGACCCGCCGAGGTTGCAGGATGATTTAAGAAGGGTACCGGGAAAAATTTTAGAGCAGGAAGGACAGGCGGACTCCGGATGTCTCAGCCCTACACGACTCGAGTTCAACGAGAGTCTATCGTGTGTCGCTGTTACCGTAAATGCTCTAATTAGGGCCCCTCTCTACTTACCGCCCCCTCTCCAATTAGGGCCCCCTTTGGACCAGAGCAAAAAAATTAGGGCCCCCTCTCTAATTAGGGCCCCGGGGCCCTAATTAGAAACACTGGAAATTTAAAGCTGTTGAGAAATGTTTGACTTGCCTGGAAAACATGTTTTCTCGACGTTTTAGACCACGACGAGCATTCTGGGATAAACTTCTGGGGCACAAAAAATTTTAAAATTTTGACACTGAAAATTTGGTTCCGGGAATTTTCCAATGGGGGGACCCTTGGGTAGTCGAAGGTTGGTGCTCCCAGATATGGTAAGCCGCGGGAACACTGCCGTTATACGTTTTAAGGGACGTAGAACACTATGGAATACTCGCCATTCTTCACCATATTTGTCAAATTTTGGTGAATTTTTGGTCGATTTTTGGCGATTTTGGGCAAAATTTCCTCAGTTTTCCGCGGGCCTTCGGCCCGCGAAGTGGCAAAATAATTAGGGCTCCCTCTCTAATTACCGCCCCCTCTCTAATTAGGGCCCCCTTTGGACTAGAGCAAAAAAATTAGGGCCCTGGGCCCTAATTAGAGCATTTACGGTAAGTGACCCGGCGAGTTCTTGGCTCCGCTCGTTGCTTACCCTGGATTGTAACGGGGCCATTGGGACTAAACTTAGGCTTAGAAATGTTAAGAACGTGGCGTTGGCGTCGTAAAATACTGTTTCGTTGTTCTAGTCGCCTATTCGGACATTGCTAAAGTAAGCTTAGACTCGACAAGCATAAGCTTGCGATGATGCCTCCACAAACTGTTCCGGGACTATACGAGCCGGTTTAGGCCTAACGTGAAACCAAAATCAAGGTAGGCCTAGATAAAGCCCAACGAGAACTTACGTGCTCGAAACCATTAAAGTAACAAATGTGGAATTGCGTAAAGTGTGTGGAACTGAAACAGGGTGTACCGCGACGACGAGAGAATCGTCTAAACAACATCTTAAGAAGATCCTTAGCAGGAGTCCTTCGTGCAGTGGTGAATGATCTCCCGGACGGAGCTTTCCATCAGAACAGTTTGAACTAACGCAAATGAGCCGGGAACGAGGGCACACATCACACAAGCAAAATGCACGAAACACGCAACGAATACGAGCTGATAAGAACATGCGCCACCTTCAGCAAACATCCCGAGAGATCGGCATCGAATAACGATTTTGGGTACAAAATGCTCCTCTTGCTTATCACACTCGCACAGAACACCGAAGCGACGAAAATGCGAGCTCTATTGCCCTCACTGATCTTCTGCCTGGTCGCGTTCTCGATCGCTTCAGGGCATGACCTAGCGGCTAAGGTCCTCTCCAGCCCGGTCCACTTCGGCGGCCAGCGCGGCTACTACACCAACATCAGCATCGGCACGCCGCCGCAGCCCTTCCGCGTCGCGCTCGACATCGTCACCGCATCGCTGTGGGTCGCCGACTCGTCGTGCGTGGAACCGCCTGCGCCGACCTTCGATCCCAGCAACTGCCCGCCATTCTGCAAAGACGTTGGTAAGTGTGTTTCCGTACCGTTCAGGAAGCCACCGTAGTAGCAGGCTAAATCCGGATCAAATTCCAAAGAGCCTAAAATCTAGTTCTGGATTTTTGGAATTTGGGCTAATTTTGCATGCATTTTGGGCTAATCCTAAGCCTTATCCTCCAAGAATTTTCCGACACTAGCCATATAAGACTTTATCCGCCAAGACCTTGCCGGCACTGTCCACTTAATACTACTTTTAGCGATAATTGGGCGGAAAATTGTCCTCTTTCCTTGCTTTCATAGTCTTCTCATCCAAAATTCTCCGTGTGGATTCATATAGAAGTCCTCTGAGGCTGTGGTTTTGTGGGTACCAGTGAAGTAAGAAGACCAAGAACAAAAATAATCACGAAGATGAAAAAGTAGGCTTCAAAAATTATTAAATATCTTCGTACTTCGTCAACACTGGATATCGAAAAATAGACCCCGGTAGAGGTTTAATTTGCAAAAATTCGAAAAGAAACCTCATGTTGCTCATTGTCTTAGTCTTTTAAGCCTATCGAAGCCACGGAACACCGAAAAACAGTGCATATCTGCTAGCAAACCTCCATAAGAGAGGACACCTTCGGCTACAGGAAGTTTCCAAAAAGTAGCATCGCTTAAAGTAGGCCAGGGCAAAGACTAGCCTGCTTTAGTGTACTGCAAGCTGTGCCCTGCGCCATGCGGATGTACTAATGTCGCTTTCGACGGGCCTTCACTGATTGCGACGAATGACCACTGGGGCTATTGCGAGGAGGCAACCAAATTCCGAAGCGCCGCGTCGTCGACGTACAAAAAAGACGGTCGGTATTTCGAGGACGACTCGAACGTCGAGGCCGACGCTGGCGGTGACGGTGACCAAGCTGCCAAGGGATTCGTCGGAATCGACTCGGTTACGGTGAGTATTTCGGGGATGCTCTCGGCATGCTGCCCACTTTGATGAAAAGAGGGTACATTCGGATCTTGCACGCTGACCCCAATTTTATAATGACTAGCGGCTTGGATGCTTTCGCGCAGCCGGCGCCGCTATCGGGGATTACCTGTACCAAGCAAATACGCTTGTACCTAGCATACACTATTCTAAGTAGCCCGATTTTCAGTCCTTACCTTCTAACCACTGTTTCCAATGAAGTGGGTTTTTGGGTGAATGAAGTGAAGTGAAAATGAAGACTTCACTTCAGTTCACATCACTTCATTTCACTTTTCTTCACTGAACATTACACTTCACCGAAACAGCGCTTCCAACGCCTACCTTTCAGTCAACGCATGCGATAGCAGGCACGCTATTGGATGTAAGGAGGACTTACTCCCCGCCCCATTTCCCATTTCAGGCCCCAAAGGACCCGCCCTAAAATGGGCGTTATTTGCAGAATCGTTATGCTGGAAAGCCTCCTAATGGAGCCGATTGGTAAAATATCTTCTTCTTACCCATCGTTTATCTCCTTCTGTGCATGCGTGCATAACGCATCTCATCTATCGCGCATGTCTGAAGGCGACATGTGTCAAAGCATTGATCGGTCATACATTTTTCCAGCCGACTGATTCGACTGAAATTTCCAGTTTTATGTAAATCTAAAAGCTCTACCAAATGGTGCTAAACTTTGCCGTGTAGCGCGAACTTCCTTGTAACATGCATACGACGGCCCTTTAGTGCATAAGGATCATGGCCTCCTGCGACCCGATGTGAAAACTTGTATGCCCTCCATATTAGACGGCCTCCTAATATGGCCCGGCGCCCAACCTGTCGAAGGTGCCCTGAAAAACGCGCCAGCCCTGTTGCACCGATTTGTTGCTTGAAGCATGTTGCTTCCATTAGTAAAGCGAGATTTTAGCTGGGCGCAGCAGGCAGCCAGGTCACTGTGCCTTCCAACGGGTTCGGACAGGCAAACACGTCAACGTTGGGCTACTTCGACCCATTCGATGGGGTGTTTGGTAAGCAGCTTTAAAATAAGAAAAAACGGTTCAATGAAACGAGCGCATAAAATAGGCTGGTAAAAGACGAGGGATATTTGCAAATATATACCAATCATAAAGAAAATACAGCAACTTTTTAAATAAATAAAACTTGATATTTTTCAACAAATCCTTTCCGAGTGTGGAAGATTTTTTGAGGAGCAAAATGAGTGATCAAATTAGCACCTTTTTAGGTCGTCTCAATTCGGTCACTTAGCTTAACTAAAGGACATTGCATGCCAAAAAATTCGTAGTCCAGTACAATGCCACGTTTAGGCCTTGGCCCTGCGAAGGGAGCGCTCTCCGGAACGCAGTCCGTCCTCGCGAACGCGTTCGCGAAGGGCGTCCTCCCAGAGCCGCTGATCACCATCGCTCTGTGGAACTACCTCACGTCGAACAAGACCCCGGTCGACAATGCCGGTGCTATCACATTCGGCGGCCTGGACCCAGTCAACTGCGGCGCGGTGAAGAAGTACCATTCGATCGTCGGTCAGACCGGCTACAACCTCAAGCTCGACGGGATGCGTCTCGGAAGCGCGAAGTCGACGCTGCCGGTGGGCGCTACGGCGAAGTTCGTCAGCGGAAGGTGAGCCAAAACGATGAAGAAAAACGTCCAGCTCAGGCGGTGTCAGTTTCAAGAAACTGACTAGTTGTAGCCTACCTTCCTGCCCTATTTGAGAGGCGCAATCAGTGGGGCGCAGCCCTTTCCTTTGGAGAGTAAAGGACACTTTTTCAAGGGGTCTAAACAGGCAGACGGTAAGGCCGAACTCCCGTGTTATTCAGGCCCAGTCAGATCCTACCACTCAGAGATGGAAACTAGCCTCGGTCTCGGTTTTCCGAGAGTCTCGGACCGTTTTGGTGGTCTCGCTTCTCGGTCGAGAAACCGAGATTTAGAGACGGCACCGCTAGGCGCCGCCCAGCAAAAATTTTTCGCAGACATGCCAATTTTTTAACAAAATTTGGTTGATATCGCCTGCGAAGGGCATTATTTCAGAAGGTTATCTAGAAAACCTCAATCAAGGAGTTCCAGCCGTAGCAACCCTACCGCTACCGTACGAACCGTACAATTGTTGAAATCTCGGTCTCAGTCTTCCGGGAGTCTCGGACCAATTTGGTGGTCTCGCTCTCGGTCCCAGTTAGTTTTTGCCCTGTCGCTTCGGTCTCGGTTTGAATTTTGAAACTGCCCACCTTGGGCACATGATTCGTCTCGTACAAGGGTGCGCTGTCTGCCACCGGAAGGTGAAATTGACGGAAAAGGAAAATTTTGACGCGTTAGCATGAGGATTTTGAGTCAACAAGCTTAGTAAACGAATTTTTGTTTTTTAATGTCAAATGTTGTTAGGTTGCTGACGCTAATAAGCGACGCACCGGAGAGCTGCTTGCGTGGAAAAACCTTACGGACATACCACCTCTCAATATCCTTTTCAGTTATAACCTCTTGGCCGGCAGCAAGGCCGTCATCGATCCGATAGCGAAAGCTACCGGGGCAGTCTTCGATGAAGGCGCATACTTCATCCACTGCAACGCGACATTCCCGTCGCTTTTCCTCACCCTGGGCGGCGCGGACTATGAATTCCCCGCCAATACGTTGATCGAGAGGTTCGAGAACGACGAAAGTTGCTTGCTGTCTTTTGACGTTATGCGCGAGCACGACGACCCGAACGCGATCTACATCGGCGATCCGGTGCACAACGCCTTCTGCCTCGTCCTGGACCCGGTCAACGCTCGCATCGGACTGGCGACGGCTAAACCGAGAAAATAACAGCGTTATCGTTCATGCATTTTTTTTATTGTTTTAATACTGTTTGAACTGTCCTTATGCAAGTATTCATATCGGAATCGGATATCTCTACCTAGCAGTGCACCTAATGAGGCACTTTTGTAGTGGGCTCCTCTTCGTCTAACAGCGAGGCGCGCCAAATATCTTGTTTAGGCGAAGTACCGCTGGTTACAAAAAAGTTCCTTATTTAAAAAACCAATTAGTAATAATTAATTTAGCATTGTTTTAAATACTACCTCTACTCCGGATTTCAATGTACAGATTAGAATTTACTTTAAATTAATACGTTAAGCTTTATTACTTATGCTATAATGTACACTACCATATTTTGTGCAATAAATACGTGATGGACAAAACTTTCTATCACCAAATTTTGGAAAATCTCTGAATTAAAACGTTTAAAACTTTTTTTTTACTTGTACCATAGTTTCTTTATCCTATCTCTCTAATTGTCTTTCTCCTCTAATTATTCCCCTGGCACTAAAATTTTTGCTGGCCTAGGGGTGCCTGCAATTGCAAGCTAAGTTCATATTCGAATATATAACGATGAAGAAAGCATTTTAGGAGATTGGAGAGGAGATAGGAGATTGAGCAAGTTACATTGACGTAAACAAAAAAGCTATGGGCATTTAAAAGTTTAATGGGCATCTAGCCACGATGCAGGCTTTAGCTGGAGGCATACACACCTCTAGGCTAGCTGGGATTTGGGAGGAGGCCGCAGCATGAAGAATGGGGTTGGGGCAAAAAAGGAGGAGAATTAGTGAAGAAAACACGCTACGCGAAAAGAAGGAAAATTTCGTAGACTTGCGCGAACAGGAGGTCGGCTTCAAGTTTGGTCCAATATATTTATTATGTTTTCCCGTTTCCGACATTTTATTACCGCACTAGCGGAAGATACCGTAGGACGGCGGAGAATGACACTTGCGCAGCAAATGGGCCCACGTTCGAGAAACTATGCCGTTTGTGAAAAACTTCCGATGTGGACGAACGACGGAGACCGATGCACCGGAAGGGTGACCGCCTAAGTCGAGCGCACAGCGTTTAAGTCCAGTAGCGACTGAGTGAACATCGTGCAGAGAGGCGGCGCATGAATTTCTCAATTTTCCAGGGAAGCAGCTTTTGTACGTACATGGGAAAGGGATATGCGCGTCAAGTCCAAGAAAATGGAACCGGCAGGTCGGTACATTGGTATCAGCGGATCGGGTCAGACTACAGAGTGAGCACCATTCGGCTCAAGACCTATTCTACGTCTTGAAAAGTGGAATGATCTCCTGGACGGAGCTTTTCCTCAACAATTTTGAGCCGGGGGACGATAAGTCGGGAACAAGGACACATATCGCCCGAGCAAAATGCACGAAACACATAGTTTTTCACTGAGCTGATAAGAGAAGCGAGGACGAAACACACGCCTGTTTCTGGGTCTTTTCGCACTAAAGATCAGCGTCGAATGTCTGGTTTTGGGTATAAAATGTGACCGTGCTTATCACATTCGTAGACTACTGCGAATCGACGAAATGCGAGCTCTCTTGCACTGTCTAATCTTCTTCGTTGCCTCGCCCATTCTCGTTTCAGGGCATGCCCTAGCCGCTAAGGTAAGATCCGACTTCGATTCGATTTCGTAAGGTCAGGCTCGAAAGTTGAACGAGATTTTTCAAATTTCCAGATATTTTCTGGGGCTACTTCAACTTGCAAATCTTTCAACTTAGGCCTGCAAGGAACCGAACCAAGTTTTTAAAGGGAAATACGTTAGACAGTGCCTAGGATTCGTTGAAATTGTTTGTCCGCGATTTCCACGAATTAACGGGTATCACAATGGGCCTTGCAGCGTTTTTTAACCGCGTTTGTCGTGACAGGCGTGATGGCGGCTCATTCAACTGTTTCAGGCTAAGGTCGTCTCCAGCCCGGTCCACTTCGGCGGCCAGCTCGGCTACTACACCAACATTAGCGTCGGCACGCCGCCGCAGTCCTTCCGCGTCGCGCTCGATATCGTCAGCGCGTCGCTGTGGGTCGCCGACTCGTCGTGCGTGGAACCGCCTGCGCCGACGTTCGATCCCAGCAATTGTCCGCCGTTCTGCAAAGACGTTGGTAAGTATACTGCCGTGCCATTCGGAGGGGGGGGGGGGCAGACCCAACTAGCTAACCCAATCAATCATGTTCAAAGCAGTTTTTAAAATTCAATTTTTCCATTGGGCCCTAAGTGATTGCGCCTCCAAATGTGCCCGACAGGGCTGCGGGTCTTGTCTCGGTCTCGGTCATGGCGAAAATCCGAATTGGTCTCGGTCTCGGTCATGAGAAAAGGCCGAAATGGCCCGCCGCGAGGCGCAGACCTACGAAATTTGCACTACATTCCTCTAAATTTCACCCAAAATTTCGTTGGTGTCGCCTGCAGCGGACCAAAACTAACCGAATTTTTTTTGACCGCGGTGGGATGATTTTGAGCCGAAAATATTTCAAGTCTCGGTCTCGGTCATGAGTCTGGTCTCGGTCTCGGTCTCGGTCTCGGGGTGACTGGTCTCGGTCTCGGGGGGTCTTGTCTCGGTCTCGGTCAACGAAATTTCATCCTGCCCTGGTGCCCAATGGCTTTGGGCGCTAGAAATTTTACAAAAAAATCTATTTCGGACGTTTCAAATGGTTTACGATAAGCATAATCTACCCTTTAGTGTACTGCAAGCTGTGCCCCGCGCCATGCGGATGTACTAAAGCCGCACTCGAGGAGCCTTCTCGAATTGCGGAGAATGACCAGGGGGGGCTACTGCGAGGACGCGACCAAATTCCGAAGCGGCGCGTCATCGACGTACAAAAAGGACGGTCGGTATTTCGAGGACGACTCCAACGTTGAGGCCTGTTGTGACGGAGATAAAGCTGCCAAGGGGTTCGTCGGAATCGATTCGGTCTCGGTGAGGATTTAGACACGTTCGCATTTTTGTGGATTGTAGTCCGTTTGCAAAGCGAGATTTTAGCTGGGCGTAGCAGGCAGCCAGGTCATTGTGTCGTCCAATGGGTTCGGCCAGGCAAACACGTCGACGTTGGGCTACTTCGATCCTTTCGACGGAGTGTTTGGTAAGATTTTTGGAACACATCGTTACTGTTTGAACTCCACTCAGCGCTCTTATGAACGCATTCGTTAAGGAAGTCGCTATTGTTCTGCGTATTTTAAAGCTAACAAAAATCAAGCCAGAGGCACTTACGGCACGGAAAGATGCTACCCAAAAAATTTACTGCTTTCTTGTTCGAACATTTTCCGAGTCCAATAGCTTAGGCGAAAGTTTAATGCCTTCCTACAATTCAGATTTTTTTCAGTTAGAATGCCTGAGTTTTCGGGTACAACGCGGCCACTGTCGGACGTGATGATTTTTCGGGGTAAAAACGGCAATAAATTTGCGCGTGCAAGCGCTACGTTACCATAGAAAAGTATGGCCTTCTACCCAATGACACGTTTAGGCCTTGGCCCTGCGAAGGGAGCGCTCTCCGGAACGCAGTCCGTCCTTGCGAACGCGTTCTCAAAAGGCGTCCTTCCACAGCCGCTGGTCACCATCGCTCTGTGGAACTACCTCACGTCGAACAAGACCCCGGTCGACAATGCTGGAACCATCACATTCGGCGGCCTGGACACGACCAACTGCAGTCCCGTGAAAAACTATCACTCGATCGTCGGTCAGACCGGCTACAACCTCAAGCTCGACGGAATGCGTCTCGGAAGCGCGAAGTCGACGCTGCCAAAGGGCGCTACTGCGAAATTCGTCAGTGGAAGGTAAGGCAAAGAGAAAACTGCCGAAAAACTGTAAAGCTCAGTCGGTGACAGTTTCACGACACTGAGCAGTTGCAGCCTATCCCTGCCTTGTTCGAGTGCGATAGGACTAGGGGCGCAACGAGCCTTATCTTCTGGAGAGCGAAGGATACGTTTTTGAAGGTTCACTCATTTTTTCGGGTTGAGCCCTAATGGCTCTGTTTGACGTTGTGTTTGAAAAAAATGTTTAGAATTTAAAAATGTTTTAAATTTAAATATTTTAATTAAAAATTTTTAGCATATTTTTCGACCTCGACCGCAATACAAAGACATGCCCAGGTCCAGTCTCCGAGTCTTCTGGGCCCGGTCTGTGCCAGCCAAAGCCAATCCTTATTGTATCGTCTGCTACTATGAGCGGTGCCTACCGTAAAAGCTCTAATAGAAGACGAGTCCTAATAGAAGACGAGCCCTAATATAAGACGAGCGCCAAAAAATTTAAAGTTCACTTGTCACATTGACATGTTTAGAATACGTTTTAGGCCATAACTATTCATTCCAGACGAGAACTTTTTGTAACCAAATTTCGAAAAAGTTTGCTAAATCCATAGGGGGTACCCTTTACGCCTTTTACGAAATCCACGGAAATTTGGCCATCGTAAAATAGAAGACGTCGTCTTATATTAGAGCCAATACGGTAACCCTGACGGACGAGGTTCTTATCGTCATTTTAGTTTTTTTTATGCAAAGGTACGAAATCGAAGATTTTACAGATATGACCCGAAAACTTACGAGAATAAGCCCACTATTTCAGCGGCAACCTCTTGGCCGGTAGCAGGGCCTTCATCGAACCGATAGCGAAAGCTAGCGGCGCGACAAAGGTCGATGATGGCTCCTACTTCATTGACTGCGACGCGACGTTCCCGTCACTCTTTCTCACCCTGGACGGCACGGACTATGAATTCCCCGCCCACACAGTGATCCAGAAGAACGAATACGCCGGTAATTGCTTCCTGCCTTTCGACATTGTGGACGAGCACGACGACCCAAATGCGATCTACTTCGGAGACCCGGTCCACAACGCGTTCTGTCTCGTCCTGGACCCGGTCAACGAACGCATCGGATTCGCGACGGCCAAGCCGAGGAAATAATTCGTTTTTGGTCATAATAGCTTTATTGTTTGGATAACGATTAAAGAATTCTCATAGCGTGGTTCCGCTTCCAACCACTTTTTTAATGAGCCCTCGCACCTAAGAGCGAGGCATTCTTTCCTAAAAAAAAGAATAGTAGGCATGCGCTGAAGTGTGTCATTAAGTCTCACTATGCTCATTTGTGAACGTATGGTACCAAGTCCAAGAGTCCTAAGAATTTCTCCTGCTGGTGCCCCCGCTTCTATAAAGCCAAAAATGCAAAAGTGATTCTAGAACAAAAGGCATGACTATGACTTTTCGTTTGGCCGAACGATCCACATTGTGTGTGTGCCGCAGTCTAGTATCCATTCTTTTATAGTGAGCCCTCTCCCCGACTAACAGTCCTAACAGCGACTCATTCTTTAGCATAGGAATCATGGGCTATACTTCAGATATCCCCCCTGCACTAAGTACAACAGGGGGATATTAAAGTACAGTTAGGTACTATACACCCTGTACTAATTTCATACTCCGATCAGAGGGGGGGGGGGACTGAGACGACTTTAATTCCCCCCTTGTGAAAAAATATTGCGAAATAACAGTGAGAATTGCGAAATTACAATGAGAATTGCTATTCGAAATCTATTACGAAATATTGCGAAATCGATTTCGCACTTACAATGCTATTTTTTATGCTTGCTTTCCCACTGAGAGGTGTTACTCACTGAGCTAAGGGGTTACTCACCCGTCGTCCACGCTTAGGCTTAGGTTGTTCAGGTTGTGGCTCAGGCCTAGGCTCAGTCAGGCTCAGGCTTAGGCTCAGTCAAATGTGTGTACAGGGGGATAACTGAAGCTTACGTCTACAGCCTAAGACTTCAGTTATCCCCCAAGTTGTACAGGGGGATATCTGAAGTCTTACCGGAATCATGCGCTGAAACGTGCCATTAAGAGTTTCTTCTGTTTTCCCTTATAGAGTATCCAGTATGTGTCTCAAACGCTTTATCCCAACGTTGTACGCATACTTTAATATGGCTGCAACAAAGCCACAATGCATAAGGCCTTCTACAACCACATGTGGCACTTCTCGGTTGACCAAACAACTGAAACTTTTAAAACAAGAGTTCGACCTGGCTAATGGCAAGAAAAGCTCGGTGTCTGCGTCTAGAAAACGGGGAATGCTACGCGACTCGAGCCATCGAAAGGCGCCCACGTGATCTTGGCGTAGGTGAGGAGAGTCCAGCGTGCGGGGCTGTTAGCTGACTCGCGGTGTTCTTGGCCGCTTTCGGTGTAATAGCGCCGTAGAAAGCTAGGTACCCGCGTCTGACGTCGCGACTAAAAGCAGCCTCACATGTAGACGACAGATACGGACATAACATGCGTGTTTGGAAGCATCCCATGTCACTATTCATCTTTTTGGTGCTCAATTTCGAATACGGTATTAAAAATGGTACCTAACGTTGTCCACGTTAAAGTATCAAACCCCCGAATCAAAAGCCAAACATGGGTACCATGTAAGCTTGTGCATACTGTACCGCTATGTACACATGACTACACGCATAATGATTCGTCATGTGGTACCACTTGGTAAGCACCACTGCGCGCATGCGTGTTTGCATGCGTGCTTGTGCACGCATGCCTGTGCATGCGGCACCGCTTGGTACACACTGAACGCATACATGCTTATGCATGCGGTGTCGCTTAGTACACATAACTGCACGCATGCATGCTTGTTCATGCCGTACTTAGTACATACTGCACGCATGCATGATTGTGCATGCTGTACCGCTATGAACACATGACTGCACGCATAATGGTTCTTCATGCGATTCCACTTCGCAGACGCGACTGCCCGCATGCGTGTTCGCACGCGTGCTTGTGCATGCATGCGCATGCATGCGGCTCCGCTTGGTACTCATGATTTCACGACATGCATCATTGTGCATGCATGTTCCGCTTAGTACGCATGACTGCGCGCACGCATGTTTGTGCACGCGGCACGGCTTAGTACGCATGACTGCACGCATGCGTGCATGTGCATGCGGTTCTACTTTGTAAGCAGGACTCACGCATGCGTGTGCCCATACATGCTTGTGAATGCATGGCACGTCTTACTACGCGTACGCATTCATTTCTGTAATCAAATCGTACCACTTAGATCTTACGACTGCACGCGTGCTGCTTCTGGAACCCCCTGTATGTACCGTCAGGAACACAATGACCGACTTCGTTCCGCTCCCATCTCCTATAGCGCCATTAAGGCGCTATGAAACTAAACCTCAAGCTACGACACGCTCATGGCCCTTACGAACTCTACCTGATCGCGAACAGAAATATAGATCCGCTAAGCGATGAGAGGTCGATCAACCACGCGTAATGTCGCTGCGCTGAGAGAAGAACCGGGAAGTCGTTGGCTACAATGCCATACAGGACCATCGCTTGGTAGACAGCGAGTAGAAGCTGACAGACAAGAGTGAGCATCGCATAGACTAGAACAGTAAGAATAGCTTGTGACCAGCGTGGATCCGGATATGATATTTGTTCTATTTTATTTACCGCTAAAATCCCAGAAAACATTCTCTTTACCAGGATCTCGGTATCACTTTAGTAACGAAAAATTGGACGAAATTCCGGAAAAAACGGCAGGGCGACAATAAAGAAATTATTGCACACATTGAAGACGTTTTTGGTAAGTTTTGCCAATTATAAAAATGAGTCCTCATTTTTCTAGTGTGTTTTTCCGTTGCCTTTTATATTCTACCAAAGAATGCATCCTGCCGCGCGGTCGCCAAGCATAAGGGGGGGGGGTAAGGTCATGATGACGGTACTAAGCTGCCCGTAAAGAAACTTACCTAGAAGCTTCAAATCTGTACGGTACTGGCGCTTTGATGCTTTCCCGCCGTCTTGCAGCAGTCGCCGGTATTTGAAGAAAGTTGCTAGCTCCAGGACCAAGCATACGATTGCGGTGCCAATCGTCGTTGCCGATGCCTGTGTCGTAGCAAACTAAAATTTTTGGCTAGTCAGTTCGTTTCTTTTGTCATATTTATATCTGCGCTTACAAACTGCATGCGCAGATCCTGGTAACGCAGTCCGAGCGTCGTGCCATTCGGAATGAACTCAGCGGCCGCTGGCAGGCGAAACTAAAGCTGAATTCACCGGACTTCGAAAGCTACCAACAGCAAAACCTGGATGTCTGAGCAAATGGCCAAGGCTTCTAATTTGGAACACTTGTAATGAAGGCCATGAGCCAGCCGCGGGTCCTGTACGACAAGCTCCACATTTAGTACCTACGTTGCATTTCTTGTCTTGGTACAATTTCTAACAATAATACCGTAAAACTTCTAACATAAGAGCGGCTCTTACGTTTTTCAAAGGGTTAAGAAAATGCTCTTATATTAGGGGTGCTCTTATGTATTTTCGATTGAGTTTTTGGGATGAGCCTGAGTCTGAGCCTATGATTAAGCCGAAAGTTTTTAGGATATATGCCCCAAAGTGCCAA
This sequence comes from Aphelenchus avenae, assembly GCA_020875895.1. NCBI lineage: Eukaryota > Metazoa > Nematoda > Chromadorea > Rhabditida > Aphelenchidae > Aphelenchus > Aphelenchus avenae. The sequence continues at coordinate 123,529 of JNEY01000023.1, read as the reverse complement.
AAATACATCAAAATTTGAGGAATGCCTGTATCTGATGAATGCTTTATGCTTTCTAAACACTTTAAACTGTATTAGCGTATCATAAAACTCGATAAAATATGCTTTTCGTCAACAAAAATGCTCGAAAGTTTTGAGCCACGGCACCTCTTATATAAGGTGCTCTTATATTAGAGGCTCCCTTATGTTAGAAGTTTTACGGTATTTTTTACCAGCCTGCTAATGCACCCGCCTCTTTATATATTATTATATTTTTGTCGACCGCTCAGAGTGTGGGTTAGTGCCGCCTAATGTGGAAAGGGGCCCGCGTAAGCTGTAGGTCTGGCGCAAAAGATGAGTTGGTCCCGACTGAGTCAGCGCATAGTTACTCTTCTTCTGCATGGAAAAACTAACGGATGTCAGGGCGAAGCAGGCGCCAATGTTTGCGAGGGTAACAACGACGATGCCGGTACCGGAGAACATCTGAAACGTCGCAAATGCCTATTTGCACCAGCGTTTCGCCGAGCGATCGTTACTTTCGTATGTCGCATCGGATAGCAAAGCGCAGTGAACCGGTTCAGAGCGATGAAGACGTGTGACGTCGCTTGGAAGGCGTAAACATAACACGATATTTGCATCGCAATCGTCGCAGTCGTCTTGCTTGATACGAGGAAGTCGAGGTACCAGGCATAGCCCCAACCACGAGCGAAGACGTAGGTCTAAACTTAACTAGCAGGCTAGGGCTAAAAAGCGCGTAATCGTTGGTCGATTTAAGAGCGGAAAACCCGAGAAAGAATGTCGTTTCTCACTATTGCCCTATGAAAACATTGGGTGCAACCATGCAGGGCCGTAGCCAGGATTTCAGGACGGGGGGGGNACTGGCCCCTTATGAGTAGTTTTTGCCGAGACGTGTCTGTTTTAGCTCAAAAACTACAAATATTGGCTGACTTAGCGTCGGCCCGACCTCGCATCTGTGAACTCATGGCATTCAACTCCCGTACCCTGTGAAGCACATTTTTTTTCTGGAATCTGCCCATTTTTTCACATGGCCTGGCACCAAGAGCCCATTCTGGGTTACGTCGTCGTTTTAAGCGAGCACTCAAAGGTCCAGCTCGAGGTAGGCCCATGCTCGAGGTAGGCCGAGGCCCAAATGTCGGTCCTCAGTCGGCGGTGCGTAGACTTACCCACAAAACTTCCACAATGTCGGCAAGCGACAAAACGGCGAACAGAATGTAAAAGCCGGAGTGAAATGGCTTTCGCTTTTTGCAAATCTGTGCCGTCAAAAAGACTAACATGCTGGCATGGAACAGTAGCGCCGGTATGTCAACGAATGCGATTGCGATTTGCCATGTCGGTATGAAGCTCGGCGGGCTGTCTGACATTGCTTAGGCACTGGAGAAGGAAAATACTGACGCTATTCCTGGGTTCATCGTCTTGGCTAACTCTTGTTTGGATTCTTCACGTGACCCGAGGTTTCTCTCATGATGTGACATAATCAATTTGGCGGCTTATTTGCGTGCAGCTTCATAGTCCTGGTCTGCGCACAAAGGCCAACATGCGTTTTCTTACCTATGTACGTTTTGTATCGACAAGACATTTTCTATTGATGTCGGCACTAGCGTCGTGTTCGGAGCACCTAAGTTCAGCGCGCTGAACGCGAGAGTGTAGGCTCGGCTTTTGTCGCCGGCTTAGGCTCGAGCATGGAAATACAAAGCATGAGGAAAGCTTGTACGACTATCGGGATCACGAAGGCTTAACTAGCCTCTTTGGCGGCCTTTTGGCCATTGGGCGGTTCGGAACTCTCTCTCCGAGCCTTCAAGGGCCGTCAGACCCCCATAAATGTCTTTTTCTAACGATATTTTATCGAGTCGTCTGTCAAGGGCCGTAACTACGGTAAAGTCCAGTGGTGCAATCATTTATCGTCAACAAACGTGATCGTTTAACTGACAATGGCCCAGACAACCCTGCGCAACCGGGCCCTAGGCCCGGCGGGCCCGGGCCTCGAGTTTACAGACCGAGCCGGGCCCCACGCCGGGTCTGGCGTAGGCCCAGTCCGGCCCGGGAAGGCCGGCTAGGGGCTCGAAAAAGTGAAAAATTTCGCAAAAATTATACCTTTTTTTAAAAAAAACCGTAAAGTGGTTATAGCGGTGTTTGTGGCTGGTTATTTTATATGCAGTAAGTCGAGATTCATTCATTAAACTCTTTATAACGGGCACAAATTTTACCTGTAGAAAAGAACCAAAAGGGGCCAAAGGCACTTTTCGGTTCCCTGCCGGAACAGGCCTTTTACCGGGCCTTAAGGCCCGGCCGGCGGGCCTCGATTTGAAGGCCCACGGGCCGGGCCCGGCCCGAGTTGCATGTCCATTGCGCAGGGTTGGGCGCACATGCCTCGAGATCAAGTCCCAGCTACGTCTCAAAGCCAGCCGAATTTGATGCATGTTTACTCCGTTCCATACACCAGGATAGAGGCATAAAACACATCAGTATCGAGATCTCCACGACGTCGAGACGATCTTCAACGAATGATGATTGGCTTGGCGAGGATAGCGCAGCTAAAATCATGAAACGCTGACGGTCAACATAGATTTTAGAAATTCCATGTAGGTAGCTCAAGGGCCGGGTCTGAAACTTCTCTTGTGGGTTTGATCCCTACGCCTTAGTGAATCATAAAAAATGTCGGATTGCTGGAGCGCAGTAAAAAGTGCACATATGCCAAATTTACGCCGGCGGTGCTTAGCGACCACCATTGTATCCTTGGCGACTGCTCATTGCTTTATCCATGAGCAGCCGTTACACGCTCATGGCACCCCTGCCAGCGCCGCTTGAAATTATCAAAATTGTGCCCTAGAACTGAACGTACGCGACCGGTAGCTGGTCGGCGAGCTCGTTCTTCAAGTAGACGCCGTTGAAGAACTGGTAGAAGGCGACCGTTGCGTCGGTGACGTCGTCGGAGTAGTACTGACGCACGGCGTCCAGTGCTCGACCAAAAGTGCAGGGAACGTGAATTCTAAATTGTAGCGACTTGTTCCATGTCAGAAAAACCGTCCGTTACGACTCAACTAGGGCCAGAGTCATCAGTTAGTCGCATGTTTTGTAGCTTAGGAGGGTAGCATACTGAAAAGGGTCCATGCCTACTTATTTGCTTATATACCTAATTCCTATTTTGTAAAATAAGAAGTAATTTTACATGAATTTCCGGTTTTTCTATCTCAAAAACTATCTTGAGGAGCCCTCTTTTGCGTAGAGGGCTGTTGAATGCAGCGGGCCCTGTGTCCAAAACGTAGGCTAGTTGACTGTCGAACTCAACGGAGTGTTATGCAAAAAGAACTTTACCAAGAAAATGGTCAATTTGGCGGGCTGCATGCTAAAAAATCATTTTTCGAACCATATCGAATGTCGAAGCAGCGAGGCAACCCTAGTTGCCGAGGCGTGTCTATAGTGGCTGCCTCCCTGTCTGTCCTTCGAATATTAGGCAACTTACTGGCAGTATCGCTCGACTCCTGCTTCGAAGGGGTCCCCGTCCGGGCAGGCCTCCTCTTGTTGAAGCCAGTCATCCATCAGGTATTCGCCCTCCTGCCAGAACACTAAAACATAGGTTTTGTCGGCCAAGCTGTATCAATGCCTAGTGCTTACGCGTTCCGGTTAGCTCATCCATGTCGGACGAGCAGTACTTGGCGGCGACGCTCGCGTATCGGATGACGACGCCGTCAAAGTCGCCGCTCGGGCACACTGCGACGCACTTGACCCATGCATCGAGAACGCTAAATAAGAAGCTGTTACCGCTGTGGACCAGGGCTGGCCCAGCCTGGCTGGGGGCGGGACCTTCAGAGCTCCGGGACCAAGACCGGGACCGGGACTTGTCAAATTTTGAAACCGAGACCGGGACCTGGACCGGGACCCAAACCCTCGGATTCCGGGTCCGGGACCGGGATCGGGACTGAGACAGTAAATTTTTTTGTGTCGGCGTCCAGAAAATATTGTCACGCAAACATGGGGAGGGAGTCTCGGAGCAGCGTTACGCGATTTAACAGAGGGAGGGAAGAGGGGTCCAGGGTGGGCGTAACGTTACATTTTTCTAACCGCCACTGCGTACTGTCACTATTTTTGCTTAATTTTTGCTTCCGATGTGCACAAATTTACCACTGAAAGTTGAAATGGGGCCGGGACTGGGCGATAACCGGGACCGGGACCCGAACCCCCGGATTCCGGGACCAAGACCGGGACCGGGACCCCACAGCCCTGCTGTGGACGCACATGTTGAAATTTTTTTAACGATAACGAGGAAGATTCTTGGCTTACTGGTTGCATGTCTCCCCCCTCTCTGGGCTGGCAACTACGCGCTTTCATCCACACTGACTTTTAAAGAGCCGGCACCCTTGGCATACTGACCCATGCCGTACCGTACATTACGACACTCGCCCACTCGTACCATACCACCAATACGGTACGATACAGCAGTACGGGCCGTTACATTGAACGCTACGTCTAGTACGGGCCGTACTAGTGTTTGAGAAAACTGGAGCCGTTCTGGCCGACCCAACCGGCATCGTTATCCGGAGCGATAGTTACGGCACAGCATGGTACGGGTTTTGATACGGTACGGAATGGCCTTTAGTACGGGCCTAGTGCTAAATGTCGAGAAAACTGGAGCCGTACCTTACTCCGCACTGGACTGAACCCGCCGTACCATACAGTATGGGGCACGATACGGTAGTGCCGTCCTATGTGGACGAATCCCAATCGTTGCTTCTCCTATACAGCGGTAGATTACCTGCAGCTTTCGTCTCGTGTAACCAAAGCACGCTTCCTTCTGTGGGATCTGTGCTGAACCGCAGACACTCGGTTCGCGAAGAATCCTTCGTCCACCATGGTTGACGCCCAGAAACACTGGTCGATACATTGCGAGCTAAAACGGCGGCCACGCAATAAGGCGTTATCGTACCTCATAAACTTTTTGCGAGGGCTTCCTTTGAATTTTCATTATTTTTTGTTTCTTGATCGGTTTAGTTTGCCCCACTTTTTCTACGGCAAGGTTTCCTACCGGCTTTTTTTGTTTGTTTTAAATAAATTTTCCTGCCGAAGTAACCTCAACAGTATAAGTCTGTCCAGCTTACCTTTCATCAGCAAGTGCTACCAGCGTAGCGGCGGCAGTGAATGTTAGCAGACACAAGGCCTTCATTTCGAACGTCGAGCGGCAAAGCTGACAAAAACTTCGATTGTTTTCGCAGTGCTTTCACGTTTGCTTCGTGTTGATGTCTCGGCGGTGAATAAGCAGGAGACGCGGAAAACATTCGTGATCTAGTGTGTCGTCGGGATGATCTCCGCCACAATGTTTCCATCACCAAACCACGAAGCTTCGTGCATCAAGAATGACTGCTAGCGCCGAAGCGCAGCATTATGCGTTTATGTTCGTACCTACGTCTTAGGCAGTCGATCTGTGATGTTTGTATGTTTGCACGGTGTATTTTATATGGTCAGCTCGAAGATAGCAACGGCACAATCCAATGGGATTGTATGCCTAATTAAGGGGTTTTTGGTGATGATCATGCGAGGAATTGAGGGTAAAACAGCGCCCCATTTTATCTCACTTTTTCTGGTCTGTTCTAGTCATAGCAGTTGCCGAAATTGCTGAATGGCGTAGAAGGGCTACTGAGCGTGTTCTACAATCGCACCGAGAAGGCGCTACAAGACCTGATAGGCAAATTGAAGTATCGATCGTTAGCTAAGCGAGAAATATATTTAGCGCAAGTGCAGTGCTAAGTTCAGTAAAGTTTAACGAAGGTAAGTTGACTTCGACCTCACCCACTTCATTGGAAACAATGGATGCCGTAGACAGCCCGAGTTATTCAGCGAAACGCAGAAAGAAAAAGCTTCCTGGCCTTACGTAACCCTTCTTCGCGGCGCAATTTTGACGGTACTTTCAAATATGGCCCAGACGTGTTTAGTTAACGTTTACTACAAGACGCCTCCACATGAACGAACTACATTACCGCACGGATTAGTTCTCATGCGAAATACTTATAGCCTTAGCTGTCTATCCGAAGAAGCCGAAGCCTTTCGGGGCGCCGCCGGCGAAGCCTCCTCCGCCGCCGCCCGACTTCTTCTTCAGGCAGCCCTTCACCTTCTTGAGGCTCTTCTTGCACGTGCGCTTCTTGACCTTCTTGCCCTTCGGCCAGTAGGCGCAGATCTCCTTGAAGTCGTCATCTTTCGGCACGATCGGCACGTAGTCGACCGGAGCGGCGGTGGACGGCGATGGTACCGGACGCGGCGGGAGCACCGGCGGCGGCGGGACGAACGGCCTCGGTGGAGGGGCTGGTGGCTGGACGGGCTTCACCTGGAAGAACACTTAGGTGTTTATGACGGACTCGGTGAGGGGCATTTTCGGTGCAGCCATTCCAGAATCAATGCATAACGACTTAGGCCAACGTGTACATCGATCCCGCGGGATGATTGGGTAGGCCTTTCGAGATAGACTAACAATAGGCTGCATTCAACTTCGTGACGTCGACGACGTTACTCATTCGACAATTTGGGGGGTCATACACATGCGCATCCCGTAGGCGCGGGCATGGACGCATGCCAGCCAAGCAAGGTAAAGAAAGTAAGCTTGAGATCACGTAGCTGATCGCATAAACTCCCTTCTACCCTGTAACGGATAAAACCAAGTTCCTTTAAATTCCGCAAATTTTATGAAGTAACACATACTGCGCATGACTGGACGCATGCGGGCTCATATAATTTCTGCATGCGTTACCGCTTAGTACGCATGACAGCATGCACGCTCCTAGCATGACATGCTGCATGCAGTTACCTCAAAGTTCAGTTGTTCGTTGATAGCCGTTTGGTAAGGTTCACGGAAGCCCTAAGGTGGCGATTGTCACTCCAAAAATAACGTTTCCATTCTTAAAGTCGTGTTCTTTCGACTTCGATTTTTGACAAAGGCTTCCAATGCACCTTTTACATAAAGACATCGATCCTCCTCTACTCACCGTTCCTCCGGTAGCGGGAGAGGATCCTCCAGTAGCGGCCGCCGTCGACGGTTTCGGCGTCGTGCTAGTGCGACGAGGCGTGGTAGGTGTGGTTGGAGTCGTAGGAGTGGTCGGCGTCGTAGGCGTGGTCGGGGTAGTTGGTGTGGTCGGCGTCGTTGGGTCCGTGGTGCGCTTGGTCAGCAGCACTGGGACGCACTCAGGAACAGCTCGTGGACCCTCATACCACTCGCATGCTTAAAAGAACATCATTAAAAAGGTTAATCATATTCGTTAGGACTTTTAAAGTCTTTTTGTCTAAGCTTGCGGTTAAAAGTTCGATTATAAATTTGAGGCAATACTTACCGTAAAATCTCTAATACAAGAGCGGCGCTTATATTGTTAAGAGGGTGTCCGGTCTTTTAATTTGCAAAAAGGGCCACAGGTGATTTTGAGGTCCAAAATTTTTCTGTTAAGGTTAACCAGAGACATTCATACCTGCGCAAGTTACGTTGAAATAAGCCTTTTAAAACATATTCCGTCGATAAGCTTTTTGGGTTCTCTTATGTTAGAGACGCTCTTTTGTTAGAGGGTTTACGGTGTGTGCTTCCGGCGGCCTGTTTGGACCACCACAAATTAAGCAATCAGCCCCGGTGGTGGCCTGAGAATGGAGAGGGGAAAGGGCAGGTTGATCATAAGTAGCTTCTAATTCATAATTTCGGTCTTAAGCGCAGGGAAATATGGTTTTTTTCTGTTTACAATATTGTCTTCCTAAAAACTACCAAAACCTGTAGGCTTCAGTCTATTTTGAGAGCGTCCGTCTGCGTTCCCAATTCAACGTCCTGAAAACATTTCAGGTGACCAATTTTGTCTTCAACAGCTAATCCAATGCATTGCTCGTTATACCAGTACGCTCTCTACATTAGGTAAAACATCGCGAAGATCTCCGAATAGTCTGAAACTTTACGACGCAAAAGAACTGCCCAACTTTCGCAAGAGGAACGGAACGCGCGTCGGACTAAATGGGTTCTTCGACGCTCAAAACCTGGCTGTCTACGTGTCGTACTTCTTCCGAGAAATCACCGTCTAACGAGCGACTTACGATCGACTCTCTCGGGAGGAGAGGGACATACGGTAGGTCTAGGCGAGTTCTACGACACTCAAAACCTGCTTCTATTAGGCCCCATCCCACCGCTAAAGAGTCGCCGTATAACGAGCGACTTACGGTCGTAGTCGTCGTCATCGTCGTCCTCCGGGTCGTCGTTGTCATCATCCTCTGGCTTAGGTGGCGGTGGCGGCTTCTTCGGTGGCTCCTCCTTGGGCGGCTTCGGCTGCTTGGGCTTCTCCTCGCTGGACTTGTCCTGGGGCTTCGGCGGGTGGTTCTTCTTGTCCTTGTCGTCGCAATCCTTGGGGTCCTTCGGCTTGCGTGGCTCCTCTCGCTTTGGCGGAGGAGGTGGAGGAGGGTCCTTCTTCTTGTCCTTATCGCAGTCCTCGGGCTTTTTGGCGCCGCCACCGCCTCCTCCGGCGCCCCAGTGAGCGTCTAAAAGCACACGCTTTTTTTTTACAGACAGACCGGCAAAATTCTCTGTAATAGTGTCTCTTTCATTGATAAAAAAAACCTGCAAATACACTATTGACGCTAGCTTAAGTGGCTAAATTTCACCAAATCATGACGCATTCTTCGTGTGGGACAGAATTCCAAGGATGAGGCTCCATTCCAATCCCTTGCACCCTGCATGGTGACAGTGTCTTGCCTCAGGTTTTTTTCTAAGGTGTACTAAGTTATAACCGTAACGGTAATGTCTTTGTGACTCCGATTGTCCGAAAAAAAACCTGATGAGGTATGAGACGAATGACATCTTAAGTACGTGAAATTTGAAAATCTCTGGCCCACAGTTTTGTGCGCCCATACACGAATTTGCAAAGATGACGCCCCTTTAAAGCTGGAAAAAGGTCATTATCTTCTCCGCTTCGTGACGGGTCTGGCCTCAAGTTTTCCGAAAGTTAGTTTGTTGCGGCTAACTAAATGATCGCAACAAGCTTATTTTTCGGAATTAGGGACTTGAAGCTAATCCTCGCCCACTGGATTGACACTGGCGACCGTCGGCGTATCAAAAATTACGATGCGGTACTCCCAATGCTGTATTTTCTCTAATAAACCCCCCGGGGGGTCTAATTCGCGATCGATGAATTTCGGGAAACTTTAAAATTTTAAATGCTCGTAACCTTTTTCTTTTGCGTCCGCAGGACTCTCTCTTCGTCATAAATACTTGGTTCGTCGTTATCTATTCAAATATGGCCTTAGTTTGGAAGTAACCGTTGCCCCAGCCCAGCTGTGAATTTTTGGGGAGGGGGGTCTATTAGGTGGGGGGGGGGGTCTAATAGAGGGGGGTGTTTATAAGAGAAAATACGGTAAAGCTTATGTTTCACTATTCGAAAGAATAGGTTGAGGAACCTGTCAAAACAGACTAGCTTTAGCTAAGCCATTCACGTAGTGTGCCTACCTGCGATCTGCACCGCGACCACGGCCAGGACGGCCACCACGACAACCAAGCGAAGTCGGCCCATGTCGGTCGGCTACGAATGCTACACCTTCTTGCTTGCATACCTTTTATACAGTTCATCCCAGCAGGGCTGTAGAACTCGGATGTCTGGTTCTCACATGGCGACATCGCCAGGTGCAGGTAAGAGAGCGTAAGCCTTGCACCATTGTCATGCTGGCCCGTGACGTCCACGTCGGACTGGCGCCACCGGGATGTGTCCTCACTTTTGTCTTTTAACCAGTGTTCGTGTCCTTCCTCCACTGATCAGTGTTTTCCTGATACGACAAATGTTTCCGACAGCGCATCGACGGTGCACGAGCACATAGACAAAAGGGCAGTTGTTAGAAAGTAGCGGACGATGTTTGGACAGGCGGTGGCCACGTCGACGCAAGCAGGACGTCTGAGGACAAAGCCTCGTTGCACCGAATATCACATGGTATAATGGAAGCGAGATGTTAGCGAACGCTGTTTAGGCGAGAGATCAGCGTCCAACCATGAATTCGACGGAAAACTACTACCTAGTCGTCTGCTTGTACATTTGCTTCTAGCTACAAACGATTCGTACTCTTCCTGGAAAGTACGGGACGCCTTGCATGTACTCGGTAATATTATAAGTCCTTTAATTTTAACATGGACTGTTCAGTACGACTCGCAGAAAATTTCAGCTTGTACCTAGTATCAGCTTTAGACGGTAAACTGCTTTGTACGGTGTTTATTTATTTTATTTTATTGATCTTACCACACTAGGTGGCTAAAGCGAACGCAGACAAGACGGCATGTCAATGTCAGTGTGGGTGGAAGGTCAGAAGGTCAAACTGATGGCGGAAATGAAGGCAGGAGCAAGGCGCAAACATGTTACCTATTAGGGAGCAGGTATCAAAGTGATGTCACGAGAAATTAGGAACTAATCAAGTCCAAAGTAAGATGGTAAAGCAGAGCGATCCATGGATCGGATGAGACGCTTAAAAGAACTGTAGTTCTTGCACTGGAAAATGGAAAGCGGTACTGCTGCATTAATCAGTGATGAGACACGGTATCGGAAGGAGGTTCTGCGAACACGTGTACGTCCAAGTGGCTTATGGAGAATCGGGCCGAGTCTTGATGATCGAGAGCGGTACTGGAGGAGCTGACTGTCTTCGAATGGTGGCTCCTTGTTAAGGTGTCGGTAGGCCGCAAGGAGGTCGTAACGCTGACGTCGGAGTTCGAGCGTCTCCAGATGCAGCTGGGCACAGCGAGTGGCGTAGCCGGGGATGGTGTCCGTAGTAGTCGGTTTCGACTTCGTCATTCTCCAGAACACGGCGCGGGTGAACTGCTTCTGCACACGTTCCAGTAGATCGATTTCCTGCCTGGAAGTTGGGTTGTAAGCACATGTGAAACTCTCCAGAATGGGCCTGACGTAGCTAGTATAACCCTTTAGCAAGATCCTAGTGTTACTGGTCCGGAGAGCTCTAAGCAAGAGAAACAACCGACAATTTGCTGCCTTCGCTATTTTCTTTACGTGGTCGAAGGTACGGAGATCAGCGCGTAGGAGAAGGCCCAGATCACGTGCACTAGTTTGGCCGAAAGTGAGCGGCCGTGAGCGTTTGTTTAACACAAAAACCTGTTCCAGTTGCCTTATAAAACACATCTTATTAGTATATTATGACAGGGAACGACTGACATTGGACGATTTTTGCATAGAACTGTTCGAGGAGACCAGTAGGACCACTGTCAATGCAATCAAGAGTAGTTGTACGGGCCCAAACTGGACAACGCGTGCGTGTCGGTGGGCGGAGCCTACGCGCGCGCGCAGCCAATCAGCGACGCGCGCGCGCAGCCAATCAGCCGCACGCGTGCGTGTGTAGGCTCCGCCCACTTCAGGCTTTCGTGTCAGGACCCAGCCCATGAACATTCGCGTCAGGACCCGTTCGCGTCAGGACCCATTCAGGGTTTGGCGCGAATTCAAATCCTTGGCGCTCCGCCCTCAGGCTTTCGTTTCGGGACCACAGGGAAATTTGAAAGCACAGGGATTCCTGGACCGCCCGGTTAGTGCCCTGAGGGGATCCTCCGTGCGGCGTACATCAAAGGAGGAAGTGGGCCCCGTCCGCGTGTGGCCCTTAGGGGATCCTTCCAGGACATTTGGTCCTTTCGTGTCGGGACCCGCTCAGGCAAGATCCTTGGTGTTCTGCCTCAGGCTTTCGTGCCGGGACCTTTCGCGGTGGGACCGTCCTCGGCGTACCGCCCTCAGGGCATTCAAACTTCTAGAAATACGTAGAAAATTCCTTAAAAAATTTCTAAAATTCTGAAATACATTCTAAATTGTTTAAAATTCTCAGATACATTTTAAAAATGTTTAGAAATTCTGGAAAAAACTTTTCGAGTGATGTAAACATGTCTTATTTATTACTTAGAGTATTCACCACGAACGTTTGTACAATGGATAGAAATTATAAACAACTTCCATGGGATACTTGTAATTGACACCATTTTTGCATTGGTGAAGAATGTACGGGAGTCTTGGGAAGCGGAGCGGAGTCGCCGAAAATTCTGTTGCCAGCTGGCTGGAGCCATCGGTCGTCGCTAGTCC
>JNEY01000023.1:22762-84739 GCA_020875895.1 Aphelenchus avenae | reverse complement strand
GTGGGAGGGTGAGGCGCGGGGCGGGGGGGGGGGGGAGGGGAGTTCATTTAAGGACCCGTCACCAAGTATATGCAGCCGAATTTTGTCTTATTGCCTTGACCACGACTAGAAATATATGAAGGTTTGCGTCGTTCTTTCCCTAGATCCATTATTCCGAGGCGGACCGGCGTACAAAGCCCATGAAAAGGAAGCCGCTTTTCTTATTATACCGCATGCGTCCTAAAAGTGCCCGTCAGCTATCGAAGCCGCACAACTTGCGAGTATCGTCTTCACCACCCCTCACCTCATCCGACATGACGAAGATCATTTTCCTGCTGGCTGTGCTTCTCCTCGTGGCATCCACTGTCTCTGACGCATGTGTCTGCACTGAACACGCCGGCTGTAAAGGCGACGACTGTCGGAGCGCGGATAGGGAAGCGCGTTCGTTGCGTGCCGCTGAAGAAGTAACGAGTAAGTCGGCAAGTTTAGGCAGTTCTGCACTAGTACCAACTAGCACTACAAGCAGAACAATCGGCGCATTAGAAAATTCACCGGAAAACATGACATCATGTGATCAGGCCAGTTGGCTCGACACAGACGCGCACGTGGGCCCACATTTTGGCCCCAAGACCGGCCCAGGGTCAGTCACCCGGGCCCAAAGCCCAAGCCCAACTCGAGCTGGGACCAGGGCTTTGGGCCTGGTCCACACATCCTTGTCCATTCGCCGAAAAACCTTCGTGATCTGGTCACGTTTGCTAACATTCGATAGTTCCTGAAAAGTTGGTTAAAAGAGGAAATTTTGATCCGATTTAGTTTTTTGTCTCTAGAAACAAATTATGCTGCTCAAAGTTCCAAGGTGTGGCTTGCTTCCATTTTATAGCGAGCCTGATATTGCCCGGTTCCGATAGCGGGCAAAAAGGATAATTCCTGCCGTGCTGTGCCGCATGACGAGTTGAGGCGCCAAATATCACAAACCTTGTTTAAAATAAAAATGTAACAAAGCAAAATATTGGTCTTTTACGGGTCGCAATGAGACCGTCGTCTCTACTTGACCGAAAAGCCAAAACGGCTTCAAAACCTGCTGCCTATGCATGGCCTCTACAATGCTTCGAACTGTAACATGAATCCCATGACGCAATATCAGATGAGCTGCCAGTACAAAAAATATGCATGTGTAAAGCCCTGGCCACATTGCCAACCCCGAGTCCGAGTCCTGGGATTTTTGTCATTGTGGCCACCTCGAGTCCGAGTCCGACCTCGAGGATTCCTCGGACTCGGCCTCGAGGTGACCACAATGAGTAGGCATGTCCTCGAAGTCGTCCTCGAGGACGACCTCGAGTCCCAGGACTCGGACTCGGACTCGAGGTGGCCAAAATGCCGACTCGAGGTCGGACTCGAGGTCTGTATTTGAAGGATAGTAGTTTACCGCTTACAACGTGCATACAACACAACCGGAGGATGTATTTGAAGGATTAAAATATATATCATTTATATATTATATTGTATAATGATATATATATTTAAATAATGTAGCGTATAGCATAAATAATAATGCTCCTCAATGACTTCTAGTGCCGCACATTTTGTGCCGGCATCGAAGGAAGGGTACCAACCAAGTTCGGGTTTAGTAACACATTTCTAGGCATTCTGGTGTTTAGCAAAGGTCGTTTTAAGGAAAAATTTTTTCTGACGTTTATGAACCACGGGGTGTACCATGCACTTCCGAGCGAAAAAATCCAAAAAAATTTTTGTCGCTAAATCATTATCATAACGCCTAACGTATGCTTTTGGTACACGTAACCTTATTAGCGTTTTGGCCCATTTTAAGGGTCCAGTAGCCGTGTCCCCGACATTCACCCTATCCCGATATCTTCCCGACGGCCCTGGGTTCCAGGTATTCAGTGAGGAGACCCGCCTGGTTTCCAGAGGTACAAGGTCTGTTGTTTAAAGAGCCGAAACCTACAACCTCCATAAAGTACCATACTAATAATCTGTGTTCATTTAAATAGATCAGCTAATTATCCGAAACTGCGTTTCCCCGTGAATGACAGGCTTTTTATTCTGTCGAACTCAAGCGTCGACCGATAGACTTCACAAGCGAATCAAGCTGCGGTATTTTTAGCAAACGAAGGACGAAGTACAAGCAAGCGTACTCTCCGTCGCCACGTCAAAGCATGAACAAAGAAAGGCCGTTCTTTGGCTACCGCATTTCCTTGCTACTAGCAACGTAATCATTTCATGCATGTAAAAGCAAGTACAAGCAAAAGACCCGTAGGTTCAGAAAGACAACCGCCAGTGTTCGTAGGTTGTACTGCTGCTCGAACGCCTTTGATGGCACTGAAAAAGGAATATTGCATTTTACCATCCTATCACATGTCATCCCCGCCCTCAAACGGCAACATTGGGAAAAATCAGGGAAAGAGGACTTTACAATGAACGCTCCGAACAAATGTTTGTATCATAGGCGAATGTCTGATCAAACTTTCCTCATTTTCTGTCGGCTAGTATGTCTACGCACGTCCCATGTGACTTAAGACATCGCTGAATATTTTGTTTGCTTTCAAAAATGTGTTGTTTCAACAACGAAAGAGGTATTAAGCAGAAAAATTTCCAATTTGTTTTCTTAGTTTTTTTCAAGAAACATAATTTTTAGCGTTGCCACGCGAGGAAACAATATTATGCGTGCACTTCAGTGCATCCGCCAGTCACCACTAAGGTTGGCATAAGGGGAGTGGCTTCTAGCTAAGTGTCAATGCGCAACGATGCTTCCAGTGCACTTTACTGTACTCTAAATCGGATAAGACAAGTCGGCTTAGCAGCCCGGATCCACCTGGCAGAAGCCGTGCTTGATGTTCGGGCTCTCACAGTCGGCCGATGCCCAGGTCCCGGCCTGCTTCAGGAAGCGGGTGCATCTGCCCTGGCCCGGCTCTCCCGCCCCCCAGTTGGTGTAGTTGACGTTGCTGCCGTCGTCCCACTTGCCGTTCACCGGCAGCGGAAGGCCGATCCAGATCGAGACGTCGCCGAACTCGTCCACGGGCATGTTGATCTTGCGGTCGCTGGCCACCTCTGAAATAGCAAGCTAGAGATGTCTACGCACAATAACAATATACCTTTGTTAGATTTGGACGACTGTGCCGTATCTGTACCGTACCGTGATGCGTACCTTTTGGGGTACGGTACGGCGCTGGTCCAGTACGGGCTTCCGTACCGTACTGTACTGGCTCAGTAAGTAGCGAGGTACGGCATGGTTTTCTGGTAATGGTAAACGCACAAGTACGATGGGTAGAACGGCAATAAAACATGCCGTGCCGTGTTCCTCATCGTACTGTACGGTACGGAGAACGGTGGGCGGGCGGGGGGGGGGGGGGGTCAAATTCAGTATGGAGAATGGTACGGCAAGGCCAGTAGGTACGAAGCGCGGTACGCAAAAGGGTCGCGACTAAATTTGTTCTTAAGTGGACATCATTAGCTGATAGTTAACTGGTAACAAGACACTAACCCTTCAAGAAGTTGTTCTCCTGCGCATTGTGTACCACCGCAATGTGCCCGCCTTTGTTGGAGCAAAAATCCTTCCACTTCACGTAACCCTTGTCCTCTTCCTTCTGCGTGGTTTCGATCTAAATCAACCTTGATTAGCATTTGCGCGGCCCGCGAAATGTACTCAACATTTGCGATGTTCCGTTTTGTACTGCCGTTCCAGTGTTAAACCCATTCCGATTTGGAACAAAGAGCAAAAAGGTTTGGACAGCAGCCGTTTCATAAAAGTCGTACTGTTGGTTCTCAGTGGGAGGCATACAACTTTTTTGAGAATACGCAACGGGGAACGGCGCGAAAGGTGTTAGAATAGAATGGAAAACGGCACACGATGTTTAATGTCGAATCCTAGCGCTTACCCAGACGCACTGCTTCGTGATCTCCGAGTAACTTCCGGCGATGCAGTTCTCGCGGGGGTTGCAAGTTGTTGTCGTAGTTGGCGTCGTTGTGGTCGTCGTCGAAGTCGTGGTCGTGGTCGGAGTCGTTGTTGTCGTGGTCGGCGTGGTGGTCGTGGTCGGTGTCGTCGTCGTAGTGGGCGTCGTCGTGGTCGTGGACGTGGTAGTCGTCGGTGGCGAACCCGGAGGTCCAGGCGGGCCAGGTGGTCCAGGGAGAGCTGGTGGTCCCGGAGGTCCTGGCGGGCCAGGTGGGCCGGGCACCGGCCACCATCCCGGGTACGGCCACCAGCCGGGGCGGCAAGGAATTTGCTCCTAAAGCGTTCGTTATGTCGAACTGCACATCCCGTTAGGATAAGCCTCAGCTCAAAAGGGCCAGTTAGGCTGGCCTAAGCGCGGTCCTTCTAAAAAGCGTAAGATATCGCGAAGACTGCCTTAAATGTGGTCCCGGATCATCTTCACGGACAACTTCAATCGGTTTCTTGCAGACCTCTTATTTCCGTCCTAAATTTCTTTTTGGCCAACCTAAGTTGCTCTTCCCCCGTTCTAAACAACGAGTCCGTTACCTTTTCAGGCGTCCCCAAGACATTAGTTTTTACCCCTGCCATGCTAGGACTGCTGCTCAGCCTGAGTTGAGAACGGTTAGTCTGGCCGAGTCGTGCCTTTAGGCTATACTTAGCGGGCCATCCCGCATAGCATTGCACGTAGTAGCACAGTAGTAGCGTAGTACAGCACTCAGCACGCTCAAATGGTTTCTACGCATTTGGTGACAGTTCTGAGGGTATTTTCTTAGATCACTTGAGCACATCAGTCTAATTTCGTTTTCGGCTCTGTTTTTTTTGCCTCAAACAGCTTTCGATTAACCGTTGTGGAAAAAATCTGACCACAAAAAAACCTGGTCCATCGCGCCGCTAGAATAAAGCCAGGCTGCGTCATCTAGAGACTTACCGCGACGCAGGAGCACATATTGTTGTCCCAGTGCCAGCCGGGCGGGCAGATCGAGGCCGGCGCCTGGATCGGCGGGCCCCACCAGCCCGCTCCTCCGGGCTTATGCGTGCACCAGCTGCACGGCGCAATGCCCCAGTCCCATCCGACGTGGCCGTGCCAGCCGCCACCGCCGTGTTGATGTCCGCCGCCACCGTGGCCGTGTCCATGGCCTCCACCACAACGTTTGCCCTTGCAGGGTCGTGTACCGTGAGGTGGTCGTGGTCGTCCCGGCTAAAACCGCACATTTCTGCACGCTCTCCGGGGGGGGGGGGGGGTCAGGAGCGGTAGGACGTGCCGACTAAAGGTCGGCAGTCGTATGATAGTACGGCCGTACCGCACCGTACTCCACAATGTGCGGTACGGACTACGGTGCGTACGGTACGGAGTACAGTACGGGGGGAGGGTCAGTACGGTACGGAGTACGGTCAGGGAGAGGGGTTTAGTACGGAATGGAGTACGGTACGGGGGATGTCAGTACGGTACGGAGTACAGCACGGCTGCCGACTGCCGATCCTAAGTGCCGACGGATCTCGTACCAGTCAATCCTCCACCTATTACATTTTTGAGCTCTGTAATGCCGACTAGTTTGTACCATTTTCATATAAAACGTGCGAACATTTACGACGTTGGGTTGTAGGTCTTCCGGCCTGGTCTCTCGCTCACTAACATGCCCGCCTACCTTTACGCCGCACAGGCCGTTTGCGCACCGCTTCGTGCGCACACCGTCGTCCTCTGTGTCGTTGACTTCGAGAGCTTGCGCGACGACCACCGCCGCTGTGGCACCGACGAGGAGGAGAACCAGTGAAAGCCTCATGACGGAGGCTTGAGAGGCGCCTAATCGACTGACTCTACCTACTCTTTTGGGGCTTATGTACCACATCTCGTGGGACGTCAACGCGTCGTCCTTCGTGTCGAGCTAGCGATAATCGCATGACAATAGATTATCGCTGCACTGAAAGGCGCACATTGACATTGGGTTTCTGCGAATTCCCAATTGATTTGAACTACAATGCACCTGTGGGAACCATCCTTTGTTACTTGATTATGCGTAGAAAATGTGGCTAGTCGCGGAAAAACGTTGACTGACATTGTATTCTTGCCACGTGTGTTTCCTCGTTGTTGTAGTTCCGCATGCCCTCGTTCAAAAACTTAACAGAACAGACAGGTGCGTCGCTCAATTTTTTAGGCGCAATTAGTAAGGAGGACCCTTGTCGAGCGTCGGTTAGAATTTTTGGTTATCAACTTCTTGGATTTTCTGGTTGGAAATAAAGGATATTTGCCGAAAACTGGCATTTGTCGACACGTTTTACGAGATTTTTTTTGCGGTACACAAAGACCATTGTCGCTATTCAAAACGTTGAACCGCCCAAGAATAGCAAATGTTGTATGGCGCTTAAAAAACTGGGCAACGGAGCTTGTTTCCTCACGGAGGCCAAGTATGAAATTAAAAATCGGAACCCCGGTCCCAAGGGGAGATTTTTGAAGTGCAAGGTTTGAATTTTGTTTCTTTTGTTTTTTTCCCAGAGCTGCATTTTTTGCAGCGCCCACGATAGCGGGCGCCGAACTGCTGGTGTTTTACAGTTACCTAGTGAACGTCGACATTGACTCGTTATGAAGTTCATCGTTCGTGCACGATGCACCAAGTCAATACTGGTAGCGAGCCCTACATACCGAAGCGCAACACTAAAAGAGCATTAATGCAGAGAAGTCACAACGAAGAAAAAAGCTATTCGTCAACTTTTAATCGAAGTCGCAGGGAGGAAGGAGCATTTGGTTCTTAATTCCTTTAGTGTTTACAAACTACTTGTCGAAGCATGTCAATAGTCCAAAACTTATTGAAAGTTCGTTCAAACTTTTTTTAGGGCAGTGTTTGGTCAATTCGACATTCCTCCAGCTACAGAAAAAAGCAAAATGCCGAGCGTCCGAGTCCCCCTTGTCAAGCACGTCATCGTTTGTGGTCCCAAACGGCCTGCGCACGACTAGGGGCCGTCGCGAAGCCTCGCGACTACAGACTTCTCTGCGTGGGTGGAACGCGTTGACGCACGCTGATTGCGCAACGACGTGATTATCTGCGGGCGTTTCACGCCTTGCTGTCAGGTCTTGTCAAGGTCATCAGCAACCTTGTGCACCTGGGCTTTTTTTAGGTCCGGCAGCCGGAGGCCCGGCCCGGGCCTACCGGGCCTTACCCTTTACCCTTTAAATGGTTTTAAAGGTAGTTTTTAAGGTCTGTTAGCCCAAAGTAGATCCGCTCGTGGGCCGCAAGCGAAAATTACGTGCTTATTTGGCAAAAATATATTGGAATTTGGTAAAAAATTGCCAAAAATAAGGCCTTGCCGGGCCTTCAACTGGGCCGGGCCGGGCCTTGGGTAGGACCGGCCCGGCCCGGGCCCGGCTGGCATTCGAACATGAGGCCCGGTACCCGGCCCGGCCCGCCGGTCCCAAGGCCCGGTTTCACAGGGTTGGTCCTCAGGTTGCGTTGCGTAACAAAGACGCTAACGCTCGTGGCATATACAGTACGGCTTCCGGTTTGTCAAAACAAACTATAACTGAAAATTAGCCCTGCGATTCAGCGGAGAACCTTTCATATTCGTCGAAAGAAACATCCACAGTTAGCAGTTCCTTATCCCACATAGTCCGTTCGTATGCCCTAAATCACGCGATATTTTTAGCTGTGGACATTTTGTGGAATGAATTCGCCGGTTCGCAAAAACCTGCCTGTGAGTGCCCTTCAAGCTTTTGAGCAGAGATTGTGCAAGGGTAATATCACACTTTAGCTAATTCTGCCCCTGGGATGATCCCCCAAAAAAGAATACATTAGGACGAAACTAAAGAAGTGACAGAAATTTTTAATGGCCGCGTTGATGAGGCGGGCTTATTCGTGAGGGGTCTATTCGAGAGGCGAGTTTATTCGAAAAAATACGGTAGCCAAGACTGCAGAATACCGTATTTTCTCTAATAGTCCCCCCCCCCCGGGCGAGGTATTTAGCAATCGACCTCTAAAGGGGGGGGCAGGACATAAAACGGCACAGTTCTGGCCAAAAGTGGGCTGCGGCTATATAGCTGCATGCTTACGTGGCGAGACACTTTCAGTACGGTTTACTCAGCTCAACATCGACAAGACAAATCGGCTTTAGCACTTCGGGTCCACCTGGCAGAAGCCGTGCTTGATGTCCGGGCTGTTGCAGTCGACGGACGCCCAGGTCCCGGCCTGCTTCAGGAAGCGGGTGCAGCCGCCCTGGCGCGGCTGTTGCGTTTTCCAGTTGGTGTAGGTGACGGTGCTGTTGTCCTCCCACTTAGTCGCCGGTAGCGGAAGGCCGATAAAGATCGACACATCGCCGAATTCGTCTGTAGGCACGTTGATCTTGCGGTCGTTGGCTACCTCTGAAAGATCAGACAGTGTGGAGTTTTTTTCGGACTTAGAATAAAAGACAAATAATAGAAGAACGCCTAAAGCCGTTCAAGCTTAAATTATATTTTGACAAGCTTGATGCTAATTAGGAAACATTAGTCTTATAAAAATTGAGATTAAAATAATTTTTAGAAATTTAAGATACTATTAAACACTAAAATGATTTTTAAAGACAAAATAAATTTAAAATATAATTTTTACTAAAATTTAAATTCCTATGGACACTTACGCTTCAAGAAATCGTTCTCCGCCGGACTGTGGACCACGGCGATGTGGCCGCCCTTGTCCCTGCAGAACTGCACCCACTTATTGTAACCCCTGTCTTCTGGTCGCTGCGACGTTTCGATCTAAACTGGCCACTTTGGGAACGCACAACTACGGACGCTGTCCTACCCAAACGCACTGCCTGGTGGCGTCGTTGTAACTTCCGGCGATGCAGTTCTCTCGCGGGTTGCACGTGGTCGTCGTGGTCGGTGGCGCGGTCGGCGCTGATCCAGGTGGGCCGGGTGGTCCAGGTGGTCCAGGGAGAGCTGGCGGTCCGGGAGGACCTGGCGGACCGGGTGGGCCTGGCACCGGCCACCATCCCGGGTACGGCCACCAGCCGGGCCTGCACGGAATTTGTTCCTAAAGCGTTCGTTGTAGCTGCCACATCTACTTGCGATAGCGTTCTGCACTCACGATAGCATGGATAGCATGTTAGACTGGCCTAAGCGTGCGCCTGCCAAAAACACTCGCCATTGGCCTGCACCTAGGCCGGCCTAGAATGATCTCTAGCCTACCTGTAGTTCGCTTAGGCTTGTCCTACAAACACTTTAACTTCAGATAGCAGGACGATCCATAATGCAGCCCTATGATTGTTCCGTCCACGTTCAAGAATATGCTCTTAAGGCTCCATTTGGTCAGTCCTCCTAAGCTTTTTTTCTGCGCTATATTTTAGAACGGAATAATCCTTCCACTAAGCGTGATAATCCTAGATTATAACGTTCAAGCCTAAGGTAAGGCTCCAACTCTTCATGTTAGTCCCAAGGCGCGTGTGGTCTTAAGCTCTTCTTAGACCGCTTGAGCATATCAGTCTAAGCGTATTCTTGACTCTTTCTTGGCTTCAGGGAGGTTCCAATAAACCACTTAGTACGCACAAAGATGTTCTAGGCTGCTCTAGAACACACAGGGTACTTGCGGCTCAGACATACCGCGACGCAGGAGCACATGTTGTTGTCCCAGTGCCAGCCGGGCGGGCAGATCGAGGCCGGCGCCTGGATCGGCGGACCCCACCAGCCTGGTCCGCCGGGGTTATGCGTGCACCAGCTGCACGGCGCAATGCCCCAGTCCCATCCGACGTGGCCATGCCAGCCGCCACCGCCGTGATGATGTCCGCCGCCGTGATGTCCGCCGCCGTGATGTCCGCCGCCGTGGGGCCAGCCGCCGGGCCCGTGACCGTGGCCGCCACCGCAATGTTTTCCCTTGCAGGGTCGTGGTCCGAAAGGTGGTCGTGGTCGAGGGCCCTACGAATCGTACGTTTCTGATGCACATTAGGGCTGGGTAAGAACAGAACGGACCATTCCAGCGGACGATGGCATGCGAGCCGGAGCTCCGATGGGGGTGAAGGAGCGTGTGTTGAGGAAAATTACGGCAGGGAAGCTCGTGATTTTGTGCAAGAACGGTGAGGACAAGGGCTGACACGGCCGGAATCGGTATCGAATATCGGACAGTTTTTCATTGGATTCTGTCAAAAAGCCCGATTCGATTTTGATTCATTTTCATATACTAGTAGGCTCAGAGTGGGTATCGAATATCGGTACTATTCGGAATCAGATCGGAATTCGGGACCTTCTCGAGGACATGGTCTTACCCTGCCGCACGTTGCGCACCGCTTTGACCGCGCACCGTCGCCCTCGGTGTCGTTGCTTTCTACAGCTTGGGCGACGACCACCGCGACAGTGACGCCGAGGAGGAGAAGAACCAGGGTAAGCCTCATGATGAAGGCTTGAGAAGCGCCGAATTGACTGATGCCCCACAGTGGTTTGGTGGCTTACATACCCGTTTTCTTTGGGGCATCAATGCGTCCTTCGAGACGCATAACAATGGGATGTCGATGCTTTGCAATGCGCATCTTGACGTTGAGCTTAGAATCTTGAAGGAATACAATACGGTCGTGGGAAGGACTCTTTGTTATTTGATCTACGCGTCGGAAATTTGAATGGAAGTTGAAAAGCTTTGGTTTAAAACGTGGGAGGGGAGCATGGGAACTCAAGTTTTTATTGCCTCGGACATCGAATACGTCCTACAGAAGTCGCGGAAGTAAGGGCTATGTATGCGGATTTTGATCGTCTCATGCGTTCAAAAACCTGACAATGTTTATTCGAGTGGAAACGTAAACTACCTAATCACCCACAATAATATTCACCTGAAAAACAATCTGGTTTAGGGTGTGCATGGAGGGATTGGATTGGAGAGCACATTGTACCCACGTCCTAAAAATTTCTTCACCAAAGATCCACCCTACCCTGTCGGGAACTTTTTGAACGCCGAGCTCACTGGACTTTCGTGAACTGAACTGAACTCTAGGTCGAGTCTAGGACAGGGGAAAACACTGGCGCTTGTTCAAGTGTTAGTCAGTCGAGTCCGAGCCGTGCTTTTGCCGTACCGCACCATATTACGGCCATCCGTAGCATAGGGAGCGTCCAGAAATTGTGTTATCATAACAGGGCCCTTTTTTGAGCCCCCCCCCCCTCCCCCCTGTTATCAAAATGTAATCAGGGGTCTGACCCCCCCCCCCTCCCCCTGTAATATTACACCTCCAAAAATCGGGTTTTAAGCTGTCTAAACCTAGGTACCTTATACGTATTAGTTTATAAGCATGTTATTCGATGTTCTGAAGCATTAGACATCATTTAATGTGACATTTTCATGACACTATTTTTTTCCTATNTAAACAAATGTTATCAAAGGGCTGATCCCCCCTCCCCCCCTGTTATGATAACACAATTTCTGGACGCTCCCATACTGGACGTACTGTACCAGCGGGGAGTCAATACCGTACGACAGCCGGTCGTCGATGTCTAGACCTAAATGGCCAGTATCGAAATGACGCGTCCCTTTTATACACGTAAAATGAAGGTAAATCATTGGCCCGTCAAAGATCCGCTGGCGGGTAAGACTGAGGGAGATGAGGTGAGATCATGCGTCGATGCTGTCTTGCCTGCCCGGTTCATCTTTCTGTTTTGACAGCTCACAAAGCGCGTCTACAAAAGTAGTTGGCAGGTATCACCGACAACTTGTAAACTTTAAGAATCGGGCCCCCGTTCCCTCCGCTTCTGTTGGCCACTTTGTATACGACTGAGGCATGGCATGGGCGACTGTTAAATGCCCTTCGTCTTATGAATGCTTGGAACTAACGAAATCATTGAGGAACCTTGAAGTATCAGACGACCGATGCTGGATCAGACGAAGGAACGTGCAAGATTTGCGATCGAATGATTTATCAACCAACATTCCTAACGCAGTGAACGACGTGAGGCTTGTCGAAATTAATTCATAAGGCGTAAAAAGCGACGTGTCCCACAAAGCGTTAAGTAAAATGCGATGGAATGCCATTAGCCATTCGTTCTCGATACGTAGAAGACCGATTTTATATTGGACTTTTCCTTCCCAGTCGTATGCCTGCTCAGGGAAGACTGACGCCTCGCTTTAGCCCCCGTTAACCATGGACATACGAGGAAAGGTGGGTTTTCCGTAGTGGTTATTTGCATCGCACTTCGCAGCGCTAAAGAATGTTGTATTTTGTGCCATTAATTATGTTCCACGCTGTGCCGCCCGGAGATAGGCGCCTCGAGAGCCCATTTGTCTTATTCCTACGGCCACCAGAAGACGAGCATGTACAACTACACCGATGAAACCCCTCAAAATACCTTAAATGAAGTAATCCGGATTCTATTATGACTTCTGAATGAGATACTGGGTATTATTTTAAAAGTTCAAATACTCGGTTAAAGACCCACACAGAATGCGCCTTGGCCAGTCCACAGCACGAGGTCCTCATCATTTTCACTTAGACGGGCAATGGCGTCCGCGAGAGTGCCCTGGAATGGAAATCAATTGTGCGCTCGTTTGTGACACGCCGCACAAGGCACACTTCTGAGCAAGACACAATGATTGTGCGCGGAGGTAGCAAAGGGCCTATCCACGGGCTCGTCGACGACGATAGTGGATCGAAGACCTCTGTGCGGAACGATCCTGCCTACAGCCCACTCGGCTTGCCACAGCCGTCGAAGACAATTGGAGCTAGTCGGACGACCGAGGGAAACTTTGGGTGGGAATCGCCGCCGAGGCTCTTACCTGTGGATACGTCGCCAGAGGCTCGCCAGGGTGAGCGAACGTCCACAGAATACATCGGCCAAATAGCGCTTTTTGAGCCCCCCCCCTGTCAGCACTTTTTTGCACTAGGCCTATAACGGTGGCCCATAATAATCTTCTCGTTACGACCGACATAGGTTTCACCCGAATTTTATCTCCCGTTTGCTAACATTAATGGGGCGGCGCCTGAGCCTGGCTGTCTGTGCAGAGAGACACGGGATTGGCCGTCGGGGAGGGGGGGGGGGGGGGGGGTCACAAAAAAGCGTTTCCACTTTCGCATTTAATTTTGAATTCGAAGTTTCGAAAGCCTGGCCAATTTTCCGAGTTTCACGCTCAAAAAGTACGTTTTCTGCTTCGATGTTATTCTAAAAACCTGATTGAGCACCTCCGGTGAGCTTTCGGAAGCGCTTTCGATGGAACCCTGCGATAAGCGCGAAAATATTTAGCATCCGTTATTAATGCGCGGCCTGCTCCTGCCAAATGCACACTCCAACTGCGTAAACGAGTGCTGCCTGCCACAACCGTACTACTTAACTTTATTCCGCCGCCAACGGTCTCCTCGCCACGGAGGAAAGAGGAGGCCACGAGAACAACGCCGATGAACGAAGTCGACGCTCAAACAAACCAGAACGTCGTCGAACAGAACGAAGACGTCACAAAACCGGGCGCTCCGTCCAAGTTCTACAAGTGTAATCAGTGTGGTCGAGGCTTTATGACTGAAATGGGACTTAACCAACACAAACGTCTGACCCACAAATTTATGATGAAGCCCTTCTGGTGCTACAGCTGCCGGACGACCGTCGAGGGACAGTCTCGCAAGGAGCACGGCAGCAGCCACGTCCACAAGGAACTCGTAAAAGCGGTAAGGAAACGTTCAGGAACACACGAGGTGATCGAAAGGCGTTGTTTCCTGCCTGTCCACGTGAACAGGCGTGGACGTTGCCATGGCTCGTGACATCTCCTTATTCCCACGATGTCACCCTCCATAACGCGCCTTATTCGGACATACAACCCTCTTTCAAAGCGCTTTCTTAGCTAGACATGAAACAACATAAAGAGCGATGAAACGACTGACCGCAGCCGTCGACAACGACATTTTAGCCTCAATTTTTGTTGGTGTCGCCTGCGGCGGGCATTGTTAGGTTTCCTAGAAGGCCGCGAGCAAGCAGTTTCAACCGTTGCACGGCCGGACCACTACTGTAGTATTTCTAAACTGATATTGGCAAATTTATTGTAAGAGCTGCGCGCGCATTACAGTAAGTCGCTCAGTGGAAAATTACTGTAACTCACTGTACGCGCCGAAAATTGTCGATTTTTTCGTCGGTTTTTCAGGATTTTCTCTAAGACGAACAAAGTTATCGGAAAACGCATCCGTACGATTATGGGCACTGCATTTCTCTATAGAATGGTGTGCAATTTGTCCTGTTTGGAGTAAAACTGTAAATTTTTTATTGGGCCGAAATAACATCACTTTTATGCGAAAAACGCTAATTTTTGCACATTTTAGCTTGTATCTCCCGCAAAGTTGAATTTATCGAGAAATCCATCCGTACGTTTGTAGCGCATTTTGTCCTGATCATAAGGAGCCTAAATGTGGCATTTTTGGTCTCAATCGAAAAAATTTTATTGGGCGATGTAAACAACACTTTTCGTCGCATTTCGGCATGTGAATCAGTTAACTGCGTCTAACTTTGTCTTGAGGCAATGTTTCGAAAAAAGCATGCACAACTTTTTGCATCGGGTCATAGCGATTCTAGTCGCGTATAGCGCGTCCGTCTACGGCTAATAGTCGCCGAGTTCACATCGGTCAAAGTCAGGCCCCTAAAGCGTAATTGCGTATTTTCGCGCGCACTGAAATCGGTTAAGTGATCATATCTCGCAAACGAGTTGATATATCGAAAATCCCATGCACACGATTTTAGAGCAATGTCGTCGGAACGTTTTGACGTTCAAAGCAAGGCTTCTAGCACAACTTTCCAGAAAGTTCACATCGAAAAACCTCGAGCTAATCGCGTTAACTATTTGTCAACTTCACAGCCAAGTTTCAGCCTATCGTGACGAGTAATATAGTCGAACTTGGGCTCAAAATGTAGCTAAAGTTTTTGCACGTTCGATGAACGCGGTTTCTCGCTCGCTAGCATAAGATAAAGCATCTTTACGGACCCAATAACGACGTCTACTCTGCCGAGACGCCCGAAGCGCTGAGCAAAACCGGAGTTACAGTAAGCGCAAGCGTCTAACGCAAGGCCGAGCAGCCCTGCGCGCAGTTACTGTAACTTTGTTACTGTAACAGAAATTTGCCAATCTGAGTTTGGTTTGGTCCGGCCGTGCGTTGCAACCTTACCGCTACCTATTATAAACAGAAAAATTGTTGAAGCTTCTGTTTTCCGAGACTGCAGGTGCATTTTGGTGGTCTCGGTCTTGGTCTTTACAATCAGTCTCGGTTGTATTTTTAGGATCACCCATCTCTGACCCCTACCCACCCCCATGAATGGTTGTGATCAATGCCGTGACCACGGCCCTTCCTCACGCATGTGGTCATTTCACCGTTACTGGAAACAGCCTAAATTCATCGTCGGTTTCGCTAGTTTTGCACGATTTCTAGTTGAACTACTACGCCCGGCAAACGATTCCTTGCGCAGCATGCGGTACCTCGAAGCATGGCGACTGCTTTCCCGTCTCCCTCCAGCAGTGGGCATGCGCCGGCTGGTGCCTTCGGTGCCTGGATAAGAAGGTCAAGTCTGGTCTGGCGGAGGAAAAATGGAAGTACGAAGCCGAAGTGCGCCGCAAACGTGCAAGGGAATGGGATCAACCGGCAGCTCTCAGTGGTCCAGTACGGGGAATGCCCCTCCACGGACGCTCCGTCTCGACCCAGACGGCGGTCGACGTCCCGAAACCGGTAGTCGCAAACTCGATTGTCGAGCTGGCGCAGGCACGATGCGGGATTCGGTAAGGCGTCATTCCACGACGTGCTTAAGTACATCTAGCAAAATGTATTTCGACAAACGGAATGTATTCTCAATTCTTGTTTAAAAATAGTCAAGAATACTCTGGACCCTAAAATCCACAAAAGGGGTGGAAGGCAAGCGCATTTTAAGGCCCAAAGCAAGGCTCTGACCAAACTTTCGCCCCGGTTTTGGTGGGAGTTTGTTGCGCCTGTTGAAGAAAGTTTTGCCTTTGGTAAACTATCGTGACGAGTAGTAGTAGTGTTCGGTAAGACACCCCAGTGCCGTTCCCCTTACCGTGCCAAAATCACGACTCGTTTTCCCATGTCCGTTTCAGAACCACAAATTCGATAGAAAAGCCTTATGTACTATAAAATTTCGTCAGGGAAGCCATGCTAACAATTAGTTTTTAAAAATGTTTTAAAGCATTCCGGTTAGTAGTTAAAAACAGTGAACATGGGAAAATTTGATACAAAAATATTCATACTCGGTTGGAAATATACCAACTTCTATAAAAAAAAAACCTTCACAAAAGGGTTTCCCTTACCCTAGAAACGAGCGGGGGCGGTACCCCTCCCGTAGCTTCCTTGTTCCCGTGTTGACCGACCATGTGCCGTTCCCCATGCCCTGAAACGAGCAAGCATTCGGAACACCAGCAGCGAGTTCAGCTTGAATTTCATTTGGTCCATTTAGCGGAATCGTACCGAGGATTCACGAATGCACGTATCGACGGGCCCTTCTTGTCGACTCAGACGGCAATCGACAACAGAACTCCAATCGTCTCAAACGTGAACACTGAACTATTGCATTACGGCGCGGGATTTCCTGGTGCGAATCTCTGCAACGCCAACTACTCGCAGCCACGTGAAGTGATCCCGTCCGCTCCTATTCCAAGCTTCGACTTGCCGCTATTCCAGACCTTGCTGAACGGCAAGTTCCTTTTGCTTTTGTTTGTCGAAGACTAATGTTGGGCCCCGATCTCGTAAACGTGAATCGCGAGGGATTTCTGCTTGGATCTGGCCAAAAATCAGTTTAAACAACTGGCGATCGACGCGAAACTTGCCCTCCCGGAAACTTTCCGCTTAGGTATTCTCCGGAAATATCTCCTTCCTTCAAATAAATATACTCTGTTTCCTCTAAAGACTCCCTCCTCAAATAAATTCCCCCTTCCAAAATTTTCCCTAGCCATTTGGAGTACAGAGCAGTTGTGGGCCCGAACTTCGGATTCGGATACGGAATCGGTACATTTTTCGCAGTTCGGATTCGGTGGAAAAACTGAATTTTTCCGAAGTTTGCAGTAGGTAAAATGACCCCGCTGCAGGCGCCACAAAGGCGGAAATTTTCACAGTTCTTGATCAAAAACTGACCAAATTTTCGCGGGATCGCCTGAGGCGCGCCATATATTCGCCATAATCGCCTTAGATCATCGTGACAAACAAACGTTTCCACCTGAGGGTTCGCCCTTGAAAGACATTCTGGCCGGTTCTACGACGATTCGCGGGACGACGATTCGCGGGCGACGTTTCGCGGGTAAAACGACGATTCGCGGGAAAAAGTCACGACGATTCGCGGGCGACGATTCGCGGGAAATAACACGACGTTTCGCGGGACGACGATTCGCGGGCGACGATTCGCGGATAAAATCCGTTCATGCCGGGCGAATATTCCTAAGCCTGGAGAATAGTCATAAGCCCGATGGACCCGCCTCAGCCCCCTTGCCTAAGCCTAAGACCTAATCAAAAAGCCCTAAGTCTAAGCCTAAACGTTCCCGCGAGGTGAATGTTCATAAGGCCGGCGAATGTTTCTAAGCCTGGAGAATAGTCCTAAGCCCGATAGATGTACCTCTGCCCCCCCTTTCCTAAGCCTAAGCGGAAGAATGCGTAAGCCCTGGAGTGTAGGGACCGCCTGGAAAACGTAAACCAGTTCTTTGGCAACCCCGACGAGGAGGATGAACTTCGCATTTTCGGTAGTGCTAATGGCCTTCCCTGAAGAGTCGGCTTCCAAAAATTACGTGTTTGCCCAAAGGACCTTCGACAGCGGGACCCAGGTGCGGATTAACCGACGTTTCGGGAACGACGTTTCGGGTACGACCATTCGTGGACAAAAGTTTTTCGATTTTTGCGTTTCTAAGCCTAAGCACCTAATCCTCAGCCTAAGCCTGAGCCTAAGCCTAAGCGTCGATGGCGGGAGATCTGCGCCTAAGCTCAGAGTTTCATCGTTCCCGAATCGACGTACTTGTCCCCGAATTGTCGTTTTTGTCCCCGAATCGTCGTTCCCGAATCGTCGGTTCCCGAATCGTCGTTCTACCCCAAGGTGCCTCCCGCCCGTTTTAATCCCNGGGGGGGGGGGGTCTAATAGAGGGGGTGTGTTTATTAGAGGAAATACGGTAGTCCTAATTTTGTCAAAACCGCTCAGTACCGGTCAGAAATGAATGATGAAAACTTTCGGATTCAAATTCGGAAATTCGGTGCATTTTCCGAAGTTCGAATTTGGATTTGCTTCGGTTTATTTTTTTACCTTCGGATCCATTTCATAATCGCCCAGCCCTATGTATATAGACATCAAAACTAAGGCCATATTTGGGTGTATCGTGTTGTGATGAGTCTTCCCACAAGCAGGACTAGACATGGTGGAAATCAAGTTACTTAATAAAAATGTTGAAAAAATTTAAAAAAAACATGTTTTACTCACCCAGATGTAACTCAACTGCCTGGACCTTCTCAAAGCCACCGCTTTGCACCGCCGATGCCATTACAGCCACCGCAAACGCTGCCGGCCGCGATTTCACAGCACATGCCAGCACCATCTGGATCTTCGGTGAGACATGGATATATGCCGGCGATTCCATTCCAGCTAATACAGACACCGCCGGTCGGCGTTGCACTGCAGTCGCCACCGCCGTTTGGATCTTCGCACAACAGTCTTCATGCAATGACTATTCCATTCCCGGTCGCAGAAACGCAGTCGGACGCACTTGCGCTACAGCCACCACCACCGTACGCACAAAACGAACGGGACGAGCACTATCGACAATTAGGGATGCTTTACGAACAGCTTATTAGTAACCTACAAGCGCACACGTAACTGTCTTCCTCTTGTTTTCCAATCCTCACGTAGCGAAGCTAGCTTTGTAATAAAAATCATTCGGCCTTTTTTGATAAAACGCCTTTTAAGGAACGGCACGGACGTTGTGTCGCTTGGAAGGTGAATGCCATCGAGCGGCGTCTACGCTCAGCGAAGCATTCGGCGCGGAAAAGAATCTCCTTGACGTTAAATGGACGGGTCATCCTAGTTATTCTGCGTGAAATTGGCGAAACTCGTACTCAAAATCTCATTAACTTACTGGGTTTACCACGCACTGTTCTGTCGGGTTTCGATGAAACGCCCCTGGATTTTGTGAGGGAATTTGTAATGGTATTTATTCGAGCAAATACTGCAGTCATCAATTCATGGCATTTCCCAAACGGTCGTGTATAAAAATGCCACAACGGTTTAAGGCTCGTTCTCGCATGCATTTTTGGGCAATAGAGTAATTTACTTGTGTAAAATTTCAGGAAAATCATCGTATATATTTTTATTTCAATTAATTGAAATTAATTTGAAATTACTTTAATTAATTTAAATTTTAAATTTACTTATGAATTTATAATGCTTTATAAAAGTGGGCTAACGCGTCTCCTGGAAACGTCACAATACTACTTTTACATCCTTGACCTGTGTCAGAGTAAATGCAAACGCGTTGCGCATTTCTTTTGTTCTCTCCGCGTGTCGCTTGCCTCCTTAGCGCTCTACCGCCGACCGCCCACTCTCTCGCCGAAGAATGTCGCGACCACAAATGAGTGGAGGATTTCACAAGACCGCGTCATCACATCGCCGCACACACATCACTCCTCGCGGACTCTGAGCCGTGTACGAAAGACCACGTTAGCGGACCTAGTCCGGTCAATCGTCGAATAAATTTTAAGCCAACGGCTCTGCGCAATAGCGCTTTTCACTTTTTAAGTCTACATTTTTTTCTGTTGTGCCAATTCCTGCATTACCTACATTTATACGTATTGTCGTCTATTTATACCACTTGAGTCTAAAAAGAAAAGTCGTCTATGCAAGAAAAACTACGCCAGCTATGTTTAGAGGAGGGTTAGTGTTCTTCTATTCCTGGGTTCGCTTCGGCAAACCGTACTTCGTGCCGTACCAGTACGGCTTGCTGTTTTCGGTACCGCGTTAAGGCACGGCTCCATATTACGGCGAGTAAAAGTGCATACATATTGCGGCGAGTAAAAATGAGGAAATGCCCAAGATTAAGCCACCCCCTAAAGGCTTATTATAGTAAGTGCACTAAGCGTATAGATTCATCTTTAGAACCCGTATATGCTTAATTACAAAACAACTTACTCGTCATTCTTAAGGAACTCTTCGTTTTTTTTTTGGTCAAAGTACCCAAAATTTCCTTTTTCGGCTTAAATTATGGTAGTTTTTGTATGGGTCGCCAGTGAATATGCGTCGCAACGGAGCTGGTTGGATGACGTCTCTTATGTTGAAAGGCGATAAAAAATCACTGCGCCGTGTAGGCTAACTGACGCATGCGTCACGAGGCGCCGTTGCTCAGACTCACACCCTCAGCCGCGACGACGTACGTTCCCTAGCGTTTGGGTGCGTCCAGAAATTATGTTAGCCTAACAGGCGGGAGGGGGGGGGGTCAGCCAGTTGTTAACTCCTGTTAACGTAGGGGCCCCCGATCGTGATGTGATAACCGAATTCGCTCTGTTTGACCTACCGTAAAGCACCAAATAGTGACCATGCCCAATTAGTGACCCCCCTCTAATAGTGACCGCCTCTCCTACAAATTTTTTTGTTTCAAAAAGTTATGTTTAAAATGGCACAATTATGCGTCCTTTTACATTAAAATTTCAAAAATTTTTGCCCGAACCTAAGGGGGGCCAAGCACGTATTTTCGGAAGGGCTGTCTTCGGAGGTCTAACGACAAATAGTGACCCCGGGGTCATTATTTGGTGCTTTACGGTATTTAGCATTTAAGCTGGTGATTTTTTCCGATAGTTTTTCGCGGGTTTGGTTTATGTTACTCTCGCCTCTCCATTCACTGCCCAGCAGGGGCGTATTTAGGATTTCAGGATACAGGGGGTGGGAGTGGACCCCTAAAACATGGGTCAAAAGGAGGTCAATGGCCTGAGATTACTAAAATAACGTTAACGTTAAAATAGCATATTTGGGTTATATTAGACAATATAGAGCTTTTTTTACCTTAATAATTACTAATTTTCTAAAAGTTCTCTTCTGAAAGTAAAAGTAAACATCCCGCTGAACGAGTTCCCTTACCCTTTCATCGGGCGATGGGCGCCGGGGGGGGGAGGGGGCACTCTTCCCCGCTTAATACGTCCCTGCGGCCCAAAGGTAGTCTTGTACTTTATGTTGTACTTGGCTAACTACATGGAACCCTTGCGCCTCCAAACGATGTCCACGGGAGTGACCTTGGAAATCTGGAGGACATTTTCTTAGCTTCAAACGAGTATTTTTTTCTTCGGAAAACATGAGTGGTTTCGTAGGACTTTTGAAGTTTTGAAGTCTTCGAAGTCTGTGGCGGAACAGCTGTTCTTGCGCACTCTGCGAACACGACGTTTCTGGTCCAAAACCAGGGCTCTCCGATCGCCTTTCTATGAAAAAAGCCTATTTTTCGTGTGCTAAATCGCTCGAACCGTGTGCGACGCGACGGCTTCTCTATCGTTCCCTCGTTTTTTTTGTGTCGTGTGGCGCCTTTTTACGTGTTCTTATCGCTTCCTTTTCGAGGACAACTACCCTTAATCGCCTCAGAAGGGGCACGTCCCCCTTTTTCGATGTTTCAAGCTGGGGCTCCCGGTCGAAACCTTGAGCATCCAATGCAACCTCCGCCTCACCGCCCTCGACGCTTAGACAACCGCAACCGACGATCTCCGATTTTTACAGGGACGCCGTCCCGGAAGCAACACCTCTGCGGAAAAGTCGTTAAAAAGCGAGGTATGCGACAAGGAATTCCGTTACCATGAAAGCCATGAGGTCCAGCTCCGCGTGCATACCGGCGAGAAAACGTCCAAGTGCGACGAGTACGGCAAGTGCTTCGACAAGGATGCCCCCGCGGAGAACCCACCAGCGATCGCTGCAGCTGTCGAAAGACCTTTCGAATGTGAATGTTGCGGAAGGCGGTTTACGCTAGCTCATTACTTGGAGGTACACCGTCGGCGGTGCGGCATCAACCGGCGATACGAATGCGGGCATTGCGGAGCGAAAACTACAACGGCCTACGACTTTCGGCGTCATATGAGGATCCACACGCGGTGTTTAGGGCGGACCCCGCCCGCTGTATGAGCGAACTCTTTGCGCTAATCTGTGGGGCAGAAATGAAAGAATAAACGAACTTATGGGGGCATATTGCTCAAAAAGAAACAAAACTGCTAAAAGCTTGACCAGCAACCGTCCAAACTCGGCTCGAAAAAACGGGGCTGTTCTCATGGCTATGCCCAGCCGAGCTGATCACCCCGAGTCGATGCCAAGCCGTAAAAACACGGCAAAATTCCTCCACTCGGATCGGCTTGTCAACTCTATTACTGATTGACCAAGATTTGGTTTCACTGAATTTGACTGAATTGGCCGCCGAGTTGAGTTCAGTTCACTCCAGCTCACGAACAAACCGGTCCAAGTGAGCAAGCAAACAAAAAGGCGTTCAGTGTCGGGCCGGTCTTGATCCAACGATCTGAACTGGACCGTAGGTCAGTTTTCGGCACAGTTCACTACGGTTCAATAAACTGACCTTTTGAAACTAAATCCTAGCCGTTTAGAAACGTACCGATTAGAATAACAACAAAAACCTGAAAAATCGTACAAAATTACGGTGTTCACGCAGAATTTTTACGGTTGCTTGAGGCTTGTTTAAGCGTACTGAAGAAAGGTGTAAAAGGAATTTGGAGTGGTCAGATCCTCCGTGCCGTGCTAACGACAAACCAGCGCGGCCTTTAGAACGGCTAGGCTTGCTATCTCTCAGCGAAAGGGTATAAGGTTTCCTCGTAAAAATGACAATATAATTTCGATTTTTGCAAAAATTCTTAGATGTTTCTAAGAGGATGAAGCCAATGTTTCTGTCCGCTATTTTGATTTCAAAAGGCATCCTTCGGATTTAAAATGTTACGCATTTTTTCGTCATTATGCTTGCCGGACTATGCGGCGCTGATTGTTGTAAAGTGGGAATTGTATACTTATCGTCTCATTCGCGGAAGCGGTGCGTTTCTCTGAACCTTCTGGGCCACCGACCGCGCGGCAGTCGTAAATCATCGGCGTCGAAAGACGACGCATCGTGGAAACTGACCACATTTGTTCTCCGCTCACTATTGCTCACGAGAAATGATGATCTCTAGTCTTAACCACTGCCCGTCTTAATGCTCTTAATTCCATTTAATTCGATCTTTTTGATAAAAAAATACCGGCTGAGTTTTTAATTTAGCTCTTTTTTGTATTTTTGTCTCGTTCCTGCATTTTTGCCTATTTTTCGCGTTAATGCCCCCAGTACTTTTATGTGAACTTTAATTAAATCTAAAATGCTTTAATTTTATTCTAGCACCCATTGATAACCATTGAAGCCGAGCTGATTGGCCGGTATGGACTACCGCGGCAAGCTGCTGACCGCCCCGCTGATTTGGTTCGATGGGGAACTCCAAAGAGGAATACAAGTCAGGCTCTCTGATACTGGAAAAATCACCGCTATTGGACAGGGCATCGGGAAGCCCGGCGAGGAAGTGCACGAAATTCAGGACGCGGTAAGGCACTCTCCACAACGTGTCTTGGAGTACTCCTCAGGAAATAGGGATTTCCTTATTCTGACCAAATCTAAATTCGGTGGTGGACGACAAAACCAATCGAATAACACTTTCATAATGAAGCGCAAAATTTGCAGGGCCAAAGCTTTCATGCATTGCTTTTTGACACGTGCAAGTTGATCCGAAGAATTAATTTTAAGTACAAACTTTTTTATTTGTACCAAAATTTTCTACCATTCAGATTCTCATGATTAGTCATTTTTGGAGCATAAAAGAAAACCTGCATCTCTGGACAAAGCATGGGAGCCCTTTCAAAACTTCAGCTTCTCCTGCCCGGCTTCGTGAACGCCCACTCCCATGCGTTCCACCGCTACCTTCGAGGACGCAGCGAGATCGGCAGTGCCGAAGTGGACACTTTCTGGAAGTGGCGCGAGAACATGTACGCCTTGATCAAGGACATCGACTACAAGAAGTTCAAGGAGGTTATTCGTCAGTTCTCAAAGCTCCTGTATGCAAGACTTTAGTACTGCTATGGCACGTTCCGCGAGATGCTTGCGGCCGGCATAACGACCGTCGGCGAATTCCACTACGTCCATCATGGCGCAGAGCGGTTCAGGTAAGCAAGCCAAGCAAGATCCGAGCATTAAACGGGACCGAGACGAAAAACATTTTCTTCTCAGGACTTTTCCTAAGTTCTGGCTTAGCCTGGGGCGGGCCCAAAACGCGGTTGAAATACAGCAAAATATAGGTTTCGGCCCATAAAAGCGGAAAAATTTGGCATTGTAGAAACTTCCAAAGGAGGGTCCAAGGCATTTTTCCGGCGCCGCCTGACCCGAGACTAAATCGAGAACCGAGACCGCTCAGCCCTGATTTATAACTGAATAAATTCACCCCCCCCCAAAAAAAAACAAAAAAAACACGCAAGAACCGGCTCCTCTCGCCGTAGAACCAAGTCTTGGGAAAATCATGTGTCACGTCATGCTGTGAGCATGCTTGCCTACATTCGTGCGTACCGAACGATAGCCCTAGGGCCCGTTTAGTAAAATGACTCCGAATATCAGCTGCACCTGCGCAGCCTACGTCGAAAAGGCTGCGCAGAAGCTCAGTGCCCCGTACGCCGAGAAGCACACTGAGCTTCTCGACGTACGGATGGTAAGGAGTTTTGTATCGGCACGCCTACAGGTGAAAAATAAAACCTGAAGCAAGGGTACGGTTCGGGTGGACTGGTCAGTACGGAGTACGGTGCGATTGATGTTGCCGATGCTTGGCTGTACTTCGTCGACGACTGGACAGTTGATGACGGATGGTGAAGTTTTCCCTTAGCATCGCTACAGCCGAAAATCAAAATCTTATCCTAAACCATGGATCGCTCAGCTCACCGTTATCGATACTTAGTCTCGACCATGCCGTCATCGAGGCGGCCGAGGAAGCAGGAATCCGGCTGGTCCTTCTCGAGACGCTCTACTGTCGTGCCGGCTTCGACGCGACGGATGTGCTGCCGGAGCAAGCCAGCTTCAAGTCTGACCTGGCCGAATTTCTGAAGAACGTCGAGAAACTGGAGGCGCTAGCTGGGGAAAATACGACAATCGGAGTGGCAGGTGCGTAAGAGTATTGCACATTCTCTTGTTTTTACATTTTCTAACGGTTATTTGAATGGTCTGTTTTATACGTCATTTTAAACTTGCTTATTTTACAAAATACATTTTAAGGAAAAGTTCAAATGTGTAAAAATGTGGATAAAATTAAAACTAGCATTTAATATAATAATATTTTTAAGCGCCCAAAATAATTAACTTTCATTTTAAGAAAAGATTTTGCCTTTCAGCACATTCGTTTCGCGCTGTCCCACTTCCCGTGGCTCAGGAGCTCTTTCAATGGGCAGTCGAGAAGAACAAGCCCTTCCACATTCACCTTGAGGAGCAGCCGAAGGAGATCGAGGATTGCGAGCGGGTCGAGAACTGCAAGCCGAGCACGCTTCTCGCCGGCTTCACGAAGCGAGAGGGCCACCTGATCACGGCCGTTCACTGCACTTACACTCCACGCCATCTGCTGGACATGTTCGCAGAGCTCGGAGTGAACGTCTGCGTTTGTCCGGCGACAGAGGGTAAGATCCCGACCTGGCAGGCGCATCATGCGCAGTGTGGTCTTCGAGAAAGATAGTTTTCGGAGGTGGTTCAGAGCTAAACGGAAGTCGAACCGGTACACAGGACGCGCCTCCAAATTTCGGCACAGCGGACCAGACGCCAGTGCCAGGCAGGGCTTCAAAAATTCGAAAAAAATCTTAACTTCAACTTCACCTTAAATGTTGAAGCCCCAAAAACATCAACTTCAGTCTCAACTTCAACGTAGAAATTCTTTTCGGATGCTGGCAACCAAGCCTGAATTCACTGTTTATTGTCAAAAAGTGGGACGTTCAAGTTGCAAAAACTTCGGCTTCAACAAGTCATAAGCTGTCCTTTGGTTCAATATTCGAGACGGTCCAAGATACTTTGCATTTCTTTAAAGCTGCAGCAAATTCAAAGCCTTACACAGAGCTACAAAAAACCTGATGTGGAAACCCGTCTCAAGGAACGACCCCTGCTCGTGCGCCTGGGGCAGCTTCTCCGCAGGGGTGTTAACGGGTCGACCCGATCCGGTTCCGGTCCGGGTCGACCCGGACCGGTCCGGGCCGGTTCCGTTGTGAGCGGAACCGGAACCGGACCGGGTCGGTCCGGTTCGACCCGGCGGCAATTTTTTTGGAACCGGTCCGGTTCCGCCCTTGGATGGAACCGGACTGGGCCGGTCCGGGTCGACCCGGACAGGAACCGGCCGTCACATGTTTGGCCGCACATACCGAATTATGGCTGACTAGCGACGGGTCCACTATCGGTACACCGTACGGGAATGCAAGAATGACTAGTTATCGTGGTATCTTATCCCAGTACGGTCACCGTGGTACAAACCGTGGTTTAAGTATGACATGCAAAACATCATGTCTGCGAGGTACCCATCATCTAACCCTTGTTGTGACAACACTAGGAAGTTTTACCTAGGATGGATGCCAACGCACAGCGTAGGTTCACAATGCTTAGAAACACATTGATAACCAATATATGCATAAAAGGGGCTCTAAATCTGAGACTAACATTATAAAAAAATTTTATCTCGGGTCCGGTTCCG
Source organism: Aphelenchus avenae (assembly GCA_020875895.1). NCBI lineage: Eukaryota > Metazoa > Nematoda > Chromadorea > Rhabditida > Aphelenchidae > Aphelenchus > Aphelenchus avenae. The sequence goes on along the minus strand of JNEY01000023.1, from coordinate 58,182 downwards.
GTTCGGGTGGACCCGGACCGGACCGGTCCGGTCCGGGTCGACCCGACGGTAGTTTCGGGAGAACCGGTTCGGTTCCACTGAGAGCCGGAACCGCCGGTCCGGTCCGGTTCCATGATTTCGTGGAACCGTTAACACCTCTGCTTCTCCCACACGTTTTAAGTTGATCATTTAGGTATTAGTCAGAAGGTTGTCTTCGTTAATCTGATCGGGACTCTTAGTAATTTGAACAACACGAACAAAGTGTAAAATTTGAGAACAAATGACGAAAATAATCGGTAAACCGGTATGTCGTAAGCCTTATTTATGATCAAGGGGGACGTGAAGGCTAATGCAAGGAGGACTACGCAAAGGGAGCGTCCAGAAAGTCTGTAAGCATTACATCGCCCTTTTTTGACCCCCCCCCTCCTCCCCCCTGCAATCTTACACGTGTAAAATCGGGTTGTAAGCAGTATCAATCTTGGAATCTCATACGTATGGGTTTGGGGACCGTTTTTAGGCCTAAAAGGGGGGTTTATTAACCTAGTTTAATTATAATTTGAAGAAGTTTTGCAAAAAATCTGTGGCAAAAAAACATGAAAAATTTGGTCAGAAAGACGAAAAATTTCCCCGAAAAGTCACGAAAAAATTTGGTCAAAACGACGCCAAATAGCGGGGGGTAAAATGGCCCGCCGCTAGGCGCCGCCAAAGCAAATTCTCATTACAATTGTCAAATTTTTGCCTAGATTTGGTCTGGCTTTGTCTCGGGACTGAAGAAAAAATTCAGTTCCGGGACACCCGTGACTGGCCGCCGCAGGCGAAACCGACCAAATTTTCGGCGAGAAATGGGCAAATTTGGTCAAAATGTGTTCAAGAGTAAGTCCAAAATTGGCCCGCCGCAGGCGATCAAAATTTGCAATATATGGTCCAAATTTTGCTCTGGCGGCGCCTAGCGGCGGGCCCATTTTACCTAGTGCTCATTACGTAAACAAGGGCTTGACCCCCTCCCCCCTGTAATCAAATGTAATCAAATGCCTGACCCCCCCCCCCTGTAAGGCTTACCGACTTTCTGGAAGCTGCCAAAGTAGCGACTGTTCGAAGCGTTGTAAACTAGGAAAGACTTAGGTCGGATTTACAATTTCTCGTGCATTATGGGCTATTGAAACAATTCAGGCTTTCTCAGCGATGGCATCCCCGACTTGGCATGTGCGAAGCCCGGTTTACCGAACTCAAGGGCCGACAAGCTCTGCCTCGGCACCGATTGCAACAATCGCATCTGCATGCTCGAAGAGATGCGGTGGCTCGCATTCTGTCAGAACGTAAGCAGTATTTACCCTCATTAAGCGATAATGGAGTCATAAAGTTTTTGACAACAGAAGCGTTTTAAAAAATTAGTTAATACGTTTTAAATTTGTAAAGTTAACATTATTAACTGATATTTTAAAATATTTTTTTTGTTTTTGAAATGAAAATGTTTTGAAAACAGTATTAAATGAAAGCAGCCGCCCACTTCAATAATCGACTGTTTATGTTAAGCTGTGATAAAATGGGGCTAATTTTATCGATACACCTAGTTCAGATGAAGAACAACCGTCGCAATATCGGTTGCCTTACCGCGGAAAAGCTTGTTCGAATCGGCACCGAAAACGGCGTGCGCTCATTTGGCATCGCGGACAAAGTGGGAAGCTTCAAGGAAGGTCTCTACTTCGATTTCGTTGCGTTCGACCTCAGTGCACCGACGCTCAGCGTGGCGCAGACGGACGCACAGCTCGTCGACGCCCTCGTGTTTGGCTGTGGAAACGCCGAGATCAAAGCGGTTGGAGTGGCGGGCGTATGCAAGCAGTAACGTGTTCACGTTCGGACTGTTCGTGGAATTTCATTGAAGCACTTGGCATTGACATTGACACCAACCCTGAGCGGCTGTAGGCGAGTGGGGGGGGGGGGGATGTACTAGTAAACTAAGGTGACGGGAAGGGGGGGGGGGTCAAAGTTCCGCAACTGCAAGCAAGATCTGCAAGACCAGGACAGGACTTGTCCAGACCTGTTACTGTGAACAGTTACCACAAAAATGCCGGTACACGATGCCCGTCAGAGCTGGGTGTTTCAAAATTCAAACCGAGACCGAGAGTCCGAAAACCAACCAAGACCAATAACGAGACCGAGACTCCAAAATTTACGGAGACTCTCGGTTCCGAGACTGCACCAAATTTTATTGTGGTTCGTGAAAGATTGTAGTAGGGCAGCAACCGTAGAAATTGCTTAGTTGACGTCTACTAGGTAAACTAGCCGTAAATACAAGGCCCGCCGCAGGCGTCGCCAGCAAAATTTTGGTCAAAAGTTACCATTTGGGCTCAAAATCCTCGCTGTGCGGCGCCTGGCGGCGGACGGTAAGGGTCCCCCTTACCTTGCCTTAGTCTCGGTTTACTCTCGGTTTTGATTCGAGACCGAGACCTCCAAAATGTACCGAGACACTCGGTTTTCCGAGACCGAGACCGAGCTCGGTCCCAGCCTTGATGCCCATTCCCACAAAGCCCGCATGCGAAGCGATGGAGTATAGGACGCAGCCGTGCGTCCAGTCAACTGTTTCCAAAAAACCTGGACATGTCACCACTTCCGCTATCGCCTGGAGTGGGACAGCTGTTTGCTGTTGAATAAACTTAGTTGCGTCCCCTCGCCGTGATTCGGGTTTTTTTTTCGGAACCCCTTGCTTTGCCCCCCCCCCACAAAAAAGCAACAAGCGGATCCTGAATATTAAATTAGTTTATTAATGCACCGTTGATTCAGCTAATCGTTAGAGTGCGCTTTAAGGTGTTTATGATGTCATTTACAATGACGATGGACTCTTTGATGTTAAATTTGTGAGAATTACAATTCCCAGAAGCATTTCCAGTGTTCCCTACCCCACCCGATTGCTCCGCTAAAACACGTGGCCATTTTAAGCTCCTAATGGGTATCTTCGTCCGCGCTGGGTAAAAACCTGCGGGTGATATTGCAATATAGCTGAGTGAGCGTAAAACTTATGTACTCGAACAAGGGTTTTTATAGGATGAAAACTGCAATACAAAAATTTGGCACCCCGCACGTTTCTCTTAGTGGTGCCAGTTGCTCCTCTGCCTTCTGTTACGTATGTGAATAGCTGGGTTAACGGGGAAGAAATATCTATGCCTATGCTGTTATACCTTCCGTATGCATTTATTTGCATGTATTGTTGTTATTTTCCAGCACAGAAACAAACGCCCTCCGTCAACCGTCCGTCGGCAGACATGGGAATAAAAGAAAGACTAGCGGAGGTGCCGCCTACGGCGGCCGTGTCGCGCGTGTCCTCATGACATCCGCTACATGGGTCATGCGATCCGTGACGTGCCGGAATCCGTGTCGTGGTTCACGTCCCAGATCTCGTCACGCCTGGTTCCGCTTGAGCTCGGACCCCGTCACGGCTGGACCGAGTAGCCCTCTGGTACATGTCCGGCCTGAGACCGATGAGTTTCCCAGTGCGAAAACGAGTACCTATCCCTCTGGGGTAGTTCCGATACCAGGCAGAGGGGTGTCGCCGTTAAAAACGAGTAGACATCCAGGGCAGTTCCGGAATCCTTATGCCACATTTCAGTAACTTGGAGTCAGGGTTCTTTGGCTGCTCTTTTATGCCCCCTTCAGTTGAAGGTTATGAAGGCAAAGACCAAGAGGAGGCTTGCAGACTTGTTCACAAAAGAAACGATAAAAACTAACGCAACAGAATAATTTATTCTTCGCTCTATGCAATTCAGATGAATAGCGACCGTCGCAACGTCGGATGTCTGGCCGCGGAAAAGTTTCTTCTAATCGGCACCGAAAACGGCGCAAGGTCGCTTGGTCTTGCGACAAAGTGGGCAGCATTAAGGAGGTCACTACTTCGACTTCGTCGCGTTCGACCTCAACGCACTGAGGCTCAGCGTGGCGCAGCCGGATGCGCATCTCGTCGACGCTGTTTTGTTTGGTCTCCGGGTACTAGAGATCGGCACCGGGACCCCGTGCCGTACCCCGTACCCGTGGAAAAATACGGTACCGTACCCGTACCCGTGGTAAAATTCTATTTTTTGCCCGAAATCAGTCCAAAATGGAGTGATGGGCGAATAATCTTCGAAATAAAGTGGTTTAAATGTCATCCCATAGAGTAATACAGGAATACAGGCCCGCCGCAGGCGACACCAACGAAATTTTAGTCAAAATTATAACGAATTTGGTGAAAATTTGCTAAAAATTCGCCTAGCGGCGGGCAAAAAATGCCAAAAATACGGGTACGGGTACGCGGGCCGTGGTGGGGGGTACCCCGTGCCGTACCCTGTACCCGTAGTGACCCCCCCCCACCCGTGCCGTACCGCGTACCCGTATTCTACGGGTACGGGTACGGCTACGGCCCGTACAACGGTACGGGTGCCGAACTCTAGCGGGTACTATAGCAGTAAGCCTTTACGTTCGGATCATTCATGGCATTTCCTTTGATGAAGTTCGCATCTGCATAAGAAATATTACAAAAACCTGATCCTGCATCGACGACACCGTCTCTGTTTTGGGGGGTCGCTCATTTCCAGTCAAAAGACTTCCAGGTAATGAGTAATCAACGGCGTATCGGATAAGCTTTAGCTTGTATTGTCTTTCTACTTGCAAAACAGTCGGGACCAATCGCACAAACAAAAACCGGCGAATTCGCCCGTCTTTAACCCCTGTCTCCGATGGAAAAGAAACAGTGCATTGCAAAACCTGCCGGTTCCAAAGCGCTACTTCTGTGTCGAGTACGCTTCCATAAAACCTAGAAAACGGGAACGACGCGTCTCGCTTTGAAGCGGTTCAAGTAAATTTTTTGCATCTTTCCCAGTTTAAAATTTTATCTCTTTTTTAAAGAATTTAAAGGGTTTCCTTAAAGTGGGCCCAGGATCAAAGCAAACTATTCGGCACAAAACATTGTGGAAGAAACTTAACCTGGGCATTAAGTTTCAAATGGGCAAATCTACGACTCGGCAAAAGTTCAAGTTGGTAAAAAAATCTTCGGCAACTGTTGGAGGTGGCAAAGTTCAACGCGAGAATTATGCAGAATTTCGGGCGACAGGGTATTTTCTCCCGCTTTCACGTGCTCACGGCCTCACGTGCTGTTAACAACGGAAATAAACTATACTGTATCTTAAAACTCTTTGAACATAACTTATCAAACTAAGCAAACGGTAGCCAGGGGAGAATTTCATTATTAAGGTAAACGTATGCAGCATGCCCGTTGGTCCCCCAGGGAAGCCTTTTTTCACACCTTGACTTAGGCTTCTGAGCTTCGCACCTCTTATTGCTTTGGGCGGTGGCCGTCGCGTATCAGGAATTTGAGCTCTTTTATAATAGGTCAAAACGCAAAGACAAATAGCGGCAAAATACATCTTTCCCTCCATCGAAGCCGTTTCTGGAAAGGAAATATCGCTTTGCAAAAACCTGATCAGATGCAACATCGCATCATTTCTGTACCGCACATGACACTTGGTTCCAACCCTTGAAGGCCTCGATCCCAAGGGATCCGTACGCCGAATGGACCCAGTTCCAGGGCAATTCTGAACGTTTTAAAACATCGTATTAACCATTGCTCTGCCTTAGGGCATTAGCCGCAAAAACCTGGTAGACCCACTTGGAATCCGGGCCGCATAATTATAAAGATGTCTTCAAAAAGGTAAGACTACAGAAGGGTGGCTACATTCGACAGATATATAGCGCACTGAAAACCCGACCAAGTGCAACCTGTGGTTTCGGATCAGGGGTGTATCGAAATTGATTTCGAATGTCGCAAATTTAACTTTTGCGAAAAGCGCCAAAGGGGGGGGGCAAAGGAAAAAGGAGGAGAACTGGCCAAAAATGCCAATTTCGATTTCGAACGTTCTGTGATTTCGATACACCCCTGTTTCGGATCCATACATGTTAAGGGTTACTCCAGGTCCTTGATCGAACCGATCTCTGAGCCTTTAAGGCCAGTTTTATTTTTTTGCAGAGTTTTTCTCCTGTCTGTTTGTTTTTGTACTAAACCTCAATACCCGACCTTTTTGGGACTCAACCTCGATAGCCTGACTCTGCACAAAAATACTTAGTCTAGCGGTTTCTCCTCGGACGTTTTCTCAAGGTCGACGCAAGCGGTACCACCGGAACGCAAAAACACGGAAATATTTGAGTGAAAATTAGCAATGATGCCGACTAGCGCGGCCATCCCGACTCGAGCGAATTCCGACTCGACACGTAATCAGTGTTTTTGGGTGGCAACGACATGCAAGGTTCCTTGGGAAATATATTCTTCGTCCAGCATTCTTGACGCGAGGAACGTCGAAACGAATGCAGAAATTAATTCACGAAACGTGACGCATTTCATGCTTTAACTCTCATATGATGCAATTTCATTCGGTATCTTTCCTTCTCGACGCTTTGACTGACGCGCCTCGACAGATTGCACGTTTCTCTCAGCTCTGGTACGACTCGTCGCTTGGTTTGAGCCGCTCTAAGCATGGAACTGCCAATAGAGGTGGGTTATATGTTGTGTGCTGTAATCAGTGATGCCCCACTCCCAATTTTTGAGATGAACTTCCACTTCCACCGTCAAATTTTTTTATGACTTCCAATCGGGTCTTTACTGTGGAGCAGCACCGAGAAATATCAAAGTGTTGAGCCCCGTTCACAATCAAAAAGTGTCGCACTTAGTGTCGCACTTATAAGTGTCGCACTAAGTATGAGAAACGTGCAACGTAGAGACGCCGACGCGGAATTGAAAGCCAAGCTGCTTTGGGTGATGGCGAGTGGGGAACCGGTCAAATATGGTATAAAACAGCCATCTGTTGTTTTATAAGTTTTTTTTAAAAAAGTGTGATCTGTGGACCAAAATTCAAACTTTTTTGATCCTCACTTTTGGTCGACACTCACACTTAGTGCGACACTTTTGGATTGATTGTGAACAAGTGTGAGTGGCGACCAAAAGTGTGGATAGTGTCGCACTTTGGTCGACACTCACACTTCGGTCGACACTTTGTTCACAGTCAACTCAAAAGTGTCGCACTAAGTGTGAGAAAGTGTGACACTTTTTGATTGTGAACGTGTTAGGTGGTGGCTTAAGCAAGCCGTCGCTTAAGAAAGTGTGTGTGCACGTCGGAGATCGAAGTCATGGCGGCTGAACTTGCCCGCACCAGGCGATACGAGCGAAATTTTACATATGCTTCCCTGGAATGGCCCGAAAAAAGTGCTTGGTCCTCTTTTTGTTGATGACAGAGCGGAAGTTATAGTGTAAGTGCAAACTATAACTTCGACTGTCACTTCCACTCCGCTTGAAGCCGAATATAATCGATTAAGTTCCACTTACACTTCCAGTCAAGGAAAGCGGAAGTAGAGTGGGAATTTTTATTGGCTGTTATCTGGGCAAGGATAAATTTTCAGGCGGACGGGGGATGAAGTCCATAAGAACTTCGATTAAGAATTCTCGAGACACCTTTGAGTACGCAGAAGTGTCCTTACAAGTGATTGGCCATCACCCACAAGCGCCCAGAAAAATGTTAAAATTATATGTAATTAAATTTTAAACGTGCATTTATTTTAAATAATTAAAATATCTCGATTTATGACCAAAACCTAAGTCCCCTCTCGTTCTAGTCGGAAACGACGAAATGGCCAATTTGCCTTCCGGTTTACAAGCCTTCGTTCAATACTCATGAGCATTTTCGCAATAGGCATGCCCATCCGAAGCCCTTTTAAAAAGGTGCTTGTGGTCCAGAAGTAATGGCGCGTGGGAAGCAAAGCGATAACTAGTACTCCAGGCGCCGGTCTGCAGCATACTTTGAAATCGTCCTCCCTTGAGCTACCATCCGCGCGGCAGTCGTAAACCTTCAGGAGTCGAAGGATAACTGACCATATTTGCCATCTTCTCTTGTTTCCCCTTCGGAGCAGGAGGAAAGATGATCTCAAGTCTTTCGTGGCCGGAAAGCGTGCCCTTCCCAGATTAACACTTTGTTTTTTTAATCCTTACCTACTAGTGTCTTAGAGTTCTTATACAATGCGTTCGGTCATGACTTTGTATTGTGCAGGAAACTACTTCTACAAGCATGCGAAAGACCTCTTTAGAGATGCGACGTGGTTGGTCACCGCTGCGTTGTTCTCTTGATTTTCCAATACAATTTTTCTCTTCTATATCCGCAGAAAACACTTCAAGAAGTAGCGTAACAGGAAACGTTTCCTACGATCCCAAGAGTCGGTGCAAAGCACTCTTCGGAATCATCCTCCTTCGAGCCATCATCCACGCGGCAGTCGTAAATCTTCGTAGTTGAAGAACGACGCGTGGTAACTGACCGCATTTGCGTTCTTCTCTTCGTTGCTGTTCGGCGCAGAAGGAAAGTTGATCTCTAGCCTTGAGTGGTCGGAAAACGTTGCTCTTGCACGAATTAAAGTGTTTATTGCTTTGTTTTCAACTTTAAGTGACTATAAATGCTTTAATTAAATTTAGCCTTACTTGTATTTCTGCCTTTTGGTCTATTTTTTGCCTTATGCTTTGTTGATTTTATTTCCACCTTTATTGATCGAAAAAGCTTTAATTTCGTTCCAGCACCCCCGGTTTGTCTTGCCTAAAACGAGCTGATTCTCCCACATGGACTATCGTGGAAAGCTGCTTACCGCGCCGCTGATTTGGTTCGACGAGAAACTCCAGCGAGGAGTACAAATTAGGCTCTCTGACGCTGGGAAGATCGTCGCTATAGGAGATGGCATCGCAAAGCCTGGCGAGGAAGTTCACGAAATCCAGAATGCGGTAAGTCATTGCCCTCAATACCATGAGGCCATCGGTAAACTTGCCGTACGTGAAAACCTGCATTGGCCCACGTTTACGGCTTCCACAGAATTATAGAGCGCAGATCATGAAGCTTCAGTATGGTCTGGGACGGGTCCGTGGTCACGATTGGGATGCTATCCATCTCACCCTGTTCGGAAATAGTCAAAGCATGATCTCGAAATGGGTTAGAAATTTGTTTAAACGGCTAAAATAACGCAAAAATTTAGGGTTCGCATTAGAATCCATATTCCTGGTTCATTAATAGTTTAGACCTAGTCGTGTTTAAAATTTTACCTACTTTTTACAAAAAAGTTTCTGTTTCAAGGTGTCCTTTCTTACCCTAAATGGAGGACTTCAGTTTTCCATTGCGATTCCATAGGTGAATTGCCTCCGTTGCAGTTCCGTTGTCATACGGCACAACCTCGTTCTGCTTCAGGGCGCATGGCCTGTCAACTCTAGTACATTAACAGTGCTTGTCTACACAAGAAGTAGGAGGCAGACCTTAACTCAACTAACAGGTTTTTTTTAGCATTATGAGGCACAAGTTTTGGCTGCTGATCTTCCATGTACACCGCTTTTGGACTTAGATGAGCACGACAAGCAGATTGCCAAAATTTATAATTTTCAAGACTAGACATTCCTTCAATGCTAAACGAAAGCCGTCACGACGGTGTCATCGCAGAACGGAACAAGGCAAGGAGGAACTCGATTTCGAACTTCTAGGTTCTCCTACCCGGCTTCGTGAACGCCCACTCCCATGCGTTTCACCGCTACCTCCGTGGGCGCAGTGAAATCGGCAGCGCCGAAGTGGACACCTTCTGGAAGTGGCGCGGCAACATGTACGCCCTGATCAAGGACATCGACTACAAGAAGTTTAAAGAGGTTATGTAAGACCAAGTGAAGCATCTTTCATGCGACACTTTAGTACTGCTATGGCACGTTCCGCGAGATGCTCGCCGCCGGCATAACGACCGTCGGCGAATTCCACTACGTCCACCACGGGACAGAGCGATTCAGGTAAGCAACGTCGTGCATTCAACTAGCGGAGTCAAATAGCGCGCTCCTTTAAGATCGCTGTTGCATAGATTCCGGTCAGGGTTTCAAACCTGACTCCATAGTTGGACACAGCGTCCTAGAAAGCCCACGAGGCAAAACTTTCAGAACCAGATCCGCCGGATGAAGTGGCCTGTAGCAGGCCCAAACTGACGAGGTCGAGCCGCAAACAGTCCGGGAGGCCCCGATCCGGCCCCATATTCGAGCTCAGCATTGTAGGAAAGTCCCCGATCCTCACCCCAACCACTCCAGGAAAGCCTAAAGACCGGGCAAGCAAGACACACGGCCAGTCTGTTCTCGGTATAGAAACAAGTCTTGGAAAACATTATGTGTCATGCCATGCTGTGAGCATGCTTGCGTACATTCATGCGTATCAGGCGATAGCCCTAGGGTCCGTCAGATATACCTCCCAATATCAGCAGCGCCTGCGCTGCCCTAACCACGTACGGACGATAAGGAGTTTTACATTTGCATGCATACAGTTAATAAATAAAACCTGAGCCAGAGGTACGGTTCGGGTGGGCTGGCCAGTACGGAGTACGTGAGTATGGCCGGCACTAGAGTTAGACGGCCGTACTGTACCGTACTGCGTACCGTATTCTACGGTACGGAGTACGGTACGGCTATGGGTCAGTACGAGTTTCCGTACCGTACGACATGATTTTGTGGTCAAAATGCACTAGTACGGCAGTACGGTACGGGGGCGGTCACGTCTAACTCTAGCCTGCACTAGTACCCCCACCGTACCGTTTTACGAGACAACTTCTGAGTAATTTTTGGTGAGGGCGCAGTTATAACCACGTACGGACGGTAAGATTGGCAATGTCAAAGCTGGAAAATCAAAACCTGAAAAAGGAAGGTTTTTTTTCTGCCAGTCGCTTTCTAGCCTCGATCAAGCAGTCATCGAGGCGGCCGAGGAAGCAGGAATCCGACTGGTACTCCTCGAGACGCTCTACTGTCGTGCCGGCTTTGACGCAACGGATGTGCTACCGGAACAAGCTAGCTTCAAGTCTGACCTTGCCGAATTTCTGGCGAATGTCGAGAAGCTGGAGGCGAGAGCCGGAGAAAATACGACTATCGGAGTGGCGGGTGTGTGAGAAAAAATCTAGTTTACGGGCATATTAAAATGTAGTCATAAAAACAAAATAAATCTAAAATAAAAATTGTAAGTAACGACTCAAAGATTAGAAAAATCAAACATTAAAAATAAATTAAAATATCAAATTAAGAAATTTATGCTTCATTAAATTTTTATTTTATGATAATAAGGATATTAAAAACATAAAAATTACTTAATTAAATTAAAAAATTCTACGTTTCAGCACACTCCTTCCGCGCCGTCCCACCTCCCGTGGCTCAGGAACTCTTCCAATGGGCCATCGAGAAGAATAAGCCGTTCCACGTTCATCTCGAGGAGCAGCCGAAGGAAATCGAGGACTGCGAGCGAGTAGAGAACTGCAAGCCGAGCACGCTTCTCGCCGGCTTCACGAAGCGACACGGCCACCTGATCACGGCCGTCCATTGCACATACACTCCACGCCATCTGTTGGATGTATTCGCGGAGCTCGGAGTGAACGTCTGCGTTTGTCCGGCGACCGAAGGTAAAACCAAGCGCGTAGCTAGGAATTCCTCGGGAGGAGCTGGGGGCAACCCGGGGCCCAAGTAGGAACGACCCTTACCATCCGTAACGCTCCGCACAATGTTCCGTACCGTTTGCCCCATTTACGGTACGCAACTATGGTACTGAAGGGTGCAGCATTCATAGCTCACCACGATATGGCAGTACGGTACGGACGTGCTAAGTATGACACGGAGTACGAGGGGCGTGGTACGGCATGGGGGACGCTGTGTAAAGGGCGGTACGGCACGGAGCACGGTACAGAAAGGCAGGTACTGCACGGATGACGGTACTGAGAGGCCGGTACGGCACGGAGCACAGTACGGAGGGGCTCAGTAGGACATTCGGAGTACGCAACGGAAGGGTCGGTACGGAACAGGGACGCTTCGCAAGGGGTCGGTACGGCGCGGAGGACGGTATGGACAGGCCAGTACGGCACGGAGGACGGTGCGGAGGGGGTCAGTATAGCACGGCATGCGGTACGGCGGGTGGTCAACGTGATCGGTCGTTTAAAGTAAGCAAAAAGCAAGCACGAACCCGACCCTATGAACGCATTAAGTCGAACAAACTTGTGCAGAATTTCCATTTTTCGCTAATCCCGGTATTTTTCTTCAGGCTTCCTTGGCGACGGCATCCCCGACCTGGCTTGTGCGAAGCCGAAGCCCAACTCGACGGTCGACAAGCTCTGCCTCGGCACCGACTGCAACAATCGCATCTGCATGCTGGAAGAGATGCGATGGCTCGCGTTCTGTCAAAACGTAAGAAGGCTTTACGACGCTACATTGAAAAAATAGAAGCCGAAAAATGAGCAAGCGGTAATATAAAATAAAATGTTTTATAGTGACTCAAAAGTCAAGTCGAAAATTCTAAAAGGCAGCAATTTCTGGGCTTCAATAAATTTAAAAAATTTTGTCAAAATATGCTAATTTTTTTCATTTTACGTATCTAGATGAAAAACAACCGTCGCAACGTCGGATGCCTCACCGCCGAGAAGCTTCTCCGGATCGGCACCGAAAACGCCGCGAACTCTCTTGGACTCGCGGACAAAGTGGGCAGCTTCAAGGAGGGTCACTACTTCGACTTTGTCGCATTCGACCTCAGTGCGCCGAGGCTTAGCGTGGCGCAAACGGACGCGCAGCTCGTCGACGCCCTGGTGTTCGGCTGCGGAAACGCCGAGATCAAGGCAGTTGGAGTGGCGGGCGTATGCAAGCACTAACATGTTCACGTTGTGACTTGTGACTGTTCGTAGAATTTCATTAAAGAAGTTGGTATCGACACCAACCATGATGAGCGGCTGTCGGGGGATGTACTAGTAAACCAAGGCGGGGGGGGGGGGGTCAAAATTCCGCAGGGCCCGCTGGACTGCAAGGACCAGGATAGGTCCGGCCTAGTCTTATTCCGGTTTACACTTACCACAAAAAATAGCCGTTCGTGATGCCCATTCCAACAAAGCCCGGGTGCGAAGCGATAGAGTAGAGGACGCAGCCGTTGAGTCCACGCAGTCCACATTAAACTGACCATGTTCCCAACTGGAATCAGCTATTCTCTTTCAAAAACCTGGATCTACATGAACTCTGGGAGTTTGGGATGGGATGCTGAGACCTTTTTGACGGCAATACCTCTGTGCTCAGTAATGTAATGAACGTAATCGAGATTCTTGTGGCAGCATGCCGGCTACGTTTGGCGCGACGATTACGCCAATTAAGCGTTTGTTCAGTATCAGGCGCTTGACAGTGGAAAGAGAAACTGGAACATCTTTTGCACTCCATCCAGCTGCCGCGACAAGGAACAATAGTTTGTTTTTGTGATTCTAGGGTTTTGTCCAATTTTATTTTTATATGATCCATTTGAGGTTTTGATATTCTCACAAAAGCTAGCGAACACGAAAGTTTCCAACACGAAAAACCTGGACATTTGGCCACATCCTCTATCTCCTTGAATTGTTTTCTATTGTAAAAATTGCGGACAAAATTCTTAAGCGTGCCAGACATTTTTCTAAGCAACTGACAGTCCAAAAATAATGGCAAAGATTCTCGCTTTTATTGTTCAGTCCTGTAGACGAAAAGCTAATGACCGTCATCATCTTCGTCATTTCCAATTCCAAGACATGATGACAAAATAAAGGTCCACAAAATAGAGAGATACCCCTGGTTTTCGGCCCTAAGAGGCCTGACATTTCTAACAATTCTTGATATTTTGCTTGTTTTTAAGTCTCCCGCATCTTTACGAGCGTAAAAGCCCTGCCGGGAACATAGATAGGTATGAAGACATTCATATTATGCTGTACGCTGACAGGCGATGTGCAATGTATGTTTTGTTCTCTTACCGAGACTAAAATTCAGCGCTGGGGGGACGTCGCGACGCTCGGTGCGTCTTCGCGGGCTAAAACAACGCTTGCTGGACGGAATTCGTGTCGAGCAGGCAGTTGACTACGTGCAACATGCCCTGCTCGCTCTCCGTTAAAGAAGACGGCCATGCTTGGTTCGTGATGGGTGTCTTCGTCCGCGCTGGGTAAAAACCTGCGGGTGCTATTGCAGTATAGCTGAGAGAGCATAAGAGGTGGGCAAAAGGTGGCCCTTTACAGGATGACAATTTAAAGACAAACATTGTTGCGCCCTGTACGCTTCCCTTAGTGGTTAAAGTTGCTTTTTTGCGCTTATTTAGATAGAAAGTGTAGAGGATGATAACAGTTTGCGCGCTGATACTTTGCCGGGCGTGTTGACTCGCATAAATTTATGGGTAGGGGAAACATTTACGAGTAAAATCGCTATAGAATCGAATCGCATACATCATCCCTTTAGAGTATTAGGATTTCATACGGTTCAAGATCAAATGGGAACAGGTTTTACAAATTGTATTCCGTCATTTCTTCGTCGAAGGAGGCGAAATCGCAACTCTTTTTAGTTCATAGAATAAGGTATGAATCAGGTCCGCACCTAAAGGCTCAAAGCCAACTACGGTCACTGAAAGGGTCACTTCTTCCTAAACTCCATGCAAGCATGCGAAGAAATATATTTATGCTGTTCCAGTAAAAATCATTAAAAAAAACCTGTGAAAGAATATCAGGCGGTCGACGTTGCGTGTTAATCCCAAACGCAAAGTTTGCTTCTGCGGGTCTCCGTGACGAAATGTGGTTGAACCAGTTCAGCATTTTGCAGCCAGGGAACAACGATTTCTATTAGATTCCGATAAGAAACACTCAATAAAAAACCTGCCAAAGAAAACGACTTTGTCCACCTTGTCTCATTCAAGCCGGTCGAAGTAAATTTGATTCATAGATTCGTCGAAAGCAATGCACGACCAGCTTCCGTTATCCCCCTTAGTTGTTACGTACCAAATTCCCTTAGTTAATGTCCTCAAACTACGGGTATTCACATGTATTTTCTCTTTTAGACTCCCGGTCATTTTTGGAAGCCCAAGTTTAGAAAGATTTAATAATTTAGCTAATTTGAAAAAAATGTTTTTCATCAAAATCACGTGCTTTTTGCGTTATGGTTCTTAGGTCGTTACTTGTCCACATGGCCCTAGATTTGAAATCCACTTAAGATGCTTGGCTGCAAATCTAGGCCCCGGGGTCTACTATGCGCGGCTTTATTTGGAAGATTCGCTATTAGAGAAAATTCTGTATCTATGGGAGGGGTGAAACATTTTTCTTAAGGATAGCAACTTAAAAGCTTAAAAACAGTTAAAAACCGAGGTTGTTCAGCCCCGTCTGGGGGAGTTGGCACTTGACCCCGCCGCACGTAGCACTCTACATCAGGCTAACGTATTTGCTGGACGGTCCCAAAGACACCATTTGAGGGGAGAGAACCTCTTGTTTACATGCTATAACGAGCCCGCTAGAGCATATTTCTCGTAGCGAGTTAGAACGAGAAGGTCTGCCAAATATCGTCGTGGCGTTCGTTTTACATTGGGACATACAGGGACGCTTCATATGCCTGTATCCACTAATAGTACAATGCACGCGTCAGCGCTTTGCGTGGATAAAGGATCTGTAGCAGTCGAACAATAAAAAGGTCACGAAAAACATTGCAAAAACTGTGCCCCCCCATGTTACCTAGTTAGGTCCCCCCCCCCCCCCAAAGCCCCGTTCCCGCTCATACGGCAGAACAATGGTCGTACGTTCACCTCACTGTGCATTGCATTTATTCCCTTAAACATCGAGACCGATCAAGCGGAAGCACTAAATAGTTTGCCTTCAGTTGTGGATGTACTGAACCTTGACGCCGTTCTTGACGATCCACTTGCCCTTGCCCTCCGCGTCGGGCTGCTCCTCGCCGTCCATCTGGATTCCGCGACGCTCACGCTTGGCCTCCTGCGACGCATGGCGCTCATGTGGGCCTTCCTCGCTGCTTGCGCCGGCGCGTAGTGCTGGCGGGACGTCGCGACGCTTACGAGCGTCTTCCGGTGCTAAAGAAGACTATCCAGATAGATGGTCAAGAATAAAAAATGGTTTTTATAGAATCGGAATCGGTGCAAACGATCAGTGCTACCGCTAAACCGATAATAATGTCGAAATTCTTCCCCGTACAGGCGCAATTTCCATAACAATCACGCACACTAGTCGTTGCACGGGTACGACAAAAACCCTGTCCACAAACCTTGGGTGAATGCTTGTGTTTATTAAAAGTGAGCGTCGACAAAACTATACGTTTGACGATGTGGATTTGGGTAGACTAACCTGGCGTTTCCTCCTTCTGCTCGTCCTCGGTGGGGAACACCTGACGCACGTGGCGATGCGGGCGGCCACCTTCGTGGCTGGCGTAGGCGGCGACGAAGAAGAGGGCAACTGCGAGAAGGACGAACTTGGCCATGGTCGATGTGGTCGACGTGTCGATGCTGTTTAGAGTTAATCCGGCGGCTTATATGTCTTCGCCGCCGGAGGAAGTGAGAAATGTGAGAATTTTTGAGACGCTTTGTTATTCTGATTCTAGGCCTAACAAAGGGTCGTCGTGGGATCGGCGCCATTCAGCACACGGTGGTTTACGACGGTTAGAGTCGCATCAGGATGGGGCTGTCTGAATAGGCATAGACACACAATAAAGAGACTAAGTTTCAAGCGAATAGACGGCTCATCGGAACCGATTCCTTTCCGGTATCGAAACCGCAAAAGAACCTGCGATTCAGAACAAGTAACTTGGGTGATGCATCGTGAAAAGAAGCCTTAACATCTTCCCTCTTTAAATTAGACATTGCCAAAAACGCATGATTAATTTCATTTTTGATTATAATATACCTCGAAGAAACGCGGGGTAAATGAATATGCGCCTATTTTCTAAAAACCTGTGCGAAGCCTGTGAGTATTAAGTCGCCTGTGACGATGGAATAGGAGGCGGATTATTCGTCGAAGCGTATGTTCTGGGCTATGGGGCCAAAGCATGGCAATTTTGGCACTCTGGAGAAGTGGCCCGTCTCTAGACGCCGACTACGTGCAAGCTAGTCAAAACCCTTGCTTAAAATCGTTGTTGATTGCGTTGAACTGTTACGGCAACAACTCCGTACAGATGTCGTTCATTCCAGCCGCCTACACAGTGTTCTCAATGGCAGCTTTGCTTGCTTCGGCGGGCCAGAAAGCTTCGTTTAGACCGATGACGGCCGCCGAAGCGTCTTTTGACTATGATGTCCACGACGTTCAACAAGTACATTTTCCGCGCCCGTAGCAGATGTCATTGCGGTCCTTCTTAAGGGGAACTGTCAGTGATATTCTGAACGAACTCATCCATATCCAGAAGCTCTGCCAAATACCCGATCTAGACTTGGCGCGCGGTGGCGTGACGAGTTTCGTCCCGGTATTCGTACCGTTTTCGACGTCACGAAAATGTGGCACGGTACCCAAAAATTACGGTTGTGCATGCCGTTGTGTTTCAAAGCACCTATTGAAGCGTAGCAAGGGCGTGTGGGGGACGTGCCCCCCGCCCCCGTTGCCGAGCCGAAAGCCGGGAGAAGGGTAGGGGGGGGGGGGCAAGGCAAATTCTACAGTTTCCGGAATTCGTGGTATACTCACTTTGTTAAAATTTTCGATTGATCTTGTGGAATAAAAGTAAAAAATCGCTTTGGCGGCGCCTTCGGCGGCCTATTTCGGGTGAAACGCTCTCATTTCCCATCGACGGATCCATTTTTCATTGATTTTATTGTCAACCAAAGCAAAAAAAATCGCTCTTGAGGCGCCTACGGCGGACTTTTTACGTGTAATATGCAAAAACCTTTATTTAAACCATTTACAGGGCCAAAACCGATACTTTAGAAAACTACCAAAGGGAGACCAAGGCATTTTTGGGCGCCGGCTGAAGGCCCCTTGGGTACCCCACCCTCCTCTCGCCGGGTTGTAGCTACGCCACTGGTAACCGAGACCGAGCCGCATCCAGCCCTGGTACGGGGTACGGCATCTATTCCGCTTTCGTACCCATTCTCAGCACAAAGAAACCCTTTATGAAGAAATATTGAGAGTCACAACACAACGACCTATGCTTGGTCGGCGCCATCTTCACTGTTGTTAAACGGACGCAAGGTGTTATACGCTCGGGGTATGTGCTGTGCGCAAGCTAAACTTCTTTTCGCTACGAAGGGTGTCGCACATTTGTCAAAAAGACCTGACTGGATTGTTGGCAATGACTGATGTATTGACACTTGGCCCCATTACCTTTTGCCCCTTTTGAACAAAACAAAACAACAACACTTCAGTAACGGAAACTCTGGTTCGCGAACGCCCAAAGGGCCTTTGGGCATGCCTAACGCTACGCTAACAGTCTCACACCGCATAAAAAGACAGCTTTCAATATCCACACAACCCTAAACGGCTCTGGTGTCCCTAACATTTTTATTCGCAATCCCTTCGAGTTTGGCATCATTCGATAGCCCTCCGAAAGTTATTCAACGAGTTTATATTTGTTTTGGCCGAAAACCCCCATTTGACCCCCTAAAATGGCGATTTTCCGAGGTCGTGCTGGAACACTGAGTCATGCCTGAAATGAAAGGCTTGAAGAGCTGAATACGAATCATTCTTCATTTTTGTCTTATGACCCCCTTTGGCCCCCAAAATGGGGGGGTTGACCCCCAAAATGGCAATTTTTCGAGGTCACGCTGGAACATTGAGTCATACCTCAAATGAAATCCCTCGAAGAGCTGATTCACAAATCATTCTTTACTTTTGTCTCAGGACCCCTGAAAAGTGGTCAACCCCCCATTTCGAGGACATTCTTTGGTTTTTCGGGTCATGCTGGAACATTTTATACGTTTTTTACATTTTATACATTCATTTTTATACGGATGCATACGGTAGCGCTACAGTTTTGCCAAACAATGATTATCGCGACCCACGTGTGGTTCCTCGCGACAAGCAAACACTTCCTAGACGCGCGGCGCGCCAAGCGGCTAGTTTAGTCATAAAGAACAGTGATTCAGACTTCCATTCATAGTTGCATGTCTCATAGAGCGGATAACGTCTGTATCTGACCTCCGTCCGTCGCGCTTCAAAGACATAGCCGCATCTTGGGGGCGCTCGTAAAAAGCCAAAAAATGAATGGGTCCGAGACGGCGGTAAAGGGCGAAGGCGAGGAAAATTATAATGCGACATAAATTTGTTGCCTTCGGAGAAGAGACGTTCCCCCAGGCAGTTTCTTAAGCGCTGTGAACTCGACTATTTTCCTACACGCCCAAAGCGCTGAGCGTTATGAACATTCCGTGGTACTTTGGCTCAATTATTGCACTTCTGACTGTTGTGCTTGCTTGGCAGTTTTGGGCAGAAGACCGATATCGCAGTATGACGACGTTCGGTCGCACACAGCGGCGGGTAAGCATACCCTTGCTAGGATCACCGACCTTATTGTTGCCTCTGAAGTGGGTCATGGAAAAAAGCAAACATTTATGTAGCGTCATATTATTTCGGTTTGAATGTCCGCTGTGAAGAAGGAAACGGCCCTTGAAGTAACTCCGAGGGTTCAAGCGGGTCTCTTGGCCAGGTACCAGACCCTGGTCCACCCTACACGGAGCCGGTCACGCACACAAGTCCATTACCTACACGTGCAAAATCGAGTTTTGTGCGCGGTACAAAGCAAGTTTTAAGTACTTTTTAGCACTTTTAAGCAAAAAAAAAATCAGTTAAAAGTGTTTGGAAAATAAGTTGTAAAAAGGCCCAGCAGACGATACCAAAAAATCTAGGTAAAAATTTGCTCTGGGCGGCGCCTAGCGGCGGGCCATTTTGCCTAGGCCTGCCTAGGTGCCTGATTACGTAATCATGGGGTCGACCCCCCCCCCCCCCCCCCACCCTGTAATCAAATGTAGTCAGAGGTTCGACCCCACCCAGCGACCATCTGTAAGGACTACATATTTTCTCAACGGCCCCTCACCAACCCTGCGCAACCGAGCCATAGGCCCACCGGCCCAGGCCGGTCCTGTGCCTCATGTTTGCAGATCTAGCCGGGTCCCGGGCCGGGCCCGTGTGGTGGTCGAATATAGGCAGATTTCGTCAAAATTTAAAAAAAAAGTTTTGGCCAAATAAGCCTAAAAGTTAGAAATTCGCCGCCTGCGGTAGCCTACTTTATGTCAAGAGTATCAAAATCAGTGCACTAAACTCGCAGTGAAGGGCAAAATTTTACCTGTAGAAATGGACCAAGGGGGGACCAAAGGCGCTTTTTGGTGACTTGCCCGAACGGACCTTTTACCGGGCCTTTAGCCCGACCGGCCGGGCCCGCCTCCGGGCCCGGGCCTCGATCCCAAGGCCCGCGGGTCGGGCAGGGCCTCGACTTGAGGGCCCGTTGCGCAGGGTTGCCCCTCACTAGTGTGTACACCCCTTTTTGTTTCGAATTTTTTTTATATTTCCTTTGCAAGAACCGTCTCTTTTATCTGTCATTCCACGCGTTTAACTTGGCCGGACGCGCTTTCGACACCGCCCTTCTGGCCTACCTCGAGCACTTCGACCTGCGGAGAGCGGTCATCGACCCACTGCCGCCAGTATTGGCCAACTGGACGCCGGTGTTCGTCACGGCCGCATCGAGCGACCATTTCCTGGAGATGCGAGGCGCTCTGCACAGCATGTGGAGTCGGTACCCAAATGCGACTTTCGTCGTATACGACATCGGTCTGGAAACGAAGCAGGTAACGGACCCGATTTTCACTCTACCGATCTGAGACTTAGCGTGCCGAAGCCGCTAAATGGTGCAACGTCGAGTTCAAGAAGTTCGACTTCGGCAAATACCCAGCCCACTTTCGAACGGGGACCAAATACGCTTGGAAGTTCGGCGTCATCGCGGTAAGCAGCCATGCATTCTCCTGCGACCTTGCACCTACCACCAGGGTCGTAGGCTGGACTTTCGGATCAAGCGGTGGGGGAGGGTAGCTCTTTTCGGGAAAAATCAAGAAATGGTCCTAAAGTACCGTAAATCCTGTAATTATGGCCCCGGGGCCTAATTATGGCGTAGTGGTCCAAAGGGTGCCGTAGTTAGAGCGGAGGCGGTAATTAGAGGGGCCTAATTATTTTGCCACTTCGCGGGCCGAAGTCCCGCGGAAAATTGAAGAAATTTTGCCAAAAATCGGCCAAAATCGTCTAATAATTCGTCAAAAGTTCACATTTTAGGGAATATTTGCGCGTATCCTACTGTGTTCTACGTGTCTTAAAATGCATAACGGTAGTATTTTCATGGGGTATCATTTCTGGGAGGTATCCTCCGAGTGGACATCTAAGTCCCACTTTGGTTCACACCAATGACGATAAAAATTAAAAAAAATAAGTGTCACAAACATCTGTCCCAATAGGTATGTTCCCCATCCTCTAAAATGACGAGCTCGAATTAGAGGGGGTGGGGGGTAAATAAATGGGGCCCTTAATTACAGGATCTACGGTAGGTCAAAACTGAGCCAAAATGGCCTAAAACGACTAGGTGAATGACAGTAAAATGACTTATTTACCGTATTTCTTCGAATATGGCCCCAGAGGCTATATTTTTCGGAAAGGATGTTTTCGGAAAAAAATAAATTTTAAAAACTATTTTAAATTTTACTTGTCATCATTAAGGCTCTTTCTCCATTCTAAAATTCTTGTTTTATCGTTATCTATATAAATATGGGGTTAGATTTGAAGTCCGCATACCCCAGATGCGTATCTAGAGATCTTTTGGTGGGGCTATATTAGAGGTGGGCTATATTAGAAGAAATACGGTATAAAGCTATATTAACTATGTCTTGCATATATGTCTTAATAATTAATTTTTCTTCACCAACCGGGTTCCTTACCCTGGGTCGATGTGCACCCTCCCCCCCCCCCCGCGCCCGCTAAATACGACCCTGGTGTCCACGACATTCGTGGCGATTTAGGAACAACTCAAGGCCAAGCGAGAGTTCTTCTGGATTGATGCTAGCGGTCGGTTAGGTTGCGACGATCTGTCGATCTTTCCGAAGACAGTGCGGAATGGAACTGTCGAACCCCTCCTTATATTCCGGGAGCAGTGGCATAGCATTTTCGCCGCAACGCATCCGGGTGAGTATGTATATGTAGACTTAGGCAAACCACCCCCGTGCCGACTTCCGTTCCGTGCTGACCCCTCCCGTGCCGAGCTCCGTTCCGTGCTGACTCCTCCGTGCCGAGCCGGGCCGAGCTCCAGCACGGCACGGAAATTTGCCCTTCCGGGCCCGGAACGGCGCCGTTCCCGTTCCAAATGCGCAAAATGAAGCCCTTCAAATTTGTTCTAACAGTTAGTAACTGCAATACTTGTATAAACTGCATCATTCGGCACACTGTGTATTCCATTTAAGATAACTTTTCCGTCATTATCGACGATTTTTTTCTAATTTGTAATGAAAAGTGACCAAAACTTGCTTGATTAAGGCATGAAAATGGCATTTTATGCCCTCCTGCGCGGCACGGACAACGGCTCCGTTTTCGGCCTATGCCGTGCCGACTTCCGTTCCGTGCTAGCCCGGCACGGAGAACGGTCCCGTGCTGACCCTTCGCCGTGCCGTGTTCCGTGACGTGAAAAACGGAGAACGGCACGGAATGGAGCACGGCTCGGCACGGCCCGCCAAGTCTATGTGTATGAACGAACTTGTCCTAAAGTCTGAATTAGACTTGGCGGAGCCGCGCTGAACTGTACTCCGTTCCGTGCCGTTGACCGTTCCTTTGCGGAACGAGAAACGGAACGGCAGGAGCATGGGTAAAAACGGCTGTAACGCGTTCCTTACTAACACGGCACGGAGTATGGAACGGTACAAAAACTGACACTTTTTCGTGCTGTTTTTATGAAGAACGGCACGGGAAAAGGTCGTTTTTTCACCGTTCCGTTTCGTGCCGCTCTGACGTTTGCCCCGACGACAACGTTTAGGCATGTACGAGTACTTTCCTCAGGCGAATCTCGAGTTCCTGAAGGGTCAGACGCAGAAAGCGTCCGGCCTACTCTTCGTGAGTGACAGCAACTACACGAGAGAACTTGTTAAATGGTACGTCAGTTGACGGTTTGCGATTAGGATCGTTCGCTTTGCCAGAACGAACAAGGCTGTGAAGCCAGCACGACAATAGTGGCTCCCTAGGCGTGAAAAAACGGCATTTTTGCTGTTGCCCTGTCATCAACGTCGCTTTAGAAATGTAGCGTATTCCCAGTATCAATACAAAAAAGGCGTTTATTAAATATTTTCCTGATTTGTTCATGAAAGATTCGGGGATTACTGGTAACGTATGCCTTTAAATTTAATTTTGCTATTTAACGTCTAAATTAATATCATCTAAACTGCAAATTTGTTTAAATAAGAATTTTATGTTAAAATTAAAAAGTCATTAAAAAGTATAGTATAAAAATTCAAGTTCGAATAAAAATCGTTTAGATTGAATAAATCGCTTAAAAATTAAATTTTTAATTATTTGAGTACTGGAAACAACGCTTAAATTTTTCTCGTTATCGTTTTGTTTGGCGCACGTAATCCTCTTTTCCAGGGCACTCCTGTGCGCGTTAACCGAAGACTGCATTCATCCGCCAGGAGCGCAACTGGAATGCACGTTCACGGACCAAATGAACGCTTACGCCGGTTGCCATCGCTACGACCAAAGCCTCTACACACTTCTTCGGACGCAGATGCTCTTCCTTGACGGCTTCTACGAGCGCCTCAATGGGAAGAATCACGCGTACAATAGGGAGTCTGTCCGCCGAAATCGGACAAGACCTACTCTGGACAATTTCCGGGAGACTGTGTCTGAATGGAACAAACGCATAGCGCCGTTTGATGCTTGTTTGTACCCAGCTCGCGGAGATCGTTATACCGGTTTGCTCCCACAATTCCCATAATAAAGCCAACGGGAGAAGTCCAGGACGCAGACGCCTTATCTCCGACCCTGTGTAACCGGGTCCTAGGCCGCCGAGCCGGGCCTCGATTTCGCAGAACCAGCCGGGCCCCGGGCCGGGCCTAAGGTAGGCCCGGCCCGTTTAGGCCCGGCTCAGGGCTCAAAAATTGCCACATTTTGGTCAAATTTTCAATGAATTTTTGGTAAATTAGTCAATAAGTCGCTCTGACGTGCCTGCGGCAAGCTATTTTAGGTGAAAATACTCGAATGTTTTATTTTAAACCCATTATAAGGAGCAACAATTTAGCCTATGGAAAGTACCAAAGGGGGGACCAAGGGGATTTTTTCTGTCTAGCCTAAGAAGTCAAGACCCGCCGGGCCTTTAGGCCGGGCCCGGGCCTAAACCCTTAGGCCCGCGGGCCGGGCCCGGGCCTGACTTGAAGGCCCATTGCCACATGGTTGTGTTCCGCGATTGTTAGCCAAATAAAATAGAAGTGGTCAAATAAAACGCGAGCGAACTGCGAAGGTGCTGGGATCGAATACGCGACCGCCGGCATAAAGATAATTGATTTCATCACCACATTCCGACCAGAAAAAGCACGTAGAAGTCGGCATGCAAAACATCCGCTTATGAGGTCGTGGTCCGAGGACCAGGATCACCCCATCTCTCGGCGTGCCACCAATGCGCAATGCTCTTGATGCTTGCGAGTATGTGTTTCAAGCAACGAGCACCAAACGTAACCCTTACGCTACTGGTGCAGTAGCAAAACACGGCATTCAGAGGCTTTTCGCCAGTTGAAAATCTGGAGAGCGGTTGAAGTGAAGTTACTTTATAGCAACGGCCCGCTCCCGAAACCCAACATAAAGCAAAACCTGTACGGTTCCACTTCCCTGTCAAAGGCAGGGCTAGAATCGGAATGGATGTAGAGATCGACCAATTTTTAATCACAATCAGGAACCGTAACCTGTTTCAAACTAAGCCTTCTACCTAATTAGCGATTAAGAATCACTGTGATTTAGCCTGTCATCAAGTGATGGTGATGGCGGACATGGCGGCGGTAATGACGGCGGCCAACACGTTCAGCGCAAACATTTAACTTTTTTCGTATTTTTGTTTACTTTTTTAAGTCGAAATCTGAATTTATTTGCGCATACCGCGCTTCGCCCCGCTGACTAGAGGCCTCCGCTTCGAGCAACCCTCCCATCCCCTCGAAATGAGCCGGCCACTGAAGCGATTCTAGCCTAATCTGAATTAGAGCTGGCAACCAGGGCCCGCAGCCGGGCCCGGGGTACCGTCCCGGCTTCCCGACACGGGAGAAAGAGGCGAGGGGGGGGGGGTAATCCCATTCCGGATGCCGACACGGAAGGGGTGGGGAGGGGGTCATCCCGGCACCCATGACGCCGGGATGGGATTTGGACTTTTTCGGCCAAAATATTGCGCTTTTTGGGGAGATTTCTAAAAAATCGCTGTGTTAGTTAACATAATTTCCGGACGTCTCCTTATCGCTATGGAAAAAACCTGTCGCGAAAACGAACGCAAGCGATTGCCCGCTGAAAACAACATAAATGTCGCGAAATCGCGTTCACTGTAATAGTGCTGTCGGCGTCAGATGGCTTTCACAGCGGAGGCGGATGGCAGTGGACGTCCAAAATAAACTACTTACGTACGGGTACGCCGTCCGAATGCCTGCGAACGCTCCTCTTTGTTAACAAAAACCTGAAGACAACGCAGGGTTCAATTTTGAAGCATCTGTAATCGAAAACCGCGCATATGGCGCTTTGTCATCCTCATTTCTAAAACAAAATTATGGCGTAAGGTCTTACCCCCCATTTATCACCACGTATGCTGTCGATACTTACTCGTCTGTAGCCTTAGACCATAAGTCGTAATCGTCCCAGCCCGCTGTGTGATCAGTTTGGGGAGTCCGAATTGAAGGTAGCGCACGCAGAAAGAGGGTTGGGAACATCCCTAAAGAACATTAAGGCGACCTAAGCC
Organism: Aphelenchus avenae; assembly: GCA_020875895.1. Taxonomy (NCBI): domain Eukaryota; kingdom Metazoa; phylum Nematoda; class Chromadorea; order Rhabditida; family Aphelenchidae; genus Aphelenchus; species Aphelenchus avenae. The sequence continues at coordinate 32,477 of JNEY01000023.1, read as the reverse complement.
GTCCAGAAAACTACTCAAAAGGCGGTAAAACAAAACCAAAGAACTGAAAAAAATTCGAGGTCGCTGATTCCTGTTAACAGAGGACCGGCGGTCGTAAAATCCAATTACCATAACAGGGCTGGGACCCGGACTCGGTTGAAAAACCGGGACTAGACCGAGATTTAGTCATGCGCCGCAAGGCGCAGACCAGCACCTGACAGACTGACATGTATGCAAGACCGAGAGGACGTGGTAAGTACAAAATGGTAAATAACCGAAAATTAAGCATACCTAATGTTCGCACTCAAACACATGCAGCTTAAGGCGGAAAGTTCCGAGCCGATTCCGAGGCTAATAGAAGTTAAAATCAGCTTAGATATCAATGGATCGCAAACAAAACCTGCCACACATTGGGATGCCCTTGATGCCCACGACAGTCACCAGTGTGTTTTCCTGGCACGCTATTATCAACACGTGGGTATCTTAAGTGCATGCGCACATTGCGGTAATTGCTAAAACATGATTTGCAGCGGCATCACGCGCCACTTGACTAAGAGAAACCGCCATGGCTGTATGCGACGAGAGCTGCAAAAAGCGCTGGTCACCTTCGCAAACTTGGCTCAGAGTTCTAACTGAAAGATTAAGAGGTCAAGACAACGTTTGTGCTAAAACGACAGAGAACTTCTCAATTCACCAGAAAAATATGCAGGGAAAACCTGTTCTGAATGTGTCCAGCATTGCGATGATCACAAGCAACATAAAATACGCGTACGAAGCTACGCGTGGGGTACGGACACCCGGTACCTTTCCTCAAGAAAGCGCCGAATAAACCTGTTTTGTTCTTGGCAGTAGTCGTTTTTCTCGACCACGAGAAAAGGTACCGCGACACAAAACTTGTATTTTTCGTCCGTTTTAGAAAGATAACAATGAACTTGCACCACTATAGTGGTACGCGAACGAAAATCGAGTATTTTAACCAGTATCATCAGCCTACATAAGAAAAAAGGTATAATATATCTGGATTCTTGACGGATTGTGAAAAGGCTTGTTGGCTTACACTGGTTGCATTAACTTTTGTGCCACTTCCGTCATCAGATCTAAGCATAGCGCGTAGGTGCCCTAAGGATTTGTCAGGTTATCACAGGGCTCTACGCTCGTTTCACCACTTAGCAAAGTCTACATCCTATAAATCAGCATTACCTAATCAACATCCATCTGTTCTTTTAGATTGATCCCGTTCTGTTTCGGCCACATGCTCCGAGGCGCGCGGGAGGGAGGTGAGCACGGGACGGAAACGAAAGGGCGGCGGTCCGCGAGATTTTTTTGCGCAAAGCATGAAAAAAACGGGCCTCATGGTGTTCGCGAACAGTACCTGTACGTAACAGTTTCGTTACCAATACGCATTCAGACAGTGACTCAGGAACTCGCGCGATTTGAAGAGAGATCGCCGTCTCCATGCCGAAGGACCGTGCCTCGACGAATCCGCACGCTTTCGGCCATTCTGTTAGCAAGCGTTTCTTCACTCCTTGGCACCAGCGATGTTTGAAGGATGAAATAGCGCTTGGGGCGCTCTTCGGAAGCGAATCTTTGTTGGCCGCGGCAGAAGGCCGGCGCCGAAAAAAATAGGTAGGGGTACCCCTTACAAATGTTCCGTATCTCCTGTATGTATATATGTGGTGTTTCCTCTTTGGCAAACCCAAAGAGATAGGATCAATCTTAGCGGCGCAGGCTCATGGTATGGGAACGCTAGTTCGTGCTTTCTCACGCTTAAAAGTTATGCTTTAGGCATAGAAAAAGAGGAAGATATGATGCCATGTTTTCAGAGTGGATCGCTGACGACGAGTTCGTTAGCTGATTCGAAGCAAGGTCATCATTTATACTGGTCTTGAAGTCGTACAACGGGTGCACAAACGAGACTTAACGTCGACGACGTTAAGGCGACGTTAAGCCAAGATAGAACCTTAAACCCACAAAGGTTATATGTCAACGAGCATCGAAATAAACGCATGGAACTAGTGCTAAACAACTGAAATTTTCAAGTTAGTTAAAGAAACCGGGAGGGCACATGTGTTGCTCCGGGTCGCTTGCCGCCTTTGTGTAGCCTTCGGAATTCATTTTTTAATAACTAGCGGCTGGGCTGCGCTTCGCGCAGCCGGCGCCGCTATCGTTGTTTACTTGTACCAAGCACACAACGTATGAGTTAACAACAACAAACTGTTTTTAACAGAGATTGCATTCTAGTTCCTAATACCCCCTTTACAAAACTAACGCTATCTCGATGCAGGAAAACCCCCTAGGACCGCAAATCAGATGAACTTTTGCCTTTTTGTCCGCCTGGGAAGCAAGCTATAGCGGGCCCGCTACGGCACGTGAGCAGGAGCCAGGAGTTGAAAATTTGGTCGATCATAACTTTTTTCCAGCCAACACCAAAAGATTCGCCTGAAATTTACCATTTTACATAACCTTAGAAGCCCTATCGAATGATACCAAACTTGGACCGATAGCGAAAACTTTTTGTTTTTGCGCTTTTGTGTGTACAGCGCTTTTGTGCATAAGGATTATGGAGGGAGAGAGCAAATTTATGGGTGGTGCAAAAATAACATGGGGGCAACAAACAAACATGGGGCGAATATTTTCGAAATTTTTGAAGTTCGTTTCCTTTTTTTGCTTATACAAAACGCAAGGAGAAAGGGATATAGGTATTCTTGGGTCCTGGAGCCTGTAGTGCAGTCGCGAAGATTTCCACTGTTCGCTGCTCTACCAAAGTTTAGTGCAGTACCGAAGTGTGACAACGTGGAGCTCAGCAATGTACGATTCATGAACTCTATGTGAGTCAGACCAAGACTAATCTCAGAAGGGAATCACTTAACAGGAACATTTAGAAAACGTCAAAATGATTCGAAGCAAGCCGAAACGCGGTCTAGTAAAAAGTTCACTGCTGTTTTTTTCTAAAACGATTCCTTGTTTTGACAGGCGTGACGCTTCCGAAGCTGTTTTGCCGCTGACCCGCACTTCCGCAAAACCTGTTGGCCCACAAAGCTTTGTCTATTCCGGGGCTCTTCGATGGAAGAACAGAGTCCAAAAGTTTCGTTTCGACTAACACTGTAACTTCCTCGAACGTAAGCGTTCATCGCTGTTTTTGAATCGATGTCCCAATTTAGACGCAACCACTCGACAAAATGGGTACTTTCCACCCAATGAATTGCTAAGGGTTGGAAAACCTGCAAGGAACGCGAAAACGACCTCGATTACGAATGGGATCGGGTAAACCATTAGATAAACTTCGTGAAGCCGGGAACCCCGACGTACGCACTCAGACGATTGAATGATGGTTTTACACGCTTAAATCGACCGTTTAGGAGGCGCGTCGCAAGCGGAACGGAAGGCTGCCGCTGTACAACGACTCGTATCTGCTCGAAGATCTATCTATCGTATCGTATCGTATCTATCTGCGCCATCGCGGTAGGTTGGGTTGGGGGTAAGACATGGAGGGTTTCTGAGAATTTAAATAGTTTTCTTTTCACGTCGTCCCTGACGCCCAGCGTGAGGGAAGCCGCCATCTCCCGTGACCTTCCCTAAGTACGCCACTGGCGATAACGACGAAGCTTAAGGTAAGCAGGCAATGTCTTTCGAGAAACCCTTATTTTCGGGCTTTCCTTAAACTGCGCACATTAAACTGTGTTCCGTAAACTACGTGACAGATACTGCATGGTAAGCCATAGGCATCGGCATCGGAATATGATGCTGGACGCTCTTATTGGACACTTCTGGCTTTACAGGGCGCGAATCAGTACTCGCTGAAGATCGACCTTGGCTATTATCTCTACTGTCGCTTTCGCTTTCTTTGTTAGCTTGACAAAAAGGCGTTGCCACTAGTAAATTTTTCGCAGCCACTAGCGGCATGGCAGGCTTCCGACGCCGATATCTGCGTTAATTCGAGTAATCGACCCCTTAGTCTAAAGTTTTAAGGCTGCCGGTAAGGCGAACATTTGTTGCTGATGCAAGTACCATTTCGAGCTGTTTCGCCGAAAATCTGGGCTGGGCTTCCGGCGAATCGTTACTAACTCTTTTCTGAATTGCGCTACTTGTTGTACAAAAGACAATAGCAGTAAAAACGTACGGATTGTTCGGGGATTAGGGTGCGACTTGCTCCCCCCCCGGAATTTTGGGCTGGCTACGCCCAAATCACGAGACCTTGTAGATTTACTTTACCTTGTATGCTAGTAAGGCTACCCGGAGTTTTGCCGTGCTAACGTCTAACAGCATGCAAAGGTAAATTCGCAGACGCGCGAAAATCTGATCGGCACTGAGTTTATTCTTCATACCGCCTAAATCGGCACTTTTCGATTTCTAAAGCTGGGCGCAGAATGGGGCGACATGGCGACACTACACGTGCTACAAGGCGACAAACCGCGCACAGGGAGGCGACAACATGTCGCTGGTTATGGCGACGTCGCCATGCATCTGTCGCCTGTCGCCAACCACCGGCGATAGGCGACAGATGCAGTCGTCAGGCGACAAAAACGGCAAGGCGGCAGGGACAAACTGATTTGATTTTTGTCGCCTGTCGCCCATGCGACAAGTTGCATTCTGCCCACCACGAATCTTCTTTTCGTGTCTATTTACGTGGATCCAGCATAAACTTGTAGCGAAGGCTCTTGCGGTTCGAACTGTGTCGATTTTGCGTTTTAACGTGACCTTTTTGTAATCTCTAAAAGGGCCAGCAAAAGGGGGAAGCGGAGAAAAATTGGCGACTGAGTCCCCGCGACTTTTACAAAAAAAATACCCTTTGAAACCTGACGTTCTTGGAAAAATTATAGGATTAAGAATTTTTGGAAAACCTGCTCATTCCATTGCTCGTTCTCGATCACAGAAAAAATGCAAATTCATTTAATTCATTTTCACTAGGCCCGATACTCGGTCTTTCGATGTGTTTGCTTTGTACGGCTAAAAAACAAGATCGGCTACAACATATACTTCGTTGAGTCCGCAGGTCGCCGGGAAGCGTCGTAAGTGCTTTGAAAGGGATTTTGTGCTTCGGATGGCTCGCTTATATCAAGGCAGCGCGCTCAATGCGTCCGGGTCTCACCCTTAGACGCCTGTAGCGGGGGGAAAGCGAGAATTAGGCTTACTTGAGGACCGCGTAGCAAAATGCATGCATATAGTAAAAATAAAAGAATTTTAGCCTCAGTAGTAGCCGCGTAGTAAGAGGTCGCTGGGCTCACAAAATCTGTGAAGCAGCGCGGCAGCAAATAGCATATTTAAGCGTGTGTTCCCCTTGTGCGGCAGAGGGACCTCTCCGGCGTTGTAGAAAGGTCGTTAGTCTTGCGTAAAGCGTACTTCGTCATAAATTCTTGGTGACTTTACAAAAGGCGTCGGCGTTCGTACCGTTTTGCCGGACACCCGTACCGTGATGCCTTTAAAACGGTACGTGTGAACGGCATGGGGTGGGTCTGAGCGGTACGGGGAACGGTACGCGTGGGGAGTCTTGAACGGGACCCCGTTATTAAACGCGTACAGAAGCGAGATGGACTTTTACGGGAGTGAAATAAAGCGAAAGTGAACGAAAGTCATCTTTGCTGCAGTTTTTCACTGTAGTTGGCGCTACAATTCCGCAGCACCGCAATGTGTACTGTTGTTTATTTCTCGCATTCTAAAAGCCTCGTCCTCGTCAGGTCCGAACGAGGACAAGCTTCCGGACGAGGTCAAAACTATGACCCGTGCTCATATTAGCGCGTCAAAGATGGAACTGCCAAATTTCAAAGCGGCTCTAACGAAAAAAAGCCGAATCGGATCGGAATTTTAAAGAATGGATCGAATTTTCGAGCCCGATACTATTGCTAATCGGGGCACTGGCCACATCAGCCGAAATCAGGTAAAACGGACAAATAATTTTGAAAGGACGATGTAAAAAATGGTGTTAAGGACACGGCATGCCGCAGTCGACCGAATGCGTGATGGAACGAAACATTAAAAGTGCAACCGTAAAAAACTGTAGAATGGTTTGTTCGGCCGGTCTGACACTGACGGCGCTCCACTAGAGTGTTCAACTCAAAGGAGTTGTCTAGTTGTAACGCTTTGACCGTGACCAATTTGCACAAGCGAAAAATGCGTACAAAGCTACGATCGTGTATTTTTTAATGAAAGAGAGAAGAAAGAGAATGAGAAAAGAGAGAACCAGAGAGTCAGAATACGTTTAAAAAAACGTAATTCCAAGAGTAGAATTTAGAACTTTACACTGCCCGTCTCTTGAGTCGGAATTTTGCCACCATATAGGCTTAAACGAAAATTAAGCACTAAAAGCTTTTCTCTAGACAGCGGAACTATGCTGACCTTGCGCGCTGGCAGCAGTATCTTCATGACAAAAAAATCTAAAACCAGTATCAAAAAGGTAAGCCAGCTAAGCTGTACGAAGCCTTCACCGACAATAAATAGCCCTAACGGGCGCTGCACAGCAGACACCGCCTGATCGAATGCAATCAAGCGTGACTAAGCATCGACGGCACGTCTGCGTCAATGTGAACGCATTCAATCACCGCTGTCTCACCCACACTTATTATACGTTATGCAAACGATCGTAGCGACCTTCTGAAGCAGGACTAGGCGAGTTCTAATATACTATATCGTCGGTGGGCGTAATTGCTCGATATCTATGCTAAGGAACGTCGCATTGGGTACCGGACGTTATTCCGACGTTAGACATGCGTAACAACATGTAAACACAGCAGTCGGAAGTAGGCGTTCGATGGAATCAGCAATAACTCAGAACGACTCGGTCAGAAACAGACGCTTGCAGCAGGCAGCAAGTAAACATCAACTTATAATCCGTTTTCGTTCATTTTCTTTGTCATTTCGCGTCATAGCGCCTCGAATTACTCGTTCCGACATGACGAATCGCTAAAAGCTATTAAACGTGCAGTTGCCAACCCGAACATGGCTGCACACTGCAAAAATGCAATGTGGGACAGTTCTACGCCATTGATGAAACACACGTGCGGTGGCCGAAGATCTTAAGTGATTCTTGCCTTTCCGTACGTTACGCCATGTGCCGGCACGTGGTCGCCGACTTAGGCATTTCAGTCAAAAGGAGAACTTGGTGATGTCGTACCTTTGATTTTGATGTAGAAAATGAATAGTTGTGTGGTGTCTTCACAACACAGGTCTTACAGATACAGAAAGCCAGGTTTCCGACCTGAGCATACGTAGAGAGTGCCTCAAATTTATTAAGACGTGTAGCTAAGAGGCTTTATGTGGTGAGTAATCGGAGCTCACGATCGCAGCTGCCGTATTCACGCATTTTCCTTGTGATTGCAACCACCGATGACTTCGTGTATTGTGTATTACTCGTCACTTGCATGCGTTTTTTGCCACGTCTGGCGGCGCAAATTAAAAAGAAGTTAACTTTCTTCAGTTAGCTGCAAAGCTGGGACCAACAGTGTCTTAGCACGCAAAAAGATGCTCCAGTATCTGCAGGCAACCATGTGCAACCGGGCCCTAGGCCCACCGGGCCGAGCAGGGCCCTGGCCTCGATTCCTCAGAGCCAGCCGGGCCCCGGGCCGGGCCCGGGTGTAGGCCCGGCCCGTTTAGGCTCGTTCAGGGCTCAAAAACTGCCAGATTTTGGTCAAATTTTCAATATATTTTTGGTAAATTAGTCAAAAAGTCGCTCTGACGGTGCCTGCGGCAAGCTATTATAGGTGAAAATACTCGAATGTTGTATTTTAAACTAATTATAAGGGAAAACACTTTAGCCTATGGAAAGTACCAAAGTACCAAGGGGATTTTCCGTGTCTAGCCTAAGAAGTCAAGGCCCGCCGGGCCTCGGTCTTGAGGCCCGCGGTCCGGGCCGGACCTCGGCCCGTTGCACAGGGTTGCTTATCTCTCTATCGGTTCCTAGAAGTACAAACAAGAAAACGGACATTAAAAAACGTGGTTTGGACTGTTCCTTGTGGACATGCATTTTACCGGCGAAGTATTTTTACGCGTATCCATCTCAGCGCAGAAAGGTACCCTGGGTTCGGACCAAAGAATTAGTTCGGAATTTCAAGCCGAATTTTTATGTTACAAGTATTTCGGAATTTGGGTCTTCTAAGGATTCGGAGAAGGACTTAGGACGAGGATCTTTCAGTGGGCCCGTGTAGTCACTGAGAGAAAAAAGCACGCTTCCAAAGTCCTTGTTGAGATACATACACCGGGGCAAATGTGGGCTTAGTGTATGCTCGCAAGCTTGTTCCATTGGTGCGTTCGAAGATTTCGAACCACCCATGACGCCACAACACAACCGACCGACACACTAACCCTTGAAGAATAATGGCTTACGAGGCGCCTCGTGCCGGCTAAATTTATGTCCCGTAAAAATCGCTATTTCCCGCATTTTCCCATACGAAATCGCCTAAGTCCAGTGGAGCTAAATCTAAAGAGCGTCAGCTTCAGTGTCGGCTTATGCTATAGAGTCAGCGAACTAAGCTCTAGTTCCAGCGGACAACGCTTTGAACCAGCAGAGTAATCACTATAGCCAGGGGACTAATAGAGCCGGGACTTTGGCTATAGAGCTGCATGGGCCCAGCTCTATGGCCTAGGGGTCAGGGGCTACGCGTAAGCTTGAAAACGTCACCGGGACACCATACACTATTTATCGGACACAATTTACCGGGACACAATTTGTGGACTACAATATGCCGGGACACAGTTTACGTGCTATCTTTTAAGGACGGGCCCAACCAGCACTTTGACAATTTTTTTGACAACCCTTGTGTCGTTTGAGTGAAAAACCTGCAATGGAGGAAGCACCCGGAAATGGGAATATGAGCGTCAAAGAACGGCGCACCACAGATCATCACCCATCACTGGGGGAGGAGGATGGTTGGAGGGGGGGGGGGTTCTATCTCTTTACAGAGGGAGTTACGAGATGACCGAAAAACGACCAATTTGCTGATCCGAATCCGCACTTCATTGTCATCACTGGCCGGCTCCACCTTCGCCTTTATAGTGCTAGTTTTTTTCTATAAAGCAGTAGCGGACAGCGCAAGTATATCCAGTTAGTTCAAATATGCCCCAGAGCAGGGCCTACAAACAGCCCACACTAGGGGAAGGTAAAAAATGTAGCCTCAAGATAAGCAATGACCTGGAAGCCTTGAATTGCCAAAAGCGCATGGCACGCGCTTTTTTGTCGGTGCGTGGCGAGAATTTGTCGGCGCTTGGCACATCCTCTGATCTCGGAAGACGCTGATGATCAAAACCTGTCTTTATAAAAAATCGGGACGCTCGTCTAACGTACAATGCTGATTACCTAGCCGTCGACTGGCATGTGACACAATCTTCTGACTGACCGTCATCCTACCTTACGGTAAGCACACTAAAATCGTGATGACGGCAACCATGTGCAACGGGCCTTCAAGTCGAGGCCCGGCCCGGCCCGCGGGCAAAATTTTGAGACCCGGCCCGGGCCCGCCGCCGGGCCCGGGCCGGGCCTTGACTTCATTGGCTATACAGGGAAAACCCCTTGGCCCCCCCCCCTTTGGTACTTTCCATAGGCTAGAATGCGGCCCCTTAAAATGAATTTAAAATACAACATTCGAATATTTTCACCTAAAATAGCTTGCCGCAGGCGCCGTCAGAGCGACTTTTTTTGACTAATTTACCGAAAATATATTAAAATTTTGACCAAAATGTGTGAATTTTCGAGCCCTGAGCCCGGCCTAGACGGGCCGGGCCGGGCCTGGGTAGGCCCGGCCCGGCC
>JNEY01000023.1:0-22740 GCA_020875895.1 Aphelenchus avenae | reverse complement strand
CCTAGACGGGCCGGGCCGGGCCTGGGGTAGGCCCGGCCCGGCCCGTCTAGGCCCGGCTGGTTCTGCCGAAATCGAGGCCTGGCCCGGCCTGGCGGGCCTATGGCCCGGTTGCACATGGTTGGTTGACGGCTGGTCATTCGGCTATTTAACAGCGTACCGAGAGCGTCAACGACTAACGTCTACTTGATCTATGGGTGAGCAAACTCTGGGCCGATCCCAAACTGGGCAGGCTGCCGTAGCTATCCCGTAGAGACGAAGCTCGTGGCTGGTGATAAGAACAGTTAGTTTAGAACCCATCGGCCCCGAGGCGGCCTTGTGGCATCGAGGGCAGACGGATGGGACGGGGACCGAAAAGATAAAGATTTCGCCCAAAAGAACTATTGCCCTGCCAAACAGTTTTGGCCCAACCTACTGCTTTGCGGCCTGAATAGCTTGCCTACATTCTGGGAATATACTTGTCATTTTCGTTCCAACGATGACTTGTTCATGGCAAAGTGGTGATGCATGCCTGACTCTCTACAAGGTGTAAATGTAGGTAATATCACGGTGTCTTGGTATCCCGATGACAACGAATGCTTCAAATCGCCAGGATCTCACTTGATGTTGCCAACCATGTCCAACGGGCCTTCAACTCGAGGCCCGGCCCGGCCCGGTGGCGGGCCCAGGCCTTCCGGGCCTTAAGATTTATGGCCGGTCCGAAAAGTCCCCTTGGTCCCTCCTTTGGTACTTTTCTGATGGGCGAATTTTTATCGTTTATTATATGTGTAATAGGTATATGATCCTCGAACGTTGTCGTCTAAAACAGCCATCCGCCGGCGACGCCATAGCGATCTTTCGGCGTAAGCCGCTAGTGTTCTTTCAGATTTCTATAGCAGTCGACAAACTTAGTTTATGAAAAAATCTAGCCTGCACTTGAAAAAAACCATCCATATCGTTCTAGCTGTTCACAAAGTCCGTTTTCCAAACGGAATGACAATTTACCGAACAGAATTAGCGGTCAAGTGGGCATGCGAGTAACCAAAAGATTTCAGGCTAAGTTAAGGCTATCACCCCCTCTCCGGTATCTCGTGTCTCTTTCTTCAGTTTGACGACTAAGCCTAGCGTTCGAAATTCGAGTGATAATTCTGGCCCGAGGCGGACACCTTAATAACGGAGACATCAACCGAATGGTTTGAGCAAGGAATACGTATTTTAGGAAGTGTGGATCGGTGCCAGAATAACGATGCTTTTTAAACGACGAACTGGATCCGCTGGCCGCATACTGGTGGCCAGTTGCGCAAATCCTGATAACGGTTGACAATGGGAATTCCTTGGAAGAGCCACTTAGCGGAGAGCTAGCCACGCAAAATGCACGGCAATATAATGCGAAGAAACGCATCCGCCGCAGGGATGGGTTCTGATTGAATTTTCAATTCAGAATTTGAAAATCAAATTCAGAATGGCCAAAAACGTCAGAATTCAGAATTTTCAGAATCAGAGTTCAGAATATACCGTTTTTGTTCAGCTGCCCTAGGGGCGGTGTCTATTCGAGGTGCGGGAAGGCACTATTCTTGACCATGCGGCGAGCCTCGCCCTGCAAGCATGGCCCGTCAACGAAATTTTAGGCGAAAATCTGGTAAATACACTGAAAATTTGGTCAGGCGGCGCCTAGCGGCGGGCTATTTTTACTAGTACAATAGGGTCTCGGAAAGCTCATTTTACCTAGTGCTTCTTCTGACATTTTGGCCCCTTTTCAGAATTCAGAACGGACCAAAACGTCAGAATTCAGAATTTTGAGAATCAGAATTCAGAATCAGAACCCGTCCCTGATCCGCAGGTTAGATTTAAAGATGTCTGACGTTAGTTGGAAATGAAGCCGTCCCAAGAATAAACCCACTATGCTTCTGTGGGATCATGCATGTGCAGCCTACAGATGGAGAAACAGAAATTTGCTTGTCACGCGAATACGGTGCACTTTTTTGGCCTTGTCATCAGGGTCGGTCCGCCGATGCCGTGTCATATTATTTATAAAAAAAGACGAAGAGCTTGCGCTACAAGCATCAAGGTTTTCGTCCACATGTGAACTGGTACCCCATTGACGCGCATTTTCATAAAAACTCTTCCCTCTTCCTTTTCCGGAAGTGGAATATAAAGACTTATCTTCCGAAATAATCCTCCTTAAGGAGAGAGACAAAGTTTCGGCCGCTGGAAGGGCCCTTCGGCGAGTACCGTTCTTGTTGCAGCATCCACAAAAGTGCGATAGTATCCGTTCTTGGAACAGCATTTCGAGCATAGCCTCGAGCGTTCTCCGCTCGCGAGTGCAAAGAATGGTCTCACACCAGACAAGAACATGAGAAAAGTCCTTTACTGGGACTGGCAGCAAACCCGATGTATCTGGCAATGACGAACCGATCTCAAAGCTCCTACCGCACTTTCTCAAATTTTCTCTAGGGGATAATTTAAAAGCCGGCCTATGTGGCGGGGGAAAATTAGAAGGGGGAACAATCAGAGGGGGAGATAATAAAATCTTGAAGATTAGGCCAAAATTCGGCCAAACTTCGGCAAGTTGCAGCCAAAATCTTCCAGAAATAGTATAAAAAATTAACCAACTTTGTTCTTTTTTGTCTTCTATTCTGTTCTTTTTGTATATTTTGTGCACAAATATGCCAATATTTCCGATATATCTGCTTAGTTTTAGAGTCGTGTCGCCTGGTTCAAAATCTATCTAAAGCGAGTTGATAAAATTCATAACCTCGTCATGATTATGTAACTCCGGTCTTTGGATGCCCTCTTGAGTGGTCTTCAGACGTTAGTTTAAACTTACGTGGCGTCTTACGTCTTGCGTTCCAGCCGATCGGTATCGGTATCGCATGTAAGCGAACCTCTCGCCGCATGCATCGGAAGCATCGCCTTGGAGTAGTTTTATGTTCGGAAATCATGCTCGATTTTCGTTTTTTTCTTAGTAAGTTGACGTATTTCCGCTAATTTCCGCTACTGACGTATTGGACACGGAATAAACGCGCTTAAAAGGCGTGTTTCCAGTCGGTCATCGTCAGCAAATACCGACGGTTTGCGGCTGTGAATCCCTACAGACTGCCGACAACGGCGTCCGCGTCGTCAGTCGGAAAGTTGAGACGGGACAACTGCAAAACGTGCCCTTAATTTCCGCATAGCGACTCCGATGGAATCGCTATGGAGGGGTTTCTTGTTTGCAATTAGAGCCCGCTTCTCGACGACTAGCAAAAGAGTCCCACTCTGACAGTGGTAAGGTGGCGGTTTGGGCGACGCAACGTATTCTCTATTTTATCTCACTCCCCCTCTACGTGGCCCTCCTCAGTTATCGACCTTACTCCATACTTTAGCTTGACCAGGCGCATGTGCGCTTCCACTCTGACGTCATACTTGAATACCTAGATAACGATGCATAATCATTTAGGACAAAGCACCAGTCATATTGACGCAAAACAAAAAAATTATGGGTATTTTAAAAGGTCCCAAAACCATGTAGATTGAAAAGTTACTCTCCCGGAGAAAATAAAAATGGGGTATATTCGAAGAATAATTTGGCGTTGCGAGTAAAGTGCGTTAATGGCCTCCGGGCACCGTCGCGGGAACCTATCGCGCCATACGTTTAACCATTGCGGTGAAATCCTACACGTCCTACGACTAACAAAAGGCTACTCTTCGTACTAGTTTTGTTAGGGTGGGGGAATAGTTTTTAAAACCTGCACAGCATACCGCCTCATGCTGACACACTCAGACATGGGGTCAATTGGCGTCTGGCGCAAACTTATGCGTTAAGCCTGGCTCGCGCAGGACTGGTGCCAGCTTGGAAACGCCTTAGGCCGGGCCGCACCGCTCCGTGGATTCCGACTGTCACTTTGTATAAGGGAGTCTCGGAATTCCGTGTTCGTTTCCAAAATACCGAGTTCTTTTCAGTTCAGAATTCTTAATAGGCCGGTGTTCGGACTACATATTTTACTAAAAAAATGCGGAGTGCGTAATGTGCCCGACTAACTCACAGACAAGTAAAACAAGTGTATTTGTGCGTCGTAGTTGCAACCACGTGCAAGCGGGCCCTTGGACCGCCGGGCCGGCCGGGCCCGGGCCTCATTTTTCTGGCACAGCCGGGCCCCACGCCGACCGGGCCTAGAGTAGCCCAGCCCGGTGGGCCCGGCTAGGGGCTCGAAAAAAGGAGAAATTTTGTCAAAATTTTACCTTTTTTTTGGAAAATGAGCCGAAATGTGGCTATAGTCTCACCTTCAGCCGGTTGTTTTATGTGCAGAACGTCGAAATTCGCAATTAAACTCGCAATAAAGGGCAAAAAATCTACCTGTACAAAATTACCGAAGGGCCACATTAGGCACTTTTCGGGCCCTTGGGGGGACGAGCCTTTTAATGGGCCGGATATGAAGGTCCGCGGGCCGGGCCTCGTGTTTGCCCATGGTTGCGTAGTTGTTGATTGTACCCAAGAGAATGTGCGAAGATATGAGCGACAAATCGACGCATCCATACAGCTTGCATTGCCAGGTGACTGATGAAAACACTGGTACCAATTTTCAGATGTTTGTGGGTCGTTTTCCTTGATCTTTCGATTCGACGTTTCGCGTTTAAGCCTGTGAATGGAGCCGTGCCCTCCGGCCGCTGACTCCTGCTCGGCCCAAGGTCCGGATTTGTCTGCATTTTCACTAAATTTAGCTTTTTAGCTTATATTTAGGTCGACTCATGGCGGCCCGTCTAAGCGCCGCGTTGACGCAAAACCTGTCGAGCGTCCACCCTGGTAATGCCGAAGGTTTTCATTAAACAGGACGCCGTCACAACTTTTAGCCTAGGTTCCTTTTGCCTTTGCTCGACATTTAATGCAGTCTCTAGCGGTAACATCAACGATGCCTAATCCGGTGCTTCAATCGGGCACATTATATACCTAACAAAAAGTTCCGAAATTGCTTCGTCGTCCTAAAGTTCACGGGGTAACTTATCGAGTAAAGCATGGAGCTTTTAAAACTCCCCTTATGATCGCTTAAACCCGGTGGCACGAACGAAGTGACAAGTCTCGAAAAGGGAAGACAGGCACTTAAAATCAGGTTTGGACTAATCGTTGCATATCGTAGCGGTGTGTTCCAGTGACTCGGCATTTCGTGTGCTTCGTTGTCTTCTTTGGAGAAAGACTTCGAACGACCTTTTTATGGTCCGGTGTCGTCACAAAGAGAAAAGACATCGCGCTTACAAAGATTTTACAAGTAAAACCTACGATGAATAAGGCAGTTTGACCGCGAGCACCTTTTTCCCAAAAGACCAACTAGGCTCAGTCGCTGTAGCGCAGCATCCATGATTTATCGGTCAGGAGAGGTACATTCTTGCGCTATATTGTCGGAGTATATTCCCCGGGTAGAAGATTTTGCATCACACTGGGGGTAGGTGAATCACTTCGCCAAAGAGCTTAAGAGTAAACACCCCTCCCCCCCCCCCGTGAGAGTAAGGGAGAGGGTAAAACTTAGCATGCCATACCACATTGGTGGAGTCGCGAAACACGCCGTTGTCTGGCATTCCGAATAAATAAGGTAATCCAGGGCTTACCTTATAACATTCAGGAAACTGCGCCGCACGGCGCATTGCCGAATTAGGTTTACCGTAAAGTCGTGCAATACCTGTCATCTGTATTTGAGTTGGTTTGCCCGCTCATCAGGAGCCAGCAGGGAACACGTAGCCATTTAGGTATGCTTTGGAATTCGCTCAGCCAATACGGGAGAACGAATTCAGCATTGGAATTCGCTCAAAATTTATCTTGCGGCCGACGCTTGCTGATCAACACCTGTTGCTCGCACAGAATCTGCGGCAGTTACGGGGACCCACTGCCGTTTCTTCTTAATGGCCAGGAATCATTCGGTGGACTCACGTTTGTGGTAGTCTTTTCTTGAAAGTCATAATCTGAACCTGGTGAGCCAAACACTACGCTCAAGATCGAAGAGTCAAAAGTTTAGGGATTGAAACAAAACCGCTATCGCAGTTTGCCACCCAGCGTTCGTCGCTCTGTTAGTCAGTTACAAAGGTTAAATATGTATGTCCGCGCCAGCCGTACATCGACTCAGTCGATAACCGTACGGGCCTCCTTCGGCGACGTTTCAAGAACGGTTGCCATGTTTGCAATGAAACCGAAAAACGATCGCGTTGTTTAGAATAAGCCCGATTAACGTACGCAGGGAGTATACAGACGTAGAAAAACATAAGTAAATGTTATCCCGGGGATGCCTCTAGCCGAGTGCTAGTCCTTCGGGACGTCATGCTCAGCTGCACTTCGGTGCAGAATAAACTGACAATTTCGTAGGCTACGCATGTGCGCAAAAATCGAGTATAGTATGGTCAAAGACGAACGAAGCCTTGACCGCAATAATTAGCCGTAGCAACCCCTTTCTGAAGGCAGAATGGAATGTCGGGGGCGTCCGCTCGCTGACACATCTCCTATTACGCTGTCGCATCGAAGCAAGCGGTCACCGTTCATCACGCAACGCAACCCATAAGAGTTACTTTACGAATGGTCAGAAAAGCTAAATGCCGAACAAGTATGCGAGTAAGAAGACGAAGGGCGTGTATTAAAGTCGTGTTTAGGCTGTTGCTACAAGACATTTACAGTTGCGTTGACATTTTAGTCCGGCAATAGGTTTTCACATGCATTTTTTGAACTTTTTGTAATTGTTCTGGAAACTCGGCATGATGCACTTAACACTTATAGCCATTTAAATAACATATGAAACATAAAAAAATGCCTAGAAACAAAGTTTAAAAAATTTTGGTACAGCGACGGTGAAGGCCACAAGTTAGAGCAGGAGATGCCACGAATTTCGTTTACCGAGACGAAAACCCGTTCGCGATGTAAAACGTTCACGAACTTGTCTCTGTCTCCAAGTGGAGACAGATACGGAAGAAAAAAGGCCCATTGTAAACCCTGCGTGTGTTCTTTTTTTTGCGCGGATTTGTTTTTTTCTGCCATTTCTGAGTTTATGTGGCGGATACAACCAGGGCTGGGACCGAACTTCGGATTCGGAAATCCGAAGTACATTTTCAGAATCGGATTCGGTTGAAAAACCGAATTTTGCTGATGTTTGCACTGGATAAAATGACCCGACGATAAGCGCCGCATAGGTGGAAATATTCACCGGTTTTGGTCAAAATTTACTCAAATTTTGGCGGAATCGCCCGAGGCGCGCCATGTGTTCGACACGATCTCTTTAGAACATTGTGGCAAAACAAATGTTTTCACCTGAGGGTTGCCCCTTTGAAGACTTCTGCCCACTTAGCCCAAATTTAGTCAACACCGTCTAGTACCGGTCAGAAACCGAATGAACGAAAATCGGATTCGGAAATTCGGTACATTTTCGAAGTTCGGATTCGGATTCGCTTCGGTTTCTTTTTAGACCTTTGGATTCGGGTTCGGTTTGAATTTCAAAAGTCCCCATTTCTGACGTCAACTATTTCTGTCTCGTAGGTCGGGACCATTACGTAACCCGCGAAAAGTGCTTTTCGGTGTAAAAATCTAAACGTAAATGTACGTAAAAAATTTCCGGCTTGTTCCAACACATTTTCTACTGCCTCTCCACATTATTATTCCGCCGGCTTAGTCCAGTTACCCACTCTCAATCTGCGCTTAGGCTGTTCTGGTTTTGATTTTGGCGTAGGCATTGGAACCGAGGAAAAAACTGAATGGGACGCATTTAGGCGCTGCCCGACGTGCGAGGGAGAAATTCTTGCAAAAATTTAATCGCGGCAGGCAAAAAAATTAAATGCGCCGGCTGTATTTAATCGCAGCTAAATCAGTGAATCCGCGACAAGCCATAAATTCGCAGAAATAAAACAAATCGGCGGCAAAAAAACTTCCGGGAAAAACCTGTTTTACGCTCTCCATTGTGCAGATGTGTACGGTAGTTTTGGTCGACGCGCGCGCGCGAGCGTGGACGAGTAGAGCTTACCGGCTAGGGAAACATAAAAATTAGATGAAACTCGCAGGAGAGAAGTTGTTGATCCTTCCCAAGGCGCAGTGAGCGGCTCAGGGGCGATCGATAGGAGGCACAAACATGTCCAGTGCAGGCGAATAAAAATGTTTTCGCTTTTTTACTGCAACAAAACTTTTCGTCGGTATCGCTTGCGGCGAGCCATTCCTTTGTATTTTCTAGCCAAAAAGTTTCTTCCTATTTCGTTCAGCCCCTGGCGGAAACCGCAGTGGCCAAATCAAATGGTTGAAGTTACGGAAACATGCACCAGATAAATGACCCGAAGGTTTCGCGAGTTCACGAGAAAGGCGGCCCAAAAATCGATTTCATTAGTTCGCAGACCGGTATTTTTGGAAGTTCATTCGAGCCGGGCAGAAACGCGGGCCTCGTTTACGACGCATGATTGGTAAAACACAGGTATATCAGCCAGTCTTTTGCATGTCGTGCGTTTTCTGAGCCGCTCAGTGTTCGATGGAACCCAACTTCAAAATTACGCCTGGTAAAAACTGAGAGTCGGTAGCTCGCCAAGATCTTCAAACACAGTGGTACAATTCGGACAAGGAAGAGGGAAAAAACTACGGAGAGTCAACGTTAAATTTAAAAAAAAATGTTAGAAAAGTTGATAATATAACTCAAGACACCTCTTAATACATTTATTATGGGGGCGGTCAAACGTACTGACCCAAATTTACCAAAAAAATTAAAAATGACCCTCCTCATCATATGTCATGACCCTCTTGTTCTGGTAGTACCATCATAGTTTTTCATCGAGAAACGTCTTTCATGTAGATGAAGACAAAATACATTCGCGTAGAACAGACTGAATGAGACAAGACAGGAAAAGATCGACAGACTTCTGTGAAGTTAATAGCGACCTTGAACCACCGATGTGGGTCCGATATTTGGGGTGGCGTGGAACGGATAGGTATAGCTCTTCCGCAAGCGGGGCATTAAATGTAGTCGAAATAGAAATTTGGCTTCCTTTGTGCGCTAGGTTTTTTACCGAGCAACGTTCTGACACTAGCCAAACGATGCCCCCACGCGACAGGATCGATGCTTGGATCACGTCGCGTCATGGACCAGGGCTTTTGCACTGCAAGCACACATCGCGTAACGGCACCACGCCAAGCATAAAGTTACGATCGCTTACGCTTATCCTGTTCCACAAGAACTCAGAAGTAATCTGCGCAAAACCTGCACTGGAGAAGCTTGCTTGCGCCCTTTCCTTGACTGATAAAATCGCCGGAGGTGGGAATGCACTGGTGCAGCAACCATTTCATACACGAACATTAGTTCATTGTCCTCGCTGGTAATATAGGTCTAGCGTTCACACATGTGTTGCATACATACATACACACCTTTTTGGGGTAGCTCTCGGGGTGACCCGTAAAAGTTAGGGAATGGAATCGGACACAACCGGATTTACGTTTAGGTTGGCTCTAAAAACCTTAAAGAACATTTGTTTAACTGAGTGCTTGCTGTAACAAGACGTGTCCATTGCGCTAGATAGTCGCAACTGATTATTGATGTGGCGTCCCATTTTTTATGCCCAGCAGTGTGCACATCTGTAGTCATGTTTCGGGATTGTACAGAAGAGAATGGGTGAAGGCGAGGTTCAAGCTCAATTCGCAGGCTCAATTCGCAGGTTTTGCTATTTAGAGGAAAAATCAAGAGGAAAAAACCTGTTTTGGGAGCGAACGCGCCTTCGAATACTGACCACACTGACAAACACAAATATGTCCTCGCCTCAGATTCACGCTCAATTGATCGTGCTTTGAAACGATGCATTCCATATCAGTCGGAGACAATCTTCCGTTGAGTTAGCACTTCCGGTTCTATCGAAAACACTCGTTATCGTCGAATGGGTTTGTGTGGAGCCCAAGAAACATTCGTAATGGATCAGAAATTATTCCACAGGCGACGCTTGCTGAACAGAACCTGCTGAGTGTGTCGACATTGACTGCAGTATGCTGAGAGTAAAATGCACTGTGTTCCGCCTGGAGAGATCAGTTCGTGAACTCATTCCGTGAAGCAGTCTCTTGCAGCGATTCACGAAGATTATTACGTGCATCGCTTGAGAGTTTCATGAACGAAGAGAGTACCTCTTTTCATGACATGAAAGTGCTATTTTCCGCTTCGTTTTGTGGATTCACGACGCAGCACGAAGTTTTCGTAGCAAAAACGTCACCTTATGCGCATTGATACCTATCGTATCTTCAAAAAAACATTTATCTTAAATGCACATGCGTTAGGTACTACTTGCCTCAACGAGCGCCGTGCTTCGACCAGCTAGACATGTTCGTATCGCAAATCCCTAATGCCAGGATTACGGGCATTGCGGTGACCCGGGTCTGAACCAAAAGACCACGCTTGCAATAGAGGACAGGACAGCTTCATGCTTTAAGTCGACGTCGGTGAAATAGAACGTCAAAAACAAAACTTTGAGTGGTTAGATGGAGCGCAAAACCTGCCACAGAATGGTTAGCACCTTTGCCAAAGACGTACAATTCAAACAATTCCACCATTCTGCCTTGTTTTCAATCCATGAGTAAAACAGGCAATTTAAATTGAAAAATTAAAAATTAAAATTATTTAAAAAAATTAAAAATTAAATTTAAACAGGCAATTGCGACGGTCTCCTTGTCCACGGCGGTTGTTGTTCCACTGTCCGCGTCCACCACCCCCGCCCCGCTTGAGCGGCGCGCCTCGGGCCGAGTTGTCCTCGCGATGGTGCTTCTGGACTTTGCCGCGGTAGACGCCGTGGAGGGCTGGCGACGATGATGTACCTAAATCACAGCGGATTAGGACAAGGAGACAGACAACGTAGCACAAGGGTAACAATTGCTACTGCCTACTAGTAACCCTCCTGTACTGCAACAAGGCTCTACAGCAGATAGAGTCCCCTTGATGTTATTCAATCAGGATAAGGGTTGCCTAGGACCAAAAGTACCTAGAGGCTACCATGGCGGACAAAGCTTACTTTGCTGACTTGACGAAGGTCCGGACGGACTTGCATGCTCCGGCTTGACAGGGTCGGACAGGTCGACGTCTTCCGGGACGAGACTCGGCTTGAGCTGTCGGAGGAAACGCAGTGCTGCGCGGATGGACTTGCGGGAAACGTGTCCCTTCTGGTTGACTGCGGTCCAATAGGTGACGAACGCATTCGAGCCCAATGAGTGGGCGAAGCGGACACCGTCGACGCGCAGCGAGTCGTTGAGCCAGAGCTAAAAGCGCATATGTGTTCAGTACGAAAAACAGCGGCGTAATGGGCCGTTTTAAGACATACCACGTTGCGAGAATTAACGGAGGTCTTGTTGAACTCCTCCATGAAAGCTTCGAAGACTGGAAGCAGAGAATGGGCATACGGCACTGGCAGGACGACGAACTGCACATGGCTCCACTTAGCGGCGGTAGCGATAATGTCACGCAGAGCCGGAACGAGCTGCGACTGCTGAGCGAGTAGAAACTGCTCGTTGTCGATATCGAGCCACACGAAGATTCGGAGCACAGTGCCTTGGAGGTGCGTACCTTCGAAGAAGGAACGGAGCTAGAGCAAAAGAATTAGCGAGAGCTAGGCACAAAGCGATATGCTTACGTATAGCTGCTAGCTGTATTCTTGGTACTCCAAGACTTATGCTACGTACTGTGTGCTTTCCGGTTTTTGAAATAGGAGTTCCAAAAGTGACTTACGCTTGGCACGGTCGAGGCTTCCACGAACGTGGCGCCAAGGAAGTCTGCGAGCAGCTGAGCATTGTCGCCGCCGAGGACGAGAACAGGCTCACCTCGGAGTGACTTTTTGCTGTCGAGCTCGGCACGTACGCGCTCGGCGACGAGAACCTTCAGGTCGGCCTGACGGTCGACAGTCGAGTAGACCAGCTTCTTGTAGTTGGCTTTAGCGAAGGCGTCGCTGCGCTCCTTGCAAGTAGCTGTCAGCTTGACCATTACACGAATGAGGCTTTCCTCGGTCGGCTTCTCAAAGGAGTCCGTGCTCGCGAGTGGAGAGTTGTTCACGAAGAAGAGTGCTCGGCTAGCGGTTGAGAGCTGAAGACACTCGGAGACTTGAAGACCTTGCGCGAGCTCGAAGACGTTCTTGGCCGTCCACAAAAGGTGGCAAAAGTCGGTACGTTGGTCGTGACCGCGGAGAGGCGCAGGTGCTTGTGCGAGGAGCAGGTGGCGCTGAAGTCGAGCAAAGTTCCGGTGATGTCGAAACTAAAATAAGTACAATTTAATAATTGCAAGTGACGAAATACCAACTACTAAGTTGGGCGCTAAGTTAACTGTTACTCAACAGAACAGAACAGCAAAAAAGTAAAATGAAGGTATTCATTTCTAGAAAGTGCCTAAGGCAAAGAACAAAACAACTATCGCTAAAAGTAACGTGTTTTAGCAGTTTTGCTTCTTAGGACGACCTCGCATTTTGCGTAAGCCGGCCTGACGCTGTTTGACCTTTTGGTCTTCGTACAGGTAGAAGACATTCTCTTGGACCTCTTGCGGTATTTTCCGCAAGTAGTCGAGCTGAACTCGTTTTTCGAGTTTCCTAGGTCCTAGGTACCGTACAAGAGCACTATTTTCGGACAGCTCGAGGATTCGAAAGGGTCCCTCCCACTGCGGAGTGAGCTTAGAGCTATGCTTATCCACGACGATGTTCGGATTGAACACAAACACTCGATCGGATACGACGAAAGCAGTCTTTTCGACTGAATTTTGCTTATCGTAGTAGGTTTTCATTTCCTCAGCCTCACGCTCAATACGCTGGGACACTAGCTCGTGCAATTCCTTCATACCACGAGCAAAGTTCATCTTATGCGAGTCGTCATCTACCGTGTATTTTGACACTGTGACGGAAGGCTTTGCGAACTGAATGAAGGAAGGGTCGGTCCCGTGTAGAGAGAAGTACGGACTTTCGCCAGTCGTTGAGTGTGGGCAGCAATTGTAGTAGAAAAGTGCATAAGGGAGCCGCTGATCCCACTCAAGAGCACTGTCTTCCATTTTCATGAGAAGCGACTTAAGAGTTTGGTTCATGCGCTCGGTGCAACCATTTTCACGGGGATTGTGACCCACAGTCAGTTTCTGGTCCATCCCGGAAACTTTGGCAATTTCGGCAATAATTTCGTTGACGAATTCACCACCACGATCGCTCAGCACGGAAGATGGCTTACGGCACTCTTCAAGGCACCACTTGTCCCAAAGGCATTTTGCAATGGTCGTCGCAGCTTTGTCCGCTACTGGATATGCGCGGCAGAACTTAGTATGAAGGTCAATGACCGTGACTACGTGTTCGTTTCCAGAGGTAGTCTGTGCTAACGAGAAGACGTCAATACCGACAGTTTCGTACGGTTGTCGCGCGATAATTGGCTTAAGAGGCGGTATGGACACGCGCTTTTTGTTCAAATGCGCGCAAGTAAAGCACTCCTTAGCCCATTTACGCAAATCCTGACGCATTTTAGGCCAGTAGACGTACTTTTCCATGAACTGGACGGTTTTATACCAACCGCTATGCCCTCCAAACAGTCCACTGTGGTACTGGTTGTAAACTAGGCGGGTCTGGCTGGCGGGAACCACCGGTACGACTCGACCGTTTGGCATGACTTTCCGAAGACAGTTCGCTTCTAGCACTAAACCAAGCTCCTGCAGGGCTGCATTTTGAGCTTCAGTGTCTTCCACGAAGACCTTCTGCAACCATTCTTCCGTACGAAGGAAGGTGAGCCAGTCCTCAGGGACGCTAACGCTCATAATGTCGGCAGTAGCGCGAGTGCGCAAAGTCTTATCGCGTCCGTCGGGCACACAGTTGCGGCTTAAAGAGTCAGCAACGCGGTTTTTCTCGCCCTTGATGTACTCAATCTTGAGCTTATCGTCATTGCAGTATGGCTGAATTTCATCGGCCCAACGCAAAAGGCGGTTGGATAAGTTAGTCTGCTTGAATAGGTAGACTAGTGGTTGGTGGTCAGTACGAACGATGATATGCGCGTTGGCAACAAAGTACTTGAATTTGCGTAGCGCATAGACGAGAGCGAGTGCTTCAAGGTCAGAAATCGCGTATTTGCTTTCAGCGCTAGAAGTGCACTTAGATGCGAAGGCAATTGGATGCTCTTTGCCATCCGAGCCGATTTGAGACAGGACTGCACCAACGCCATCTTTGCTAGCATCAGTATATAGCAGGAAAGGCCGAGAACCGGTCATTGCGGATTCGATGTCCGGCTGAATGAGAACGGGAGGAGACGACATGGCGAGTTTCATCCCGTCGAACGAATTCTGTTCTCGATCAGTCCACTGCCATCCATCAGACTTTGTGATGTCGCGGAGTGGTTTGGACTTTTGAGAGAAGTTCCGCACAAACTTTCTGTAGTAGTTACAGATACCGAGGAAGGACCTGACGTCAGTTTGTGACATAGGTACAGGAAAGTTCAGGATCTTCTCGATTTTAGCTAGGTCCGTCTTCAGGCCTTCCGAAGAAATAACGTGACCGAGGAATTCAGTTTCAGTCGTGAGAAACGCGCACTTGCTTGGCTTGAGCCGCAAGTTATACTCGCGCAACTTCTGAAAGACGCGTTCGAGCACTTCAAAGTGTTCCTCTAGGGAATCGGTCGCGATCAGGATGTCGTCCAGGTAGATGTAGACAGTTTTGCCTAGATCCTCGGCAAATAACTTTTCCATTGCTCGCTCAAACTGGCCCGGAGCCGTGGACAAACCGAAAGGAAGAACGTTGAAGTGATAATGTCCACCCATGGTGGAGAAAGCAGTGTATTCTTTGGCGCGTCAGTGAGCGGAATCTGCCAATAGCCACTGTGAAGATCACACGTAGTGAAGAACTTCTTGCCAGCTAAGCTTTGTAGCATCACGTCGATGTTGGGCATAGGCCACTGAGAGAGCTTGATCGCTCGATTGAACTTTCTGTAGTCGATGCACATGCGTAGTGATCCGTCCTTCTTGCGGACTAACACGACGGGACTAGAATACTCACTGGAGCTGTGACTGATGACTTCCATGGCCAAGTATGTGAGAGGTTGTCGATAACCAAGCGGAACGGGACGACCAGCCATGCGGGGAAGATCTTTCTCATCCTTAACCACGATATCGTGCTCATACAGATTTCTGGTGCCCAATTCAAAGTCACTGAGCGCAAACCGGTCGTCGAACCGCAAGAACAAGTCAAAAGCGCGCTGACGGTACTCTGACAAAACCGACTTGTCTGAGGAATTAGCTAGGATTTTCTCGAAAATTTGACTAGCACGTTCCTGAGCACTCATCTGAGCAGTTGCGAGGTTGCAGAAAGCAGCGTCCAGCGGAGCATCCACATTCTCGGGAGTCAGGTCAAGCTGTGAGCTCAAGCAAGCACGACCAAGTACTGCGCTCTTCATTAAGCAAAGCGTTGTGTTGCCCTGGTTAACGACGGGCACAACTACATGACCATGGCGGTTCGTGGAGAGAAAAGCTGCGCTACCACCAAGTTTCTTCTCGCCGAGGAACGCAACAACCGTTCCTGGAGATTCGCACTGAAGCACCACGTTTTGTGTACTTCCAGGACCTACATAGCAACTGTGCTTAACGCGGACTTCTGACCACTTCTCTTCTCGAGCAGTAATGGCCATCGCAAATTTGACCGACTTCTGCGGCTTAGGCTTTTCGACAGTAGGTGTCGAGGGTGCCTTCGAAACCTTGGATGTCTTACGTTTGCGGTTGCGCTTTCGCTTTGCCGGAGTAACAACAGCCTCTGCAACTACATGTGGTTCACGCAAGCGCTGAAGATTAGACCAGAGTGCAGGACTCTTGAACAAGACTGGAGTACCGAGTACGACGTCGTGCGGCGCATTGTCCTGTACTAAGAACATGTAGCGTTCACCTTTGCTGTCGCTCTCTGACAGACGCAGGTCACAGACAACTCGACCACGAAAGGGAATTGCGTTTCCTGAAGCATCCTGAACAACAACATTTGGCGGCTGGCCGGGGTAAGCAGGCAAGTCGAAATGCTTTATCTGCTTAGCATTCGACGACTCGCAAAGAGATTTGTAGGTGGACGAGCGGACAATGTTGACCTGTGAACCTGAGTCATGCAGAGCATCAACTTTGTGACCGTTGAACACGATAGGAGCAACTGCAGCGGGTCCGATCACCTGAATGCTTTCCGACTCCACAGTTTGAGCTGAAGCCGTGAAAGACTTGCAAAAGACGGTGCCGCTAGAAGCGACGACGGTAGACGCATTGGATTTAACATGAGCGGCCTTCAAATGCGGGTACTTCTTGAAGCAACGTGCCTCAAAGTGTCCTGTGGCGTTGCAGTGCGAACACTTGCTGCCGCGGTTAGCGAACTTATTGTTCGGACCGATAGGTGTAAAGTTGGCATTGCCACTTGAGTGGTTACCAGAGGACGCGGAATTGTGCGCAGGATAAGAATGGTTTTGTGGCGCAGGAGGAGGAGTTGTACTTCCGTGCGCGTTACCGGACGGTGCATTGGAGTGAACCTTTGATGGTTTCGTAGTATGCGCGCCGGGCACCTTGCTGTTGGAACTTGTCCACTGATTGAGACTTTTGCTCGTATGTGAGAACCATGCGTCGCAGTCTGTCATACTTAGCAGCCGCTGATGGTGCACCTTCAAGCGCATACTCAAGCTGCAGAAGCAAGTCCTTTTCGCGAATACTACCGCGCAAAAGATCGTGCTTGATCAGTGCCACGTACTCAGCATCGGCTTCCTCAAAAGCTGTGGACACACGTGACTCGTAGAGCGAGATGAACTCAGAGTAGGTTTGGCCTTCGCGAATCCTCATGCTCATCGCACTACTGCGGCGCATGGACTTAGCTAGGTCCGTGTTATCGGACATTTTGTTTCGCATAGCGTCGTACAACTCGTCAAAAGAGATGCGCGGACGCTCTCGCAGAACATTCTTGTACTCTTGCAATGGCCTACCAGTAAGGTACTGACCTAGATCTCGCACTCGTGTCTCATCAGAGCTGCTCGCATAACGGCACGCAAACCCACGGGCCCAGTCGTCAAAAGACTGACCATCCTGCTTACGGTTACCACTGAAGAAGCTTAGTGGAGGAAGCGACGGCTTAGTCAAGGCCTCTTTGAATGTACTTAGTAGTAGTGCCATAGCGTCTGTACCTGTTGGCGGTGGCGGCGGAGGAGCCGACGTCTTCGGAGGATCCGCTGAACCCGAGCTGCTGAAGTCGCGCGTCGAGTGACGGTCGGATTCCTTAAAATCGGAATTAATTTTTGGATCGGATTCCTCAGTGGTACCTCCACCCGTGTTCTTCTTAGAGAGGGCGTCGCGGAGATCCTTCACCGTCTGCGAAAGCAGCTGGACGCGGTCCACTTCGGTGGCGAGCTCCACGTCCTTGCAGTTGAGCTCGTCTTGCAGCTCGCTGATGCGGCGCTCGCACTCGGAGTGATCCTGCAAAACGTCAGTGTTAGCTAACCGCTGCTGCAGGTCATCAATCTTCGAGTTCTGAGTGGCTGTGGCAGTTACGAGTTCATGTACTCCCTTCTGGAGATCTGCGGGGTCGCAACCCAGTACCGTACTTAGGCTGTCGCATAAGCGGAGATAACCGTTTAGCTCAACGATGCGCTTATTCTTGTCCATCGTTTCCTCTCGTGCAGCTTTGAGCTGCTTCTCCAGAGAAGCTACCTTAAGTTCCAGTGTCTCCAGATCCCCTTGGAGTTTCCCGTAATCGAAGGATGGTGAGTCACGGAATATGCTTTGGCTAGTAGCGGCCGGTGGGTCCCACTCCAGAGACGCCCTGTTAAAGTCGAGCCTCTCATGCGCTTTGGTTCCTGCATGCTTTTGGTACCTACCAGCATAACTGCCCTCGAAGCCATCAACCGATGCTGCGACTTTTCTTTGGAGAAATTCCAGTTTTTCATCCAAAAGTTGTGCAAATTCCGGTTTGCCCTCGCTATCCTTAGCCAGGTGGGCCAGGGTTACCAGTGAATCAGCCAATTCGCTGACCAAATTTTCCCGAATGTCCCGTGTACTGACCTCTGTAAAGGGCCTACCTACCGGTTCGGGGTCCGGTTGCTTAGCCGCTAGCAATTCTGCTAGTGGTGCAGAAAGAGCCTCCTTGATCAATGGTCTATAGGCCGTAAACTTTTTTGTTATGGCGCCCTTAATTTTGCTGTCCGGTACGACGGCTACGATGTCGCATCGCAGCTTTTCGATGTGTGGCTCGATCGACGTCCATACCGTTTGAGAAACCGTCGTTGAGCCGTTGTCTTCGTTGCCGAGATCCATTTGGTCGTCGGCTCCAGGCATCGTGAAGCGCCGCTCGGAAGTTGAGGCTGCTTCTGGACTGCGCAGAGAACGTGCCAGCGATGCAACTCTAAACAACGAAGAGTTAATGGCTGTAGTATACCAATTCACACAAAAGAAATGCGCTTACGAGTCGGAAAATTCAAGGAAATTTTCACTTGGTTTGATGCCAGAGGTTGATGAACTTATCAGCACAAAAGTAGCGTTTGTTTGCCACGAAATTGAGAGCTTTCGTCTCAAAATGGAAGTGCCGAAATTTCGTTCTAATTCCGGTAAAAGTCGACAATTTTGTCTTTGGAGAAAGAGCTGGAGATTTTGCAATCTCAAAGGAATCCTTAAACTGAAAAATTGCGCAAAACTGGTGGCTCAGTTTTGTCTAGCTTGTTACGCCGGCCCAGAGTCACCCATGTGGGTACTCTGCGTGCTTGCTAGGTAATATAAGTCGCTAAGCGAACCTAGAATATAGCAGCACACGGTTCCTTGTAACAGCAATGCGCAATTCTTTATAGCAAATGGATTCCGAAATTAGGCACAATGAAAGTAAAGACACGGCAGCAAAGTAAGACACGGTAAGGAAATGTAGAGAGAGCAAATGTAGAAGGTGTTGACGCTAAGAAGCTGAAGACCCGACTGAATCGACGGCTCGAGGCCCAAAACTCACCTTTTTGGGCTACCATAATCCAATGCGTGCGTATGCGGGATCAATATCCGCTGCACTTCCACAAGGGTTTGAGAGGCATCCTCAATTTGGCCGCACATCGCGGATCGCAGACCGTCAGGTCCACGACCCACGAGGCCGCACTGACTAGGATTGGGGAAATGGCGTCCTTGTCGACGCATCGACCGGCGTGCGCATTCGCGTCGGGTCCCTTCGTGCTGGGACCCGCACGCTTCGAACG
Organism: Aphelenchus avenae; assembly: GCA_020875895.1. Classification (NCBI taxonomy): domain Eukaryota; kingdom Metazoa; phylum Nematoda; class Chromadorea; order Rhabditida; family Aphelenchidae; genus Aphelenchus; species Aphelenchus avenae. The sequence continues at coordinate 3,632 of JNEY01000023.1, read as the reverse complement.
GCAAATAGCCGACTAAAAGTCCGTCTTGCGGAAAGTGAATGGCGCTGTCGCCAACATCGCCTCAGATTCACGCTCAATTGATCGTGCTTTGAAACGATGCATTCCATATCAGTCGGAGACAATCTTCCGTTGAGTTAGCACTTCCGGTTCTATCGAAAACACCCGTTATCGTCGAATGGGTTTGTGTGGAGCCCAAGAAACATTCGTAATGGATCAGAAATTATTCCACAGGCGACGCTTGCTGAACAGAACCTGCCGAGTGTGTCGACATTGACTGCAGTATGCTGAGAGTAAAATGCACTGTGTTCCGCCTGGAGAGATCAGTTCGTGAACTCATTCCGTGAAGCAGTCTCTTGCAGCGATTCACGAAGATTATTACGTGCATCGCTTGAGAGTTTCATGAACGAAGAGAGTACCTCTTTTCATGACATGAAAGTGCTATTTTCCGCTTCGTTTTGTGGATTCACGACGCAGCACGAAGTTCTCGTAGCAAAAACGTCACCTTATGCGCATTGATACCTATCGTACCTTCAAAAAAACATTTATCTTAAATGCACATGCGTTAGGTACTACTTGCCTCAACGAGCGCCGTGCTTCGACCAGCTAGACATGTTCGTATCGCAAATCCCTAATGCCAGGATTACGGGCATTGCGGTGACCCGGGTCTGAACCAAATGACCACGCTTGCAATAGAGGACAGGACAGCTTCATGCTTTAAGTCGACGTCGGTGAAATAGAACGTCAAAAACAAAACTTTGAGTGGTTAGATGGAGCGCAAAACCTGCCACAGAATGGTTAGCACCTTTGCCAAAGACGTACAATTCAAACAATTCCACCATTCTGCCTTGTTTTCAATCCATGAGTAAAACAGGCAATTTAAATACAAGACTTCGTTTCGCGACCTCTTGGCACATGACGCGCCGGCAATGTCCTATTGAAGTCATATTCATGGGCGCTTTCTGCACAGAGACCATAGGTGCTTGCTTAGTCCACGAACTTAATACCGTCGAAACCTGACTACCGTCATTCGGGTAAACTTGCTGAATGCCTAAAATTTAAATCTGGACTTTAGAGTCACGATCCAATCGAGACATATCGATTACGGGCCTAATCGCTCATGTTACTGATGAATAAAACTGATTTTATAATAAAAACATGCTTAACCAATTTTTTCGTGAAAAATACGCGTGTAAACACAAAGAAGAATGAAAGAGTTCAAATAAGTTTTCTAAAAACCTGCGCAAACCCTGTAAGTACGAGGTCGCCTTCGTCGATTTGGACGGAAGCATTTTTCATTTAAAACACCCTGTCTGCGCTCTCACAGGAGATACATAATTTTTTTTATTTATATTTTGTTTGTTACTTAACCCAGTTGCTCAGCGAACTCGTGACTTTGGATATAATGGCCTGTACGCAACAGCAACAAGTAAGAGAACAGATCATTTCAAAAAACGGCACGCGTACTAGCGCCACGCCGACGGCCAGCAATGTCATATGGCAGTGGGCTTGGCACACGCTGTCGAGGTATTCTCATTTTCGTCGAATGAGAGTTTTTCAACACAGCTTATCACACGTCAACAACGGTAAAATACAGCTGCATGCAACTTTCGTGGTGCGAGCGTACATCGTACTTCGGGATGGACTAGCGGATTATGTGGGTCGGGGGGGGGGGGTCATTTCTTACTAAACAGAAAACAGTCCGAACAAACTAAGCCTTAGCCTAAGCCAAATCTGAACAACCTTAGCCTAGGCCTAAGCGTGCCGGCGCAAGCGCATCGCGTATGGGTAGGCTAGTCCTAAGCCGCGGATTGCCAATTTGGAGTTTTTTCCCGTTAATTTTTCCGTCCCACTAATAATCCTACGATGTTCTTCGGTTACTGGTTTATATCGGACTTCAAATTTCGCATCAAAATGCATCGACATAAGCATCGAGGATGAAAAAAGCCCACAAACCCTTGTTGTTAACCGCATACGGACACAAGGGCCTCAACCACCCGAAAAGCTGCGCGTCGAGCCAGGTAGAGGTGACATACTCGGCGAAATTGTTCACGCTCTCGCTCTTAAGCGAGGAAATGTGGGAAAATAACCCCAAATTAGTGGGACATTAACCGCGAATTAGTGGGAAAAGTAACTTAGTGGGAACGGGAAATTAGTGAGAAATTTACCCTTTTTTGTGGAACAAAAAATTGTGGGAAATGTACCCCAAATTTGTGGGAACTTTACCATACCGTATTGGCTCTAATATAAGACGAGCTCTAATAGAAGACGAGCCCTAATAGAAGACGAGCGGCAAAAATTTCAAAGTTGACTTGTCAGAGAGACATGTTTAGAATACGCTTTAGGCCATAACTATTCATTCTAGACGAGAACTTTTTGTCAGTAAAATTTCGAAAATTTTTGCTAAATCCATAGGGTCCCTTTACGAATCCCTTTACGACTTTCACGAAAACCTAGAAAATTTGAACATCGAAAAATAGAAGACATCGTCTTATATTAGAACCAATACGGTAGATGCCAAAACCTCACGCAGTAGCCAGAGTGCTTTCTTCTCGGATGGTTGGATGACGCTTGCGCCGATTGCGACTGAATATTTCAGCTTCAGCGCACCAACACATGCACGGACCGAGCGGACAGGTGCAAAAACGTTGCCGACCGTGGCAATTCCGAGCAGCAAAAGCATCTTTGCCGGCAGATTATACAACGCCACATAGCAATGGCAACGTTGCCGGTCACTGTCCTGACCGTTGCCGTGCATCTGGGTTTTCGGCCTTTACTTTGATAGGGCTGACTCTTCCTGGAAGGCTAGGGCTATTGAAGGGACGCATTTATTTTTTTTGCTACTCGCCGAACGGACATCGGTACCCCAAAAAAGTTGTCGCGGATCCCTAGTAGCTGAGGAGAAGGTCCTGTTATTCGAAGGGTATATTACAAAAGTAAGATCCCTAGAGAAGTTAGCCGGAGCAGGCTTGATTTCCACGCTCATGCAAAGGTACAGGCCGTTGCTGTGTTACCCCCCCCCCCCCCCCCTCCCCCCTTGTCCGAGACCGCGGCCCCCGGCCCGGCCCCCAAGCCCCCGGCCCCCGCACAGGTTTGGCCGTACGGTCTGGATCTGGACGCACTACGGCCAGGAGATTCGCCTGCTAGCAAGCTAAAAAATGTGATGTGACCTAGAAATCTGCGCCGGCTGAATGTCGGTAGATCCCGTAAGCTCACGTGTTCGAGATAAGCATTAACAAAGAGGGAAAGTGCCCGAGAGCGTAGTGGGGTGCGGCTTGTAGCTAGACTACTACTAGACTTAGCTTTCACTCCTAACTGGCTGGCATCTGCTGAAACGACGCTGCTGGATGCATAGCCATCCTTATACACTAAAGGGCTGGTGCATGTCTGTAACAAAAAAGTTTTCGCTATCGGTCCCAGTTTGCTATCATTCGATAGGGCTTCTAAGGCTATAGAAAACTGGAAAGTTTCAGCCAGATCGGTCGGCTAGAAAAAAAGTTATGACCTTTCAAAATTTCAAAACATGCTTCATGCTTCCATGCGATAGCGAGCGCTATCGCATGGAAGCAGAAAACCAGGGTCATGCTCGAAATTCACGTCATGCCTCAAACAAAAGCCCTTGATGAGTTAATTAC
>JNEY01000022.1:774776-837082 GCA_020875895.1 Aphelenchus avenae | reverse complement strand
CGACCGCGACAGCGACTTCTGCTGCAGGTTTCGGAGCTCCTTCCAAGCCTCATTCGGTCTGAAATCCATTCCGGAAACTGTTTCGAGTATCTGCCGCTTAGCATCATTGTACGACTGTGGACAATACGACGCTAAATAGTTTTGCAGCGCAATCTTTGCAGTCCCCGTCATTTTCATGCGAAGCAGCCGCAGCTTTTTGTCTTCGGGCCATCCGTCAGTTAACCGCTCGAAATTATCAAAGTAGTCGAGTGCTTTGCCCATGCCGAGATCACCGTTAAACTCATTCAACTGAGCCGCAGCGGTGGTATACAATAGCAAGTCCGTGGTGGTCGAAATTCCACCAGTACTAGCCGATGATGGTTGCACAGCCGGAAAAAATGGCACTCCAGGGCTGCCCTGATAACCTGGTTGGCTTGCGTAAACCTGCGTCGCAGAGGGTGGTGGATATCCGTATGCGTAGCCAACTTGCTGAGGAGTTAGATTTTGCTGTACTACTACCGGGTAGCTAAACCCGTTAGCATGTGGCGGCGGCGGCGGCGGTGGTGGTGGGGGAGCGGACGCACCACCAGCAGCGGTCATTCATAGCATAACACTGTGCCGGATAGACTCCATTCTGTCGTTGTTGCGCCGGGCTTTTCACTTGTTGCTGCATAAACAGAGGTGGGTAGCAAAAACCTGGCGGAGGTGCGTGCGCTGGCGGAGCCAAATTTTGCTGTGTTGCACTTTGAGCTGGACTGTACACCGTATTGTACGGCGTTCCTGCCCAGTTCACCCTATTCGGCGTCTGTTGGTGTTGATTCTGTGTTGGCTGTGGCGGTAGCGACGGTGTGCGGGACTGCGGCGGCGCGGAAGGGACAATATTAGTTATATTTTGTTGCGCAATAGCTCCCTGCTGTTGCACCGCGGGACTAGAACTTAGCGGCGGATCCGTCTGTGCATTCTGCTGCTGCGAAACACACTGCGTCGCTTCAGTATTACGGTGTTGGGGCACGATCGGTCGGAAACCGCTCGAATCGCCCTGTTGTTGCTGAGTATTTGTACCCAGTTGCGGGTACATCGGTGCTTGCGCTTGCTGCAGCGGAACAACCGGCGTATCAGCATGAGCCCTGTGTTGCGGCACTACCGATCGGAACGCGTTGGAGTCGCCCTGTCCTGCACCGAGCACACTGTGGATGCTACGCGCTATCTGTTGTTGCCTTCCCCACGTACCGTCGCCGTATTGACGCTGATACTCCTCAAGCGCCGATATGTAACCGTCGGAGTTAGCACTGAATGGAGAGAAACTGTGCGGCTGTATTGCCTGTGGCGCTATCAAGCCTTGTGGAATCATTGCGCCACTTCCATATCCTTGCTGGGCATCGACCTGACGGTTTGTCGCTGCATGGAACTCGCTGCATGCCTGTAGCGCTGACTGACCCGTCATTGACCCGTCCGGACTGTTGGTTTTGCAACATCCTAACGCTGGCGTGCGCTGCCGTAGCGAGATCAAAGTAAACCGGTTTTCCCTCTTTGGTATCGTAGACCACGAATCCGAATTGTTCGCTGCAGTTAGAACCCAGAATGCAGTCAATATCAGATGAGTTTGTCGAAACCATGAAGACTACTTCTACTGTATCTCGATTTTGGTACTGAACGCAAAGCGGTATTGTCCCTACGATGTCGCAGAAATCCGAACCGGCAGTTCCAAGTTTTGCAGACCAAGCCCGGAAACTCGCTGCGAAGACGTTCTCCTCTACCGTCACTGTGAAGTACGAATGGAGACCATTTAGTGGAGTCTGTGACGTAGGTACCCTCGCAATCACTGCTGTTTGGTATGTGTCTGGAAGGCCCTCGGTGTCCTGCGGAGGACAGTACCGCACAATGGTAGTGTCGTCTGAAGAACTTCTTTTGGACCAGTCAACGACGGAACTGTCGCAGCGAAGGAGTTGCGCGAGCAAGTGACGACTTATTTGCGACATCGTTTCTTAACCGGCCTGATGAGAGCGATGACGAAGTAGAGCTGTCCATTGTGGATCGATGACTAACCGTTTGCGTCGAAAGCTGCTCCATTCGAGGAGTCAGACTGGACGTACTACACTCAGGTAGCACGATTTTTGGCGAGGTACCAGCCGAACAAGCCAACTGGATTATCGATGGTTTGCTCGAAGACATAAATCCACGAATGATGAAGAATTGTTAGGTTCGAGTCCAAAAACGTTGTCGTTTTCAAACCCAGGATGCGCCAAGTCAAGCTAGAGTCCAAGGGAGGCAGGTATGTTAGCTTCCTAAGTGGCCCCGAAAGGTTGGATTTAGGGCCTAGCTTGAAGAGAATTTAACAGTTTATTGCGGTTTAGGTTGTGGTAAGAACAGGGAGAACAGTTATCCTGGGAGGGATACTGTCCAGTAGGGGAAGGTAAGTTGTTGTTGAGCCGATATTGAGCTCTAAAAGACTTTAGGATTCCAGCCGGGAGCAACCGACGTGCGTATTGCCACCCTCCAAAAAAGGATGACTGGACAAGTGATTGTTAGAAGACTTACGTGCACGTAGAAGACGTGCTTAGTGCCGTCGAGAAAGGTGACAGAAGCGGCGTGAAGATGCTTCCTCGGCACACATTCTTGCACAAACGGCGACGGTCCCTCGTCCACAGGCGGTGGCGACGGGGGCACTGCGGGCGCGGACGAGGCCGTCACAAGCGGTTCGGCACCAGCGTTCTCGTCGTTCGCCGGTGGCATTCGTTCGCGGCGGCCGTTCTGGATGGATTATTGCTATCCCTACAGGCAGACGCGCGTAAGCGTGATTTCAATCAATCATCGGAAAGCGAAAAAAGCGTACCCGAAACGGCGCGCACGGAAAGGTTCGCATCGTTCGAAGGGGCAAGTGAAGGCGAGAAAACAATGCGAACTAACGCGTCGCGAACGAGCGTCTGAAAAAAGGCTAATAGGCGTAAAAGGTGAGGAAGATTTGATGAAGTGCTGCTCGCGAGGCGCGGAACCTCGGAAAACATACTAGCGAAAATACCGAACAACGACGAGGGAGGCTCGGAAAAGTACAACAGGCACCAGCGTACCAAAACAGCTGGACGTCTAGTCCCTAACGGGCATAATCACTTGGAGATCGTTCTTTGAAACCAAAAAATAAACCAAGATTTACAAAAATAGAACAAAACGAGTCATGCCCACACGAACGAAAAAATGCGGAATGTCGACTCCATGATCACAATCACAAAGTCAAAGCCTCTCGCATGGGGCAATTGTCGCGATTGACTCATCGAATATCGCTTAGTGAGCAATCCGGGCGGGTTGGCAGCCGAGGCTCGGAAATGGACAGTTAACTAAGCTGGCTCGGCTGCCGCACGTCCATCACGCGGTCAATTAGTGTCCACTCAAGCGCTTGGTGGTTGGGTACCGGACAGCTGCCGCGTAAGCAACAAGTTCGCATTCCCACCCAGGCGCCGGTATCAATCCAGGCGTACCGCATAAACACCGATGTCGCCAAACTTAACCGCACAACCTGGCGCAAACAGAGGATATCATATAGCGAATAGCGATTAAATGACACAGGCTTCAGATCAAAATGAGGGGTAGAAGGACACTTATAAGCTTGCCAAAATCCACATGAAAAGAGATTTTATGAGTGTTGGAAACCGAAATCGATGCGCGCGAGTTCATAAATACCGGCAGCGATGTTTGCGGTCGCGATGGAATGTAAGCGGCGGAAGTGAACTGTAAACACTCGGCGCTATTTCCTCGGAAATCGATGTCGCACACGCTCGATTTGAGTGCTCCCGCGCAACAAGTATCGCTTGATTTCCTCATAGAGCACCGGCCCCGGTCCAACTCCTCTTTGTCCGACGACCCAACCCGGTGAAGCCCACAAAAGCCCATGCGAAATAGGAGGACCAATGAGTGAGCCATTGTTGGGCACTGATCGGGGAACTTAACTCAAAGTGGCAAATGAGAGCTACTGTAACTTTGCACGTTTACTAGTAGGTATATACCACCGTGTTACTGTAGTTTTGCTCAAAAACGCTAGTTTTTGGTAGTTATTCTGCTCTATAATGGTTATTTCTCAATATATTTCTTAAACTCAACATACTATTTTAGAGAATTTTCCGCTCTATCGACTGGTATAGTTTTTATGAGAGAGCGACTTTTTTCAAGGACACTTATGCTTGCCGAAATAACATACACTTTTTGCCAAAACGCACCAAAATCGTACTAAACTTGTTGTAACTTCAGAACGGCTCGGTGTTTTAACAATTGCTAACATACTTTTTTTCAGCAACTTTCGCAGATCAAAATGAGCCAAAGAACATGTCGATCGCCCTTGATTAAGATGAACAAATGCTTCGCTGAAAAACCATCACTTTTTGCGGCAGTTGGCAAATTGTGAGCACTGTGGGTCAGCAATCAAAAACTAATGGAGCTACGGGAAAAACCATACTAATTTTTTTAGTTCATGAAGTGTAGTCAACGCTAGACAGATTGCGGCATATTTGCTTGAAGTGCGTTTGCCGTGAGAAAACCCGGACCCACACAAGATCTTCGCATGGAAAGATATTAACAAATCCATACTTAAAAGTGTTGGGCTGTATCTCAGCTTCATTTCGAACCTATTTGCACTAGAATACGCGTAACCAGTGGTTCAAAATCAACCCTGTACACGGGCCCAAAATTTTCGGCCCGGCCCGGAACCCCGCACATTTACGTCTGGACCGAAAAATCCCCTTGGTCCCCCTTAAGTAGAAATTCCGCATGTCTACTTTTACCCTAAAGATGGTTTTAAACATCGGTCAAAGGTATGCTAGCTAAAAACTGACGGCAAAATGGCGCCGCAGGCGCAAAAATTATGCTTATTGGCAATAATACGTTGAAAAATGACCCGAAATAGCCCAAAATATGGTCTTTCCGGGCCGGCCCGGGCCAGCTTGACTTGTGAAAACCAGGGCCCGAGCCCGGCCCGGCCCGCTGTACAGGGTTGTTCAGAATATTCAAAAGAATGTTCTCAGGTTAGGCGCCTACAACGCGCGTTGTTTCGGCCTGCTAAGACGAAGTAGCAAAGTCGAATTTGGGCTCAAAACGTAGCTAAAGGTGTTCCAAACTCGGTGGACGCAGTTTCTCGCAATACCAGTGGAAAATAAGCATGTTTTACAGCGCAACTTGTAGTGCTATACTACCGCTCAGCTCTTAGCCCAGTGATCGCAGAGAAGGCCCTGGTCTGGCACGTCCGTGGGCCGCATCAGACGCCGGATCTGCTCCATGGACTGCAGGTCCGGAGAGAGCCCACAGTGGCAGCAGAAGATCTTCTCGTCGATGATGGCCGCGACCGGCAGGCAGTTGAAGCAGTCCGTGTTGTACCGCCGCTTGCATTCGTCGTAGAAACCTAAAAAGACAAGATTTTTGGTCGCTGCAACACTTGAAACATCTACCTACCGTATATTCGGTTAATGGACGCACACTCATGATTTCCTCTGAGCACGAAGAAGTTCTCGGGATACTTGATCTTGTAGGCCAGTAGCAGGCAGATCGTCTCCAGCGAGTGCTTACCTAAAAGTTTGAGAGAGCGCGTTCAACTGCTATGAGCACAACGAATTATTACCTCTGTCGACATAGTCACCGAGGAACAAGTAGTTAGACTTCGGCGGAAATCCGCCATACTCGAAGAGACGCAGCAGGTCGTAGTACTGACCGTGAACGTCGCCTGAAGAAATCATGTCAGTTTGAGCAGACTTGAGCAAGCCTTCGAGAAACAAAACGCCACACAGCGAACAATCACATAGTGCTCATCTAAGTGACTAAACGTCATTGTGCTTACCATAGATCTTCAGAGGCGCCTCGATTTCGAGCAGGATGGGCTGACTGAGGAAGATCTCGCGGGACTTTATGCAAAGCCCCTTGATTTCGTTCTCCGTTAGCTGCACGGACTTACCCGGTTTGGAACCGCGAACTGAAACAGTACATGCGTTCCAACAGCAGATCAATAGAAGAGTGCGTACCCTCCCATAACCGAGCGATACTTGTCCAAGTTTATCTTGTCAGTGTCGGTCATCGCAATCTCGGAGTGTGGCCGTCACTGTAGAGCGTCCGAAATTGAGGGTCCTGTGATGGTAAGCGCCGACAATGACTGCCCTTGAAAGAACTTAATAACACGGGAAGGCGTAAACACACAGTTTCTACTAGTATGCGATCGAAAAAACAGGAAGGTAACTTTCAAAGGAGGGGCAAATGTTTACACCAAAACGGTTTGTATTCTTATGTCTGAAGGAGGAACTTTTTGAAAATGCACTCGCGTGTGAGTCATTCATGTGGGGCGTACGGTGTGCCGTGAATTCAAATGACATGCATATCAATCAACTGATTCCGATGTGTGATTGGCGTTTTTTTGGTTGGTTTGCTTTACTCTTTGGTTTTGTGCACCTGTCGGTTGCATAAATGAGTGGGTCTCTCCGCGGGAGCGTTCTCTAAGACTGGTTCGTAGCCGGCGTGATCCCGAAACGATTGTTGGCACGGTAGGAAGGAATCCTGCAAAGGAATTTATCTGCAATTCACACGCGTCTTAGTCACACTTAGTTCTTCACAAACCGGCTCCTCAGGCAATTGAGGAACGAAACGCGGAAGGCAACCGGGATTCAGCGCACTTCCATTCGAAGGATAAGTGCGCAGTGATGTACTGGGGCTCACGTAAGTACTTAGGCACGCTTGCTAAAATAAAATGTTTGTTGTAGCGTATCCAGAGGACCAAGAGACGCATGATCTGTTCACAGCGAAGGATTCATTTCAGTACGATGACGATGCTGGTAACGCAATATGGGCAGAGCGCTGGAGCATATCAAGTGTTTGTTAGGCTCTCACCGCTCAGAATTGCGAAGCATCGTGACAGACGCCGACAAGAGAGCTCTCAGCACCATCCCGGAGGAGTCGATTCACCGGGCACCATCATCGGACAGCTTCCTGGACAATCCGGGACCGTCTTCACGGCCGCATACCGGTGCCGGTAGCGAAGATGCTACGTTGCGTGCCGCCACAAACGACCGCTACCGCTCTGCGTACCACAACCGCAGTCAACAAAGATCTGCAAGTACGTGTAAATGGTCTTAGAGTCAGTCCCTAGAGCGATCACAACTCATATTGGAAAGGCATTAGATCACCAGGCTTTAGACAACAACGAGGACGGAGGTGCACAGAGCGTGTTCAACTCAACCGCAAATTCCATTAAATTTGGCACCAAGGACGAGAACGTCTCTTTCAAGCGAGGACGTAAGTTTAAGCTTTCATCATCACTTACTCACCAGACAATCCCCTGCTCGCTTTAGCCGCTGCGAACGAGCTAGTCGCTCGAGGCGAAGAGGAGTTCGACAAGGATAACCTCTTTCGTCACTTCAACGATTCAGAGCTCTGCCGTAAGGATCGAAGCTGGGAACCGTCGTTGTACAATCTGCAAGTGTCACCGGTCAACGGTACGCCCCTGGAACGTTTCGGTGACGAGCCTGACAACGTCAGTGTGCGTTCGGAATGTACCGATCACTCCAACGTTGCCAGCAGAGAGCATGCTCATTCTGTCGCGCCTAGCGAGCATGCCGAGTCCGAGCCAAGCAGAAAGCGGGCGCTGTCTACTCGAAACCTGCAAGACTCCATTGTCGACTACCAATCGTCGACGCAGTCAGCGACGCGCAACGATGTGCTGCCGTCGATGGGCGATTTCGACGAGACGGTGGCCACCAACAAGGACTCGGGACCGATGTTCTCGACACCGGTCACCAATCGCGAGAGCGACCTGACAAAGGACTTCTGCAACATGTCGGCCATCAATGGCAACGGCGGCACTCCGCGTAAGCCGAAGCAACCGTCGGAGCCACGAGGTCACATGAACCAGTCGATACGGTCTACCGGAACTATCTCCACGGGCTTTGTCAATAGACTTGCCGAGGTAACATCAGCGGACACTGACCTTAACAGAAGTAATCGTTGATTTAGGCGGCTCCTGACGACATCGTGAACATGCAGCGCTACCTCAAGGAAGAGCTCGAGAAGAAGAGCCGCGAGTCCGCTCTGAAGTCAGGGGCATTCTACCCCTCCTCGACCGCCTCTTCCACTCAGCCCAGCAAGCTCGACCTCGCGATGGCAAAGCTGTCGTGCAACAAGATGCTGAACCCAAGCCGCAAAACACAACGAGCCGCAGATTCCTCGCAAGTTCCTTCTGAGTATCCCCTTACACCTCGGAGTGCACGTCCCACTGTGGAGTGGAATCAGCAGCTACCACCGCTCCCGCCTCGGCGTGCACCGCCCTCGGTCGAGGGGAATCTGCAACCGCCGCTCGCGAAGCAACAAGATAAGCAACTGCTGTATCTTCAACCGCCACCCGCGAAGCACCCGAATGAGCAAACATCGTACCTCAGGCATGAGAGCACGTTTAGTCGCGCAACGCTTGCCACTAGCACCGGACCCTCGACTGCGCTGAGCTCGTTTGCCAGCGTGCGATCGGATCGCGAGCAGCAGCGCGTCGACGCTCTACCGCAGCTCAGCCAGCCCACCTCCTCGGCATCCACCGTCAACACCGCCATAACCGACGCTGCGTCGTAGGCGAATCTGTTAAGATGACGCTTTAGCCAATATCGATTTAGAACGACTTCGCGTCGAGACAGTGGCCTTGCCGTCAACACCGACTACTTGTTCTTTGGATTCGTGCCGGCGGGCCAGAGTAACGTGAAGCAACTGCGCCTCACAAACCGCTCTTGTGAGACGATGCAGATCTACGTGAAACTCCTGATTCAAGGAACCTACTTCAAGGCAAGCAGCTGTTTTCCTTGAACTTTGGCGCAGGTTAACCTCCGAATTTCTCACTTCGGCCAGTGGCTTTAGAACAGTACCACAGCATACGATAAAAATATTGCTTGAAAAAACGTTCTTTCTGAAATTTAACTTCGAGTACATGGCGAAGCAAACATTTTTAGATCAAAGATGTGTCGACTAACTCAATTCCGCCGGGCGGGCACAGCGTGGTTCGCGTAGAGTTTAAGCCATGGGACAAGTCCGGTTTCGTCAATAAGCTCGTCATTGAGCGCACTAACTCTACGAAGCGGACGTATAAGGTAACGAACGCCAGCACAACGCATCACATATGATTCGAATTATTCAGGTTCCCCTATGTGGCATGGGTGGACGCGCGGCGCTCGAACCGACCGCGACGACTATGAAGCTCTCTCAGTCGGGCATCTACGTGCTTACGCCAGCCTACATGAACGCGTTCACGCTGGGCCTGCAGAATGCCGGTGTTCGGTGAGTTACAGGCATCGTGAAACGACATAATTCTCCATTTTAGGGATGCCTTTGCGTATGTCACTCTCGTGGACGCCAACCACGAGCCCGTTCCGGGTGTGGAAATCAGTCCATCGCGAGTTATTGTGCGGAAGCAGTTGCAAGAGACCAAGGTACGAGGATTTAAACGCGGTTCAGACAAGCAAATTGATTCATTTCAGGCAATAACGGTCTCGATCGGAGAGAACATGGACAGCCACCGCCGCTTGAGCATCACATCGGCTCGTTCTACCGTTACAGTTGTCAGCACTGCGGACCGGTGTGCCTTCCGCGTCCTCATCTACTGGGGCGAGGAGCGACACCGTCAACGCCTGAAGAAGTTTGTCAACCAAGTGTTCGCGATTCACCCGTACTTGGTTTAGGCTTTTCGGCTGTGCTGACATCAAGCGCGAAGCCTTGCAGCAAGCGGCCCGTGTGTTCGACAACGGCCCGAAGGTGACGAGCTTCACCGACGAGCGCTTCGAGGGTGAGACGGCATTCGACGGCAAGGACAAGGTCAACTTCTGCGACTTCGAGGAGTTCTTGGACGCCATGCGCCAGACGATCGTCAATGTGAGTTACTTTCCTTGGGACAGCACTTGGCAGCCATCGGATAAATTTTCACCCACTTTAGGTGGTGGACAGCCGTGCGCGTTCCACGTCGATCTGCAGTGCTCGTAGTCAGAGCCGCGCTGCCGATCACACCCTGGACCCGGACGCTACCCTCACGGACAACACCATGCAGTGTGGAAATCAGACGATCACCCAGAACGACACCGTGTTGTCATCGCGTCGGTAAATTGGACCTTGCAGCCTTTAATCAGTTCTCTGTTCCTTTTCACTACCGTATTTTGTCGAATTACTCCGCCACCTCTATTTGCTCCCCTACCCCAAAATTTAGATATAGCCCGAGGGTGTATGGACTTCGAGCTTAAGACAATTAATGAATAGATAACGATGACGCAAGAATTTTAAAAGAGGAAATGAGCTGTACGGACGAGAAACAAAAATGTTATGGGCAGTTGCAATTTTAATGTTTTCAGGAATTGGTCAATCGAAAGTATGCGAAAACTTCCATGAAATGAGCATGTTATCGGCACGCCGAAGAAGAAGGATATGGGTAGCACCGCAATTAGTTCGTTACCAGTTGGTAAGCCTTGTCTAGCCCCACGCAGTTCAACCCACTAAAGAAATTTACTCCCGTGTACACAACCTGTATAAGAGTGTTATGAAGCAGCCTGCCATTGTAATCTAAACGGATCTCATGTGCAGAATGACGCAGACTGGACGTTACCTGTGAAACACTTGGTAAGAGCTTGCAGCGCCATTTCTGGCTTATGATCGTCAAGTGGTCGCTGAACGGCCCCGCCATGAACTTCAAGCATTGGCAATGCAGATGCGAAGCCTGTGTTGTTTACGTCGAGTTTTAATACCTACACAGTTGAATGGTCATGTACAAAATTTCCTCCCTTGTACCTTTACTTTATTGAGGTAAAAAGGCCCGTAGAGACGCACCTATGCGACCTTGATGAGTCGGTATAGGGTCTGTCCAGAAATTATGTTATGCTAACTAAGCGATTTCGTGACCCTCCCCCTTGTTAACACTACGTAGTGTTAAATTTAACACTGTTGTTAACAGCTGGCTGACCCCCCCTCCAGGGGCGTAGCCATTCAGGATTTCAGGATGGGGGGGATGGAGGTCGGGAGCGGGGGGGGGGGGTGGGGGTCCAAAATGGGCCAAAACGGGTCCAAAATGGCCCCAAATAGCTAAAATAACGCTATATTTGATATTTGGCATATTTAGGGTATATTACTTATTTTAGACGTATTTTAGTTATATTTTTTACTGTAATGAGTCTGAGTCCGGTGCAAAGAGATCAAGTCTCTCTTTATTCACTAGCAGCCGCACACGGGAAGACTAATACACCAGACTGGGACGAAAGGGGACGGGGAGACGACAACAAAGGGAGGCGGCGGCGAGTGTAACGTGAGAAAGGGCGAGAGATGTACACCGCCTTATCACATTACCAACTTTCTAAAAAATTTTCTTCACCAAAGGGTCCCCCCGCTAAATACGCCTCTGCCCCTCCCACCCCCCATGTTATGATAACAGAATTTCTGGACAGCCCCATAGAAGAGGTAAAACATTGCAAACAGGGTGAAGGTGATGATTCCTTGCAGGTAATAAACCTGCAAGGAAAAAACGTATCCAATGTTTTTTCCTTGCATAATACATAGGCAATGCTCGCTTTCGTTCTCCGCGCGAGCATTGCCTACGCATGTGCGCACCTATGTGCCCTTGGTGAGTCGGTATAGAATTGTAAAACATGGCAAACAGGACGAAGGTGATCATTCCTTGCAGCTAATAAACAACCGGCCAGCCAAGAGACGATTCGCAGAAGCCAGCTGATACTGGCATAGTTGCAGATTGCACTCCCTTCAGCCCGCCGCGATCGGTCGGTCTCTTGCACGCGGCTCTTACCCTTTCGTGGGGATTGCACTTCTAGAGCGGCAGCGATGCCATTGACCCGGTTATAGTGGCTGAGAAGATATCTTTTGTTTGCTGATTCTGCCGGGAGTCCTAATCAGCAATCAAGTGAATAAGATCGCTGGTCCCGTCAGGGAGATTTGCCTTGTCCGGAGTATTCGTGTCAGTTGCCTCGTGCTCATCCTCGTCCCTGTTTTCAGGGGCTGCCGGGCGCTTGTCTAGCATGTAGCCAGACTCTTCCCCGTGCTCGACTGCATTAGTTAGCAGCTTTGCTACATAGGAGAGCGCCTCCCGGAAGATTCCACCTTCCTGCTGCGATTTCTTTTGTTTTCCACCAGGCTGTCACGACTTTCTTCTGCGTTCGGTCTCGCAGACATTAGCGAACATCTACCTAGCTTTTGGCACACGTTCACGCTTGGCCCAGCGTCAGGCTTAACCAGGGCCTCAACGTACTAAAAGCAATGTACGGCAGTAACTTTAGGTTAACAGTATACTTGCGGGTACGTACGATTTGGTTGTACAACGTTTTGGCACCGACGTTTTGGCACCAACGTTTTGGCACCAACGTTTTGGCAACGTATGTTTTGGCACTATAATGTTTTGGCACTGTGACGTTTTGGCAATGTAACGATTTGGCACTGTAATGTTTTGGCACTGTCATGTTTTGGCACTGTAACGTTTTGGCACCAGCAAAATTTTATGGCAATTCAGTCTTGCTAAAATATGCGAACACTTAGCCAAGCAGTCGTCCCATCTTCAAGACCATGTCGAGTCAGTGTAATAAGACGTTCACAGTCCAGCATTGTTTACTTGCATCGCTGTCTTCGAGTCGCAAACGAAACGCCGATCATTTCATTAATTTACGTTACTAAGAAGCTCAGTTTCAGGTCTATGGAGGCAGCTGGCTTTGAACCTGAGGCTGAGGAGGTCGTCCCGTTCAACTTTCTCTCTGACGGTGACGACAGTGAACACGAGGGTGACCAAGCTCATGTTGTGCCGCTAAAACTCGCGTCTAAGCGGAAAGGCGAGCGGCGGGCCCACGAGGGTCATATCTACGTTTCTCCGAAACTGTTCGCGTCAGACGGCATCACTTGCTCTTGGAGGTGCCAGTACAAGCTCACATGTAAAGGTCGTCTCTACACGAATGTCGTGGAAGGCGAGGTCATTCGAACGAGTGGTGTCCACAACCATCACGGGCAACAGGTCAAGGTTCAGGCCGAGCTGTTCAAGCAGGCCGTTAAGCGCCGAGCGGGCGAAACTCTGGAGGTACAATGGGCAATTGTTATAGTATTCAATAGCCGTTTTAGAGCGTCGATCAGATCCTCGGCGGCGAACTGCAAGAAGTACCTCGAGCAGTACAAGAGCAAGGACCTAGCAAGGACGCACTGCGCCAGACTGCGTACCGCGCTCGCAAAGACGAACTCAACGCTCCACCGAAACCAAAAGACAGGCAGTCGATCATCGTTCCTGAGCCGTTTGCGTACTATGTCACTGCCGGCCAGCGCGAAAAGTATCTTCTCCTGGATTCCGGCGAGGGAGATCCAGATCGGTAATGCACTGTTTCTAAGGGGACGCTTGATTATTGGCTGTTGTGGGTGGGAGGGGGGGGGTTGGGGGAAGTTTTTTTTGTTTTTTGCAGATGTTTATTTTTTTGCTGAACCTAAACCGACTTCATTTAGCATACTCGTCTTTGGCCGAGAGAGCGTGGCAGATCAGCTTCGTCACTTCAAGGTGCTTTACATTGATGGGACGTTCTCAGTGGCACCTCCGTTGTTTGCGCAGCTTCTCGTCGTCGTAGGTCGTCGCGGTACCTTTGCGCAGCCCATCTTTCACACCTTGATGCCTGATCGAAGGCAAGCAACGTACAAGCGTCTCTTTGACATGCTCACGGAGGTCATTCAGAGCTCTCGCATGCTTGTTCAAAACACAGTGTTTAGGCATATCCTCAGCTTCGCCCGGATGCCATATGCCTGGATTTCGAACTGGCCCTCATGAACAGTGTGAAAGATGCCTTTCCGGACGCCCGTCTTAGTGCGTGCTACTTCCACCTCGCTCAAGCCCTCATGCGCCACCTGACGGGAGGGCTTAAGAAGGCCTACGAGGCTGAACTCGAATTCAGTATCGACGTACGCATGATTCTTGCTCTTGCCTTCGTTCCCACTGAAAACCTGGTAGCATACCACGATGATCTGAAGGAGGTGATTGACGATCGCCTAATTCCACTGCTCGAGCACTTCGACGAAACCTACATTGGTTAGTGCGGAGCCTGGCTTGACATGCTATGACAATGAAGCAATTTAGGAAGGCGCAAAGTGGTCCGCGTCGCTCAGAGGGGCAAGCTCAGGTACCAGACCGAAGTGCTCGTCCTCGCTACCCGCATGCGATGTGGCAGCTATATCGTCGCTTCGCTGATGGCGACGACAGCACCAGCAACTACGTGGAGGTAGCTCATAACCGTCTGCGGCGCCATCTTAACACCGATCACCCGGACATCTTTCGGTTCATCAACGCTATGCACAACGTGCAGAGGACGTTCGACTTCGACTTCCACCAGAACGGTGGTGGTGCTCAGCCTCGCAAGAAGCGCTGCTCAATCCTTAGTCGCAACAGCAGGATTCGGTGCATTGTCGAGGAATTTCACAACCGTGCTCCGCTTGAGTACCTGCGTAGCATCGCTTGCTGTTTGTCAGAGTAACGCAGTCTCTCTTTTCCCTGTGTATTTCTCTCAAATATGGGATTGTATTCCACGTATCCTCTTGACGATTGCCTTCAAAGTATTGGTCTATATTGTGCCAGTGAATGCAGCGCACTGCCGGTAAAGCGTAATAGAGCACATTAAAGATTATGTTTGAAGCATGGCAAGGTGCAAACGAGCTGTATGCGACCCATACCCATATTTAGTCCATTCGAGAGGAAGTTTTAAAGCTTTGCTTTCAGCATGCTGTACGCTATTCGTGTCGAACCTCTGCGAAGAGATGTGACTCGAAAAGAGGTCGAGGATCTCCTGCGAGACTTCGGGACTATCCACCGTGTCTCCATTCATCGTGCATCGCTAGTTCCTCGCTACAATCGCATTTCGAAGCAAAGGGACATTCTTGACCCCACGTACGCAGTTATCACCTTCACCGATCGGCACGCGTGCTTTCTTGCAATCCGAAACCTCGACAATACGACGTACCGTGTAAAATGTGTCCTGCGTTAAATTGTGGTTTTTAGCAAGCACCCGATTACCAACCAGTACTACGCAGTGGTCGAGAACGTGAAGATGGGACTTATGGTCGTGCACCGCTCACTGCGCGTAAGGCAGCACGTTCTGAACTATGGACGCCGTGCATAAGTGTGTCATTCACGTTCTAGTCGAGAGACCATTATGGCTTCTGTGCATTGTGCAGCGGATTGCGAATAAATAGGAATTGCTCAATCTATGCGAACAGAATCATAGGTTGGAGCACTTCATTTGCTGTCTTTAAGTCGTTGTGCGGTGAGACACGTACCAAGAAATGCGGCCGCAGTGCACATATCGGAGACGAGGGAGCACGCGTTTCTCTCGTCTGCAGCCCGGCGGGACCCCGCTCCCCCGCCGCATTCTAGTGCATCGGTGGGCCGAGAAAAGTGTGCATAAACAGCGGTTGGAAAACGTGAACCAGTCCTTGGCAACCCCGGCAGTCGCACCCCGGGTCCCACTGTCGAAGGTACCTTCGGGCAAACACGTANAATCGAATGCTTAACGGTATAGCGACTCATATCAGTTCGGGGCGGTTAACGGCCATGGGCGCCTCTAAGAGGCGGTTAACGGCCATGGGCAATGAGAGAGGCTACCGGCTGAATAACGGCATATTTTCGTCGTAGTGTCGAAGTCGTGTAACGCAAAAACATCAGTGTCGGACCGGACGCACTTGATCCAGCGGTGCACGGTCTCAACTATGCGTGTAAGCTCTACATAGACCTTCGATTTTTGCCACCCCCAGTCGATTTCTACACCCGAAAATCTATCGGACCACGCAAAGTGAAAACCTGTTGGGTCAAAAACAATCAAAACTGGAAAGACTTGAGCTTTTTCCGGTTCTTCGGATTTGCTCAAAACGTCGATCACGCTGTAGAAGTAAGCTATCCCGTCTCTTTCATGTTCGTATGAACAACGCATGGGCTCGTATGTTCGTATGGGCTTGGACGGCGTTCCCCGGACTTTGGCTTTGACCGTATAAACGCGCATTCAGCTTGTCGTCCACCTCGTGATGCGATAACAATCAGTTTGTTGCGTGAATCACTTTCGGTCATCGGGACAATGGCGCGTAAGTTGCGAGTTTTGAAAACATTGACGCCTTGGCAGCGCAAACCGTAAACAATCCTCGGGTCAGTTACGCCTGCTGGGCCGTATTTTGCAATAGCGCTCGCTCGTCCCGCGTGCGTGGCTTGCTTTGGCCTGCTACAACGTGAATCGTTCAGAAGGTTATCTTGATTTTTTGTCGCCTACCCATGACATAGAGCTTATGGTTTGCTCATTTAGCTTGAAAAATGGCAATGGCAAAGGGTGAAATGGTCAAGCTGGAGGGTCTTCTCAAAAAACGTCGGTTCAAAGAAGCATTCGACGAGGCCAAGGGCGTCTGCGACACCAGTGGCAAGAAGCAACTTCTCAGAATGTAAGCCATTGCATCATGAATTCCTGCTTTCCCATCAAAATGTTTTTTCAAAAACATCAAAAAGTAAGTCGTTGCTAGCCCTGCCTGACAGCTGAGGCGGATTGCTTAGGTTAGACGTTGCAGCAACGGTGGTAACAGTGCAATCCATTTTTTGTGAAACCGTTGATTGTCGCCCGTTAAGATCCTACATAGCAGATCAGTTCGGTGGATCAAAGTGACCTCGTCTCATTTCAGCCTGGGCCGTGCTGCGTACGGACTGCGCAAGTGGGAGGAGTCCGTGCGGCTCTTCCAGCAACTTTCCACTGCATTCCATAACGACGAGAGTGCCAAGAAGGACCTTGAAAGGGCGCTGGGTCGCTTGACGGAGTCTCGCACTGGCAAGTACGACCTGGCGAAGCTCGTCGAGGAAAGTGAAGTCGCCTCCGATGTCGGCAATCCATACGTCGCTGATGTCGCGGACTACGTGGGTCCGCTTCAGATCGCGGACATTCCTCGTAAAGGTATGCAGGCCACGATTAAGTGGAAATAGCTGTCAATCACATTTTAGGGAAGGGATACGTCGCTTCGAAGGACATTAAGAAGGGCACGCTGTTGATGGTCCACAAGGGGTTCCGCTGCAAGCGCGAAGCTAGGGAATGCGTCGAGTCGGGCTTCCTCAACCTTACGGCTTCCCAGGCGCTGGACCGCATTGAGAAGTTCGGGAAAGGGCAGCTCGCGACTGACGGCGAGTTGCGCGTTCTCACCACGTACTTCAACCACTCCTGCATCGGTAATTAGAGAAGACTATCACTCTAGCTAGCTCGAACTTTTAGTCAACACACTCTACTGTGCGTACGGAGACGCCGTGTTCATCTATGCTGTCGACGACATCAAGCAGGGCGAAGAGCTCACGAGGGCTTACACCGACCCGCTCGGAAGTTTCCTCGAACGCGCCGTGAGTCTGCGTTTCCACTGCGCCTGCGCTTTGTGCGATGCCGACAGGGATGACGAACGTTTCCTGCGTCGTGACCAGCTCATAGAGGAGTCGCAGCAGCTCTACAGCAGCCGATACTGTTGGCACCATCTCATTGATCGCCGTACGCGTCTCGTGGACATGGTAAATACTTTATTGATGTTCTTAAAATGTACTGAGTATTAATGTTATCACTGTGTGAATGAATGAGCATTACAGATGCGCGCCACATATGCCGGTCGCACCGACCCGCCGACGCTGATGTACTGGCCGCTGAAAGGTCTCGCGGAGCTCTACCAGCAGTTCGAGGAGTACGAGAAGGCCATTCGCTGCTTCAAGCGGGCCGCCGGTTGCCTCGACAACGGTCAGCTTCACATGCACGGACCGCGTCTCTACACCAACGTCGCTGTGTGCTACGAACACCTTGGCAACGTCCACATGGCGCGTCAGTACGCCGAGAAGACCTTCCAGCTGGTTCGCACTGCGTGCGGCTACGATGAGGCCATCTTCAAGAAGGTGCATCCGAAGCTGGCACACTTGCTATGAAACCATCCTATTTCGCCTGTATAATCACGTAGCCATTCCCTCGCTCTTTGACCCGTTCACTATCCTTCTGTGTATTCAAAATGTCCGAGGTCCCCGTTGATGTCACGTTATCATGCAGCATTAGCCTGAACATGAGGCAGAACCATAAACCATGTAAGCAGCTTAGGATTCGTCACTGAGCCTAGGCTTAACATGGAACCCAGGTAAATCAGAAAAGAAGAGTTCGTTGGCCATTAACGCAAAAATTAAGCGCCAGCCCAACACAGTGGAAAGCGCGGGAGAGGTAGAGGCAGAATGTGATTAAGTATTATGTTACCATTACATGGGTAACATGAATCGCCTCTCATGGAAAACTGGGAATGCGTAAACGAACCAACCAGCTGAACCAAGTACTACAGTGTCCTTTCTGATCACGCGGTTATCCTGACGTGTCACAGTTACAAACGCCCTTACCTACCGGCGCTACGGACTAAGTGAGCATGCGAAGACTTCATTAAACCTGCTTGAGATCGTCGTCACATAAAAGTACGTCTGATAAACCAAGGTAAACCGAAGCAGGAGAACAGCCGGGATGAAGGTAAAACTTGAGACACCGAGAAGAAAGACAGATTAGTAGAATCTGTTATTGTTCTGCTTGAAGAAGTCCTCGTCGGTTTGCAGGGCGCGCATCACAGAAATCTCTCGGCCTTCGATGTTGTAGCACACCTAAAAGCATAGCAACTGTCGGACATTCGGAATCACTGTCACTATTACCTTCATGCGCATATCACCAGCCACGAAGTCGAGGGTCCAATTGCCCGCACCACTCGCCGTAGTGACCTGACTCTGATGCGCCTTCACTGCCGTGCAGAACTCGTCGCGCAGCTTGCGCGAATTGCCCGGGAACAGACCCCACGTCTTGAACATGAGGCGATTCTTGAAGGTGCTTTCGGAATGGGCCTAAATTGTCGTCGCATTTGAGGCATTGTCGACCTTAATATACCTTCGCCAGACGATCCAAGAAGTCATTGGTGATCTTCGGAGTACGGACGTGCAGCTTGCGCATACTGGGCTTCATCGATGACTGAAGGCATTCGCCCGCGACGTCGCTACCAACGCAGAAGTCGACGATGCCGTCGTCGGTGACGCCCGGAGTCGCTTCGTTGGGCAGGTACAAGCGAGCGACGTTGTGCTGCACGCACGCGTGCAGGAACTCATCGTTGATTTTACCAGCACTGTCCTGCGGGCGCATGTGGAGCACGTTGATGGTGTTGAAGCACTAAAAATTCTTCATGAATCCGGACATTAGCCAGGATGACACCGCTAGGTAAGCCAGAGAACTGATAATTACCCGCTTAGCATCATTGCAATAATGCTCCTAGCGCTAGAGGTCGGGAAGTAAGGTTACATACCCCGATGATGTTGGCCGCATTGGTGTGGGAAAGCGAATCCACCGATTCGAACTGCAGCGTTCCGTGCACGGTCAGTTGGAGCGGGGCCACTTCGCGCTTGAAGGCCTTGATGAAGTCCTTGCCGTTGACTAGGCTGATCTCTTGCAAGTCGGCGTTGCGCAGCAGGGCGGCCAAGTACTTGGCAGCTTCCTTGGCTTCGTCCTCGGCAAAGGTCTCCTCCTAAAATGTGAATTTCTAACTCGTTGGCTTACGTCCTAGGCGAACCTTCTTTACTTCATTGCCATCGACGAGTGCCAAAACAGTGATATTGTACCCGGGCTCTTTGTCCTCTCCCCACAAGTGACTGTGTCGCCAATTGTTGCAGCGCTGCGTCGGATCCGGCTCGCCGTCCTCGTATCTCGCGCTTGCGCTCTTGATCTTGCGGAGGCACTTGCCTTGCATGTGCTCGTCGATGAAGTCACGATTCGAGCTGCAAGTGGCTCGCAGAGAGTCCAGACCGTCGCGCGGCACGTACTTCAGCACTTTAGCGACCAGCTCGTTCGCAAGTTTGTAGTCCTGCAAAGTTGACGCGTAACGTGTAAGTTGCCTTATGCTATGTTTTACCGGATTCAGGGTGAACCCCGTCTTCTCCTTCGTACCGTCGTCGTTTGCGTTTGACGAGCGGGCTTTCTTTGCGGGCACTTCCGTCTCTAAAGTAGACAAGCATTCTGATGAATTGTGATCATGGTGCTTTATCTTAAAGCAAAACAAGGTACCCGAGTCTGAAGAAGACGATTCTTCTGCGTATGCGTACAGCTGCCGAGGCACCAGCGCTTGCGGGGATTTTCTTGCAGTCTGTTTGGTGCGTGCCATCTTAACTTCTTACTTTTAACTCTCTAACGAAGCTATCATTGCTCGTTTAACTGCACAGCCGCTAAGAATTACGTCGCGCCATGTTTAAACTGAGTGATGTTGGCGGGAAGCGACTCCTCAGGGCCAAGTTGTTACACGAAGCGCCAAGAAATTCTGTTCGACTAAATTGCTTTAAACCTTGAAATCATCACCCTTTTATTGTTCCATCCAGTCACCGTTGCTCAAAACGCGTATCAAAATGTCCGAAACAAAGGCGCAAGTTCAGTGGCTTCCGCTCGAGTCTAATCCAGACGCCATGAACAAGGTAAGGAAGGGTTTTGTAATGCTGGTCCATCACAATATGACTTGCGTTGTCGACAGGCTCCTTGAGCTGCAAGTCGGCAATAATTATGTTTCCACATCACGCTTTGGCCACCAGTGTGTTGATTTAGTTCCTCGAAAAGATCGGGATCCGAGGCGTTAGCTGCACGGATGTGTATGGTTTTGATGATGAGCTTCTCGAATTCATTCCTAAACCTCATCTCGCGCTTGTTCTCTGCTTCCCCAACTACCGACAGGTGAGTCCTAGGGAGGGTGTTGGAGCGCTGCACTCTTCATAAAAAAATATCAGTTAAAGACGCTGTTTAGGTCGATGCAATGATGAAGCCGGTGTACGACTAGCTTGCAAAGGACGGTGCCAACGTGCCAGACAATATCTTCTTCATGAAGCAGAAGATCTCCAATGCATGCGGAACGTTCGCCCTCCTCCACTCGGTCGCGCAGAACACGGACAAACTTCGCATCGGTATGTGCCATCATGCCAACCGACATCAACGCTACTTTCTTGCAGAGGACGGAATCTTCTCCAAGTGGTTCAAGCAGGCGAAGCAGTTGGGCGTGGAGGAGCGCTCGGAGAGCATGGAGAAGTGCGCGGATCTGGCAGCGGCTCACGAGGGTTGTGCCACCAGCGGTGAGACGCATGCGGATCCCGCAAACGTGGACCACCACTTCATCTGCTACACCAACGTCGGCGGTCGCCTCTATGAGATTGGTAGGCATTCGCAGCATGTGCACAGAATGTGAACGTCATGCTTAGACTCGCGCATGCCATTCCCTCGCGACTGCGGTTCGACCACCGACGACACGCTGCTGAAGGACGCGGGACGCGTGTGCCAGGAGCTCATGAAGAAGCTCGACAACATCTCGTTCAGCGCCATCGCCCTGACTGGCTCTCAGTGATCTCATCTACGATTGCACATCACAAGGTTCCAACTTGCAGGTGCAAGTTTGGGTGCATTGTTCTCTTGCGTGACATGACATACCTATTCCCCCAAAACACTTATGCCTGTGAACGCATTCTCATGACGGTGTTGCCAATTTGCGGTTCTTTTCGAGTATTAAAATCGGGTCTGCTCCGCAAAGCTCATGTCTGTTCTTCACCGGTCTTATTAGACTTCGACTCTAAGACTCCTCTTAGCACAACTGATTGCTTAACCTGCTACATTGGCAAAGTGAGCAGTTTTGCAATGATACGTGAATATACAAGGTTTTTATTAGCAAGAAGCATGAAAATCCGCATGGCACTGAATATAAAAACGAAGCGTTTGGGGTGGCTATCGACGCTCTATCGCATGTATTCCGCAGCAGTTGTACGTGCGTTTTAGTAGTCAGCAGAAACCTCCATGACCGTGCGGAGCCTGCAATTACAAAAACGAGTCACACTCAACGACCCACTTTAGAAGAACCAGGTTGTCTAGTAGTGTACATGGCTTACCCTTCGCCTGAGTGAAGCAAATCAAATGCCTGGTTGATATCGTCAAGCTTCAGGCGATGGGAAATCAGATTCTCAAGCGGCATCTTGCCAGCTTTGTAGTAGTAACAAAGCTTGGGCAAATCCTCACGACACTTGAGACCTTAAGGTAGACATATAAGATGGCGTAGGTGTTGTGCCCGGCCTACCTCCGTACACGCATCCGGTAAGTCGCTTGCCGACAATGAACTCCATGGGGTTGAAGTTAAGCTGAGCTCCCTTCAGTGGCACTCCGATCAAGCAGCACGTACCGGAGCCCATTTGAGCCGACGCAAGTGCGTCCATCTGCAAGCGATTGTGCTCCCATTTCGTCACATGCACAATTACCATTGTCTGATCTCGTCCAATGCATTCGAACGTGTAGTCGAAGCCACCGTCGAAGTTCTCTTGTAGGTACTGCGGAAGCGTTTGGCCTTCCGGGATTTCCGCCGGATTGACGTAGTGAGTGGCGCCCATTTTCTTGGCTTAATTTGAAAATGTTCCCATGCCGTACGCTGAGCTAGCTCTAAGCCTTCTCCTGCGCCTTACCTATCGAATACTTCGATGGAACAAGATCAATGGCGACGACCTGCGAGGCCCC
Source organism: Aphelenchus avenae (assembly GCA_020875895.1). NCBI lineage: Eukaryota > Metazoa > Nematoda > Chromadorea > Rhabditida > Aphelenchidae > Aphelenchus > Aphelenchus avenae. The sequence goes on along the minus strand of JNEY01000022.1, from coordinate 814,571 downwards.
AGCCGCTCTGCAGCCCATGATGACAGAGAGTCCCACTCCGCCGATGCCCCAGACGGCACAACGGCTGCCCTTCTCCACGTGGCACACCTTCACCGCGGCTCCGTACCCGGTACCAGCGCCGCAGCTCAGTAGGCACACTGTGTTCAGCGGGAGCGAGTCGTCGATCTGAAGAAGCTCTGCTAGGATGGTTTTTCTGGAAGTCAGCGATTCCCACACGCTTTCATGTTTGCTTTCATTTATGCATGTCGCTGTCCGTTAATATCGACTGATCGTTTTCCATGCTGTAATTCTGTGCGACGTGCTTACCTTCGTGCACGACGTTGCCACGCAAACGGTGTACTCGCTAAAGGTGCTCATGCCACCGAGAAAGTGGTGGATCGTTCGCCCTTCGTGCGAGAATCGGCTCGTCCCGTCAAGCATGAACCCATTCGGGTGAGCGCTAAACCGATTAGTAATTGACCTTAGTGGCCCGTGTGCACGGTAACTGAGACCGGTTGGACTGTTGCGGCGGGTGACGGTTTTAGAAAGGCATGCCGCGTGATTACGCAGCCGGAACAATGATTGATGCGGAAGGCAGGGAATTTTCATGTCTTGTCGCATTGTCGGAAGAAAGGTTCAACTACGTGGCAAGAGTATAACTAGAGCCTAGTAAGAAGCAAACTAGCTCTCAGGTAGTGTCTTAGGACAGGAAGCTTAGGGGTCACATGATCTCCAAATTGTCAACTTACTTAAACTTATATTCGAGCCACATACAAGAGGGCCACTTACAACATCTGTAGGCACATGTTGCTCTTGGCGGACTTGCAGTGCTTGCACTGTCCACAGTGGGGCGTGAAGCATGGGAGTACGTGGTCGCCAGGATGCAAATGCGTGACTCCTTCACCCACGGACTCCACGATGCCCGCGGCTTCGTGGCCAAGAATCGCCGGATACTGCACTTGTACGACGCCTTCCGTGGGCCTGCCGCTCCAGTCGATAGTGTCGGAGTGACACAGTGCCGTGTAGCAGACCTGGACATACGGCATATGAGGTTCCATCCACTTACGCACTCTCCGAAACTGCTCGAGATTATTTAAGTAATTGACTACCTTGATGCGGACTTCGCCGGCCTTCGGTGGAGCAACCTCGATCTCTTCGATTGTTAGCGGCTCCTTCGGTGCCCATGCGATAGCGGCACGGCATCGGATAGCCTGACATGAAGAAGCACGTTATCTTATAGCTTGGATGCAAGCTACCTTCCCGGCGGTGTCAAAGTGCGCTGTACCGTTGTGCATCGTTGCTGTACCGGAAAGTTCGAACGAACCTTGTGCTAAGGCGTTGTAAAATGATCGGTATCTTAAGGTTTTACTATCTACATTAAGCGCGCTGAAATCCTAGGACGCATGAATCCGCACGTAAGTTGTTGTGCGTGCGGGTAAGAATCACGAGTGCCAACTAAATCCGGTATACACAAGGCCCGTGCCAGAAAGGGTAAAAGATGCGGTAAACGCAAGCAGGGCTCAGCCGTTGATGGCTGGGTAGGTCTATCCACGATGACATCGGACACGACGTTAAGGCAAAGTTTATAATGCGTCCATGAGACGCTCAACAATTAAGACATCAGAAGGCGCATCACATTCCTCTTCACAAATTGATGCTAAAATGTAATGAAATGATACCACATTAGGAACGCACTGCAACTCGTTTGTTAATTGAGAACTGATACCGGCCCCAAGTTCTCCTCCTCGAGTGCCTTGGAGGCGGTTCCACGTGCCTTTTTATTCGAACGATGCGTTTCCGGATGATATGGGATTCGGTGAAGGTCAGTGAACTATACCATTTGTACTGTCGATGCTTAGTTTTTCCTCAAGTTGACCTGCTGCGATAAGCACGACAGAGTACATACGAGCATCGTAAAAGTTCGTCAAAGTGCGCATGTTGTTTTATTACTTAGGCTGTCGAACCCGCATTGCTCGCAATTTTTGCCTTCACACGACTAATGACCAACAAAATGCAATGAGAACATGACTAAATACGAGGACACTTAAACTTCGTTTGAGGATACTTCTCGTCCAAGTATCCCGTGAACTGCCGTTTGAACTCGGAGCTCTTCTTCGAATTGGTCCTCTGAATGAGCTCCTCCATAATCGTCTTCTTTCGCTTGACGCCCTTGTGTACGTTGAAGACGTGGGTCAGAACGCGGAATTTGTATCCGGCGCGGCAAAGCTCGTGAGCCTTAACAAAATGGGTTCGCTCCGGTCACGTTCCAACCGCAAGTGTGGTTTGTTCATAGGTTGCAACCCACGCAACCGGGACACGCAAACTCCGAGCGATGAAAGCAGCGTACGCAGTATGATAAGATCAAGACCTTCACTGACTCCAAGATAACATACCAACACTTGATGGTCCTTGATTCTTGTAGGCACATCCTCAAAGTGGTACGGATCGTCGGCACGCATGATGAACTGAGGTTCCCAGCTACCCCTGCTGGAAGGGGCATACATTAACGAAAGTTTCTGTACCCATTCGCATACCTATACGAAATGTCTTGCACGGCCAAGACGTCGCTAGTGCGCGAATAGTTCAGCCAACTGTCCAGCTTTGCGATGAAGTGGCCCGCTTTGTAGTACGACCAATGGAATTGGTAGGCCCTGCAAGGTAGCGGTAGCAGGGGGTAAAACCTCTTGATGCGTCGCTGCCTCAACTTACATCTTGGTTTGCAAGAGGTCCGCAAGCTCGTCAATGTCCCTGGGAATACTGACATTGGCTTCCGATTCGAACCTCCTTAAGGTTTGTCTTTGCACACCCGTCACTACCGGTTCTGTTACCTGTAGACGAGCACACTTTTCGGCTCATCGATTCTTAGCATTTTGTTCGCAAGCGGGCGCGACAAGTTGGCAAAGTTCCTCGAGAAGATGTTCTCCATGTCAGCAACAATATGCAGACCGGTGCCTGCGCCTTTGCGCGCCGCATTGCGAAGCACGTTGATGGGGTACACGAGCATGGGTAGCACCGTTTTCTCCAGTGACTTGGCAACTAAATCATCGGCGATTTGAGAACCTATCAGAAGCTCAAACCTGTTTGTTCGAGGAAATTTGTACATTTCACATCCTCAGTGGAGATTGCGACGTCCATCTGACACGGCGGCCGGAATGGTGAGTTCTCCCAGACGAGGTGAATGGACGTTTTCCGACGGATTTCCGGAATGCATTTCCACAGTGCAAGAGCCGCTGGCAACCTATCCACTCCTCCTTGGTGGACGAAGAGAGCCAGCGAGATAAAGTCGTCCCACGTAGATGCCTAAATTGTTCCGCATTGTAAGTTTGCACGGCCTCAGCTACCTGTGCTGGCAGTAAATGGAGGAAGTTCGCGGTGGCATGCAACGCTAAGGAGATTGGCTCGTCCACGTCGCCGCTGTCCCGTAATCCTCTGAAACTAATGGAATGATTTTGTGGAGTTCGGGGCATACGGATGAGTCAAAGTATCGTACGCGTCCTTACCTGAAGCCTTCAGCAACCGTAAAATTGTAGAAAACACAATATTTGGGCCCCTTTGCTGCAGCTGGTACCCATACGAAGAAACTGTTCAAGTGGTATGTCTGGAAGAATGCGAAAGAGGACAACACGACTATGGCCAAGAATCGGTACAGCTTTCGCATAACATGGAGGAAGGTTTTTACTGACAGTGAATTGAGCGAGGATATTACTTTCCCCGTCGACACGCAGTATTGCGCTTTGTTAGGTCCTTATTAACGAGTGCAGTCGGACAACCACCTGTCTATCGGATTAGCAAGAATATTTACGTGACGTAATACGCGCGGTAATGACGAACTACAGAATCAGTACGCTTACTACTGGTGGACCATGGACAACCGCTGGTTGAACCAGGGCAAGCACAAGCGGTTGGAATAATACTCAATCTTCTAGGCAGCTTTGAGATCTAGTTGCCATCCACAATCACCACTATTCCATCAATCCCAAGTTGTAATAGGCACGTAGGTGTTTTGTCACGTAGGAAGCTAATGTCTTCGTATATCGGTGCTACACAACATTTCTAGCGCTACCTAGCTGCCCATGCAGCAATGCTTTGCCATACCAAGCCTTGCATTGAGAAAGGACACACGTTTCTAGTTCCTAGGACTTTATTCGGTGTACATAGGCAACACAAAGCGGATCAGTAGAGCTGATGACTGCTCGATGTGCGGTCACTGCTTCTTGTGAGCGTAGACCTTCTTGTAGCTGGTCGACTTCTTGTAGACGATCGGCTGCTTCGACTGGGACGCAGGAGCGGCAGCTAAAGGAAAGCATTAAGAAATGCTGCTTCCCTGGAAAGCGACTTACCGGGAGCAGGTGCCGGAGCCGGCTTCGGCGGAGGCGGTGCGGGCGCAGCCGGAGCGGGAGCCGGCGGAGGAGCTTGCTTGGAAGGAGACTGAGCCGCCGCAGCGTTGGTGTTGCTGCTGCTGAAGTACGCGTTGTCGTCGACGTCGATGTCGAGCTCGGCACCACCGGCTTTCTTGCCGCCGCTGCCCGGAGACGCGTCGAGAGGAATGAAGGCGCTCTTGTCGGCCATTGACAGCGGAGAGTGAAGTCGCAGCGAAGAGAGCGTCGTCTGAGAGCGAAGCGAAGAACGACTGATTGATGACGATTGCACTAACCACTCTCCTTTTATGCTGTTAGCGTAGCCAGATTTGCATAACGTTCCTGTGCTTCACGCCAGGAAACTATTCGAAAACAACAGTAACTTTCACTGAGGGTAAACTTGCAGCAGCTTCTTGACTCCTAACTAATTTGATGAATCCCTGCGGATGGTCCAGACTACGTTTCCGGCCTAGGCATCAGTTCGTCCTTGGACATAAATAGGCTGAAGCGGTTTTAGTACAGCCTCAGTTTGTCATTGTTTGTGCTCGACTAGGCGGGGAAATTGACACGCACCGAAGTCTTTAATGACAGCAAAACAAAAATAACAGGTATTAACAAAAACAGAAGCAGCTTAAAGCTGTGGCGTCTTGTAGTCGTCACATTCCCACGATAGTCGGAAGCCTGTTCCGTCGTTACTTGCGTCGGAATCGGTGATGAATTCGATGATCATCATGTGGCCCTTCGGTATGGGTTCTTCCAGCGGCGTCGCTAGCTAAAAGGCGAAGCGATGACCACTCCGTCCAAAGCTTAAGCTGTTGCAACAAAAGAACTGTAACTTTGGACCACCTCTCACCTCGCACGGCCATGGCTTCCAGTCTAGCGCGTTGAAATCCAACGGCTGCTGACTATTCGCAAACGTTGACGCCGAGCGCACGTGGTCTGCTAAAGCAGGAGTTAGCATAACTGGGTAGAACCCCGGAAGACGCACCACTTGCGCATAGCTCGCCGCTGTTGCTCGTGAGATGGACGCTGTGCAGGCGCACTTTGCACTCCAGCCCTACCGGAGGCACGACGGTCCAACGTTGCAGGGAGTTGGCGGGATATCCTGGGTAGCCGATGTTCGTCAGTGCTCCCTGCTTCTCCTTGATTGCTGTGAACTCGTAGAAAGTTCGACGAGAGCTGTCAGAGGATCTCTGCGGCATTTCTGAAATGGCATTTCGTAGAAAGCGTTGTTGAAAGCTGCTTTACCCTGCGGGATCGTCGCGTAGTAGTACATGTCGTAGCCGCCCAACGCCATGGAGTAGTCCGTGTTCAGTGTGATCGTTGCAGTGTTTTGCTCGGTGAACACGCTCCTTGGAAGGTTAGCGCCGCAGAACGTTGCATTCTGTTGGGGGTCCGTCTCGTTGTAAAAGATCTGAAAGTCATTCGATTAAGAAGCAGCAAGTATGCGTAAGTGAATTACACTAAGCGAGTCGAAGACACAATGCGAGCCGCTGTCGAAGTCCGTCGACGACGCGACGTCGTTGTCAGCATAGACTGGTGACCATCGGAACCTGTCACGCATCGAGCCTAAATCGTATACTCATGGAGCAATGTCAATCTCGTCGTTGGAAGAGAAACGTACCAGACGGGAAGTAGCGTCCCCATCCGCGTCCAATGGAGCGATAGGTGCCCACACGTCGGCCGCGTTCGATTTTGAAGTCACGGAAGACGAACAAGATTTTGGCGTGCTGCGGTGCGATCACTTGCGTAGTGCACGTGCTGTTGTGGTCGTAGATGTTCGGGTAGTTCGGCGAGGTTAACCGACCGCTTGCCATCGGAGAGCCAATGTCTTTCACGCGTACAGTTCGGTTGCATGCTGAAGACGAATCAGAACAGTGTTTAGAGCAAGCTCCGATACTCACAGTCAAGTAGGCGGTACTTCAGCCCAAACTTGGCAGAATACTGGCTTTGCAGGATAACGGAAGTCGTGATCTCAATGTAAAACAGTTACCGAGCCTCATAGAACCTAGTGTTAAATGTCGGAAGTATCGAACCCACCTGGACGACGGATGTGCTCGAAACGAAGCGAGGCGGAATGCTCGTGCCGCAGCTTCGTACCGTGTTCGTCGCTGTTTTCTGGTCCTTTGCGCAAGCCGGATGCTGACACTCCGCCACTGCGCCAACGTCGCGGATTTCCAGGTACTCGTCCGTACAGTCGCTTGTTGTAGACGGGAAAGAGAATTCGCTAAAACCGGTCTAACATAAGAGATGCTTGTGACGTGACGTACCGGAAAACGATCTCCACCGGTTGGAGGTCCCTGGAGTAGATAAAGAAGCGACATCGTTTGTGACGCTGGTTGGTTCTGGTTGGTGCTAAAGGGAAACTCTTCGTTGCATGATCCCGGTTCTCCCAAACCTACTTCTCTCGCTTTGGTAAGAAATTTCGGAGAATTCTGTTGACGCTACGCTGGTACTGCTACCACAATCATCTAAGTACCGACATTATACTCAGACGAGTTCTTGGCGCGTACCATCAATTGCCCTGTAGTCGATGCTGAACCCGTAGTCCTCAGAGGACGAGTCAGACTCGAAGTACACGTCTAGGGCACGGTACGACGAGAAGTAGCTCAACGGCAGCTCCAGATTGTCCGGTAGGTGACACATGGGTCGGACGAGGAAGGGGGAGATTGACTTCGGGCCGTCGTAGATCTGAAGGCAAGCATAGGGAGAGGGTCATGCACGCAAGCATCTTACAGCTAAGAAGTCGTAGCAGCGATTGCCGTAGTTAGCTCCAGTCGCTGATTTCAACCGTTTCTCGAGGTCAAATCGAGTCAGCTTCAGTTCCACGATTTTGCTCTTGTCTTCCGCCTTTATGTGCCAGTTGCAACGCAAGTCGGGATGGTAGCGTTGGTCGGATTTCAGCGGTGACGTTACGGTTTGCCAGTCCTTCTTTGCGGTCAGCTCCCCACCGCAACCGTTGTTCGGTCCTAGAAGTCATACGTGAAATATGCTTCTTTGTGAAGTGTTGATACCGAGAGTCGCAGTGGCAACAATGCGGAAGCCAGCGGCATTTGTGCTGTAGTCAGAGGCGAAGTGTACGATCATGTTGCTGCTGCTGGTCTTCATTTGCCCTTCGGGTGCTTCCGTGCCGCACAGCTTTCCGCTCATGGCCGTTTCGTTCGCCATAGTTGGGCCATCGAACACTTCCACATAGTCAAACCTGCACTCAAAGCTGGTTTCGATCTGCAGGTCCACGTATCTAAATCGTTTAGATGGAACCGGGTGTAAAAATAGCGCCGTCGCGGGTAAACACGCAGGACGTACTTGAAAGCAATGATGCGATCGGATGTCGTCGTGATGTTCCAGACGCAGTCCAAGTTGTCGTGGTAGTTGAGCGGATACCCGGGTGAGGATATCACCGCGGACCTGTGGTTGTTCGCGTCGGCCAGGCTGATCTCACCGCCACAGTCTGCAAGACACTGAGCAGTAAGAATGCGAACAGCTAAGACCAACTGTGGCTTAAGTTTCTTACCGGACACAGCATAGGAAATTTTGAAGCCACGATGGTTCTTCCTCTTCCGCTTCACATCGTGCATCATCGAGGAATTTGTCACAAACCGCAGCGCAATCGGACCCTGCAAACGGTATGACGCTACGAAACTGAGCAAACGACAGCGAAAAATCACCTTGATCGAGAACAATGGCGTGGCATCGGCGCCATGCCAGGCTCCGCACAACCGGCGGACGAGAACCTTGCGCTCCACATCCGTGATCTCAAGGAAGTCCGAGGTGCACTCTCTTCTTCCATCCACTGCAATAGTTTGGGTGACGACGAAATTTTTATTTGGGTTTTACTATAAGTGTCGTCCAAGTCAATGTCGAGCACCTTGAGCGTAACGATCTGCACGCCCACTGTCTCAGGATCGATGAGGTACTTGCACTCTCGGTTCTCGTTCGGGTAGTAGTTGGGGTAATGCGGAGACGTCACCACTCCGTGCGTTGTGCGATACGTAGTGCCACATTCTAGAACGTTCAGTCAAAGAAGACAAGCGAGTTACTTTATCGTTCCCAGTAGTAATATCGTAATATCATGCTGCGTACCCGCCGACCACTCCAGTTTGAATCCCCTTCCGTTAGTGGTAGCGTCCGACGTGAAGTTCAGCCGAACTCTGTTGCTCTCGACTTCGATCGGTGCAGGTGGATTGTTGCCGCATGTGCGATTCACGATTTCCTCGTGGTCGAAGTAGAAGTAATAGCTGCCGACGGGTGCAATCGCTCTTGCCTGGTGCTCTTGCGAGATCTGTAAAACTCGACAGGGTTATCCTGTGCGCAAGCAATGAGCACACCTGCAGATAGTCCTTGCGGCACGCGAGAGACGGCTCAATGTCAAACTCTAGGAACGCAAGTCGTATGTGATAGCCCAACGGAACAGAGATGTCCCAGATGCACTGGGCTTCATCCGGGTAGCTCTTCGGGAAGTTTGGACTGTGTACGGTGCCCGACAAGGCGTGAGTGACAAATCCGCATGCTGAAAGGAAAGATGAAATCCTTCATGTTGTGACTTGCTATGTACATGAGTCATCGTAGTCGGCGAATTCCAAAGTCGCTTTAAAGCCTTTTCGAGTGACCGACGAGTCCGTCTTGAAGTACATGGTAAGTGTGCGGCCATGGGAGCGAATCGAACGGAAGCGCTCCGGGACCGCGTTGAGCGGGTCCCCGTCGGACTGATAGCAGTATCGGTGGATAACCGCCAGTCGATCGTGCCCTAAGCGAACGAACGTAAGCCCGTACTTAGATAATGTCGCACCTTCACTGATTTCGAGAGAGTCAGACTCGCACTCCACGTGATGTTCGATGTCCATGTGCACGAAGTTGAGCTAAACACTTTGTTGGGTTCTCTCGTCTTCAGCCATTTGTGTTCTTACCGATACAACTTTCCCTTCCGGAGCTTGCAGTACCCAGATGCATTCTGTGTTATCCGTGTAGTTACCGTCCTCAAAGTTGGCGCTTGTGATTTCGGTGACTTCCGAGTCCTCTGTGATTATGCCGCCGCACTCTAAAATCTGAGGGTGGGCTTAGATGCTAAGTAACTGTGCACCTGAGTAGTTTACTGCCAAGTCGAACTGCACTGTGCTGACAACCGACGTGAACGGCGACGGATTGTTGAAGACGTATATGTCGATTTGGTTGTTGACGAACGCCATCGACGTGCTGTTCTTGTTGCGTAGGGAGCCGTTACAAAGGAGTTCATGAACAGGCCATGGATCGTTGAGGGTATCTAAGACTATGCACGTTCGAACAAGATGACAAAGCAGTGCGGAAGTTACCGGTGATGAGAACTCGGTTGTCCGTCACACCGCAACCCTTCGAATCACGTCGTCCAGCACGGAAGTTGGTAAAAGCCAGGCGCATAGTGTAGTCGGCGGACGGCTTCACGATGCGAATGTGGCAGAATGCTAAAGAAGCGATGCAAGCGAGGGCTTGAGAACACGTCACTTACTTCTAGCGCCACGAATTGGTTGGCGATCTTGATCGAATACCGTCTAAAAGAAATCACATAAACAGACTTTGAATTTAATTTACAACACGTACGCCGAAAGTGAGGTTGCTGATCGAATTCGATCTTGCGTTAACGATGTCGTACACGCAACCGTCGGGCGAAGCGTCGTCCTTGATCTAAAACGAGAGAGAATTAACACTTCGCTGGTTGTGGCAAAAAAACCTTGACGTAGTGGACGCGGAACGGCTTATACGTTCTGTTGCGATCCAGAGAATCCCGCACGTCGGACCTCCAGAACCGAACTTGATCCTGATAGAGCAGCGTCACGATGTCGGTGGTCGACACGAAAGTGGTAGAGTTCGAGCAGAAACGCCGCTGGATCGGGTACAGCGGCAAGCGATTCTCTAGCGGTCCGTTCCACACCTAAATGCTCGTTGTCACCGCAGTGGGTAACAAATACAACGGTTAGTAGCGTACCTCCAGGTCCGGTAGGCATGCGTCGCCCATCGATCCCCAGGCCCAGGTCTCGTAGAAGCCCTGAAAGGTAAACTTAGAATGACAACAAGGCTATGGAGCCTTACGTGATCGTCTCCAACAAACTGGAGGTCCAGTGCGTAGCGGTATCCGATACCCGCACGCAGATCCCACTGACACGAAAGGTGTGGTATGATTCTGTCGGGATAACCGGGGACGTAGAGGTCACCTTCGTTGTCGTCGATACGACCGCCACATTCTGCAAGTTCGCAATCAGCAAAAACGGTGATACGCTTTTACACTCACCGAACTTTGTCGACTTAACTTGCAGCTCGAAGCCGCACTTGCGGTTGAGGCAGAACAAGCGGGTGGTTTTGCCAAGCGTGTGATTACTGGCGAACTTTACGTAGAGAGTGTTGTGGGAGGTGCGGTAGCCAGCGGGATCCAGCGAGAACCGAGAGCAGGTTGGCGGTAGGATATCTTCACCTGTAACGAGGGTAATTTACTGCGTTTTCTGTAGGAAGAGTCTCCTACCTGTCGAGTTGTAATCGCGCATGGTCACGTAGTCGTCCGAACAGTTTTCGCTGATCGATAGCCACAGGTGGTTCATTCTAAAGAAGACGTGTGCGTGCAAGATCCTTACGTTTAAGTGCCTTCTAACATACCGTGCCTCGACGAAGTGACCCGGGGGTGCTCGCACGGACCATTCACATTCGGTTTTCGACGGGTACACGTCCGGGAAGTTCGGGCTGCTGATGGTGTTGTTAACGTTCTGACGAAGCACAAGCGAGCCGCCACAGCTAGCTAAAGTGGCAGGTTGGCTTAAAGTCTTGCTTGCAACGAAGTGTGGACCTATTTCGACGGTGGCATTCCATCCCAGCGACTCGGCGTACGAGTCGGTGACAAATCGAAGGTGCAGGTGGGAGCCGGTGGAAAATATCGTGCTTGGCGGATCCACGGAGCAATAACGGCCTACGAGTGGTGCGTCCGCGGAAGTTCCATCGTGTATCTCCAGCCAGTCGTCATTGCAACTGCAACAACATTGTTGAGGCATTAGCAATGCGTAAAACGCACTCTTCATCGCTCTGCAAGTGGAACGTCTGGTGGTCAACGGTGAACTTTACGCGTCGGCCCGGCGGAGCACTGAGTATCCATTGGCAATCCAGAGAGTTCGTTGACACTGAAAACGAAGCCGCTATGAAGACAATGAAGGAATGAGGCTTACGGTGGGGAAAGTTTGGCGAGCTGACTTGCCGACGCGGCATGTAGTCGTCCACGAAAATGTGATTCGAACTGCAGTCGTGGACAATCTCTTTGATTCGAAGCTTGAACCCCTAAACGTATGCCCGTAGTTGACGACTAAACATAAAATTTTACCCTCAGTCTCGACTCGGTGGATCCCGAAGTAAAGCCGATGAATACCCGTCCGTTCTTAGTGGTGGTGTTAACGCGCTGTGACCCACACGCCTTGACGAAGCTCGGGTCCTTCTCGTCCCTGTAGGGCTTTTCTGCCTGTAATCACATTTCAGTGAACGAAGAGAAGTTACTAGGCACGTACGATTTGAACATAGTCAGTAGCACAGATGTTGTCCGCGTCGCGTTCACGCAGCTGGAGGTCCACGCTCTGCACCGACAGGTCACGATTCGACTCCACCATGATGGACCAGAAGCAAGACTCATTAGCGCGATAGCCGCTCGGATATCCGGGGCTCGAAAGGTACGCGTCAAGGATCCCAGCGGACGCCGGCACGTATTCGAAGCTTCGGCATGCTAAGCTCGAACATGTATTCATGTTTACTTTGAAGGCCTTACACAGTCGATACTCGGCAGTGAATCCCTTGAAGCTTCTCGAGCGGTCCGATACAAAGTAGATGAAAAGCTCCTTCTCGAAGCCCTGCGGAATCTCGGTGCCTACCTGCCGCTTGTTGCAGTAGCGGTTGTATGGTTCGCCTTGACTGAAACAATGTGCATTTTCCAGGAAATTCTCCATTTTCCACAACCTTAGTGCAGCGAAAGTGGTGTAATCGGAAGCGCTTATGACTAGATAGTCGTAACTGCAGGTCACGTGTTCCTCCATGTCCAGCTCCTTGAGCTTTATGACAATGCTGCCGAACATCGGCCGCCGAATCACCCACTTGCAGCGGATATTCTCATCGTATACGCCTAAGCAAAGGAAGTTAACGCTCTCGGACAAAATCGCAGACGCTACCGTAAGTATTGACGGGGCTGCTGAGCGTCTGCGTCACATGACTAACCTCGAGCTCGCCACCGCAAGTGAAATATAAACGCATCTTTGAGGTGTAAAGCTGCCGAATGCATTGGATGGCGTAACAAGCAAGAGCCTGATACACATAAGTACCTGTTGTTGTGTCCGTGGATCCAGCCGCAACAACACTGCCTTCCGATCCCGGCGTAATGGTGGACTCGTTAACTTTATGCGGTTCGATTTCGTCCCAGAACAGTCGGAACAAGACGTGCTTCGATGCCGGCGTTAATCGAATCGTCGCCACGTTGGACTTGATAATGAAGGCTAAAAAGTGATGTGTTGATCGTCGCAACGGAACCAGTCTACCTTTTTCTTCAGGAGGCACCATGCCCTTAAGGACGATGGCTCGATCGAGGTAGAGATTGTCGTTGCACGAAGACTCGAACTGGTCGCAAAGGATGTCGAAGACCTAGAGATAAGTCTAAGAATTGCCCCGCACGAACATGATCAGCTTACGTAGACGGGTTTCTCTCCTTCAATGCTGAACTCGTCCACCGTCAGTCGAATGTAGTTCTCCGGCTTTGACGCTGATACCTGCCAGTACTCTGCACGCCCCACTTCGAGTAAGTCGGGGAGAGGTGACTCGATTGTGTGCGATTCAGTTAGCCCACCGACCACTAAAATGGGATGCAGTGCATAGCGACCTTCAGGTCATGAGCGACCAAAATCTTTAACGATGTCTAAGGACAAACCTTTGGTGTAGCGGAAGTAGAAGCCACCCCAGCGTTCTCTATCGGGCACGGGGTCATCGTCGTTGTCTTCCGGTACTATGTAGCGCATGCGTATCCAGAAGTTTTCTTTCTGTAACGACACTACATTGACTAAATCGACTAGTCGGCTACACGTACCGTTAGCTTCCTCGGATACGTCTCATTGCAGAATCGTCCGATTAAGGGACCGCTCGAGTTGAACTGGCGTATTTCCAAATATGAGTCCGCGCAATAGTCCGACTCCGGCATTTTCAGGAAGCTAAAAAGTAGGTGTTAACGTATCACTGCCAATGAAGTGCGAAACTTACTCAAGGCTAAGCACCACGTTGCTGCCCGGCACGTTCGCAATTTGCCATTCGCACTCCGTCGACTTCGTCATGCGCGGGAAGCCAAGGCGCCCCACTCGGCCCATGACTCGTCCTCCGCAGACTGAAAAGCATACATCATTTAACTTTGCCAGACGTTCACTTACATTGACTTTGAGTGTCGTAGGATAATACCACTTGAGCATACGGCATCATCGTGACATTCAGCTTTATCGTAGAGTCGCAGTCGTGCTCTGCGTAAGTGCGATAGCGCGGGTCGTCGTCCGCAAGGCCGCCGCGATCAGCGGAAGCGATCCTACAAGCATCACTTGAGTAACTAGGCCGACTTCAGACAACATACCATCCTTTCATTTCTTCGTTGCAGTAGAAGTGCATGCGCCATCCTTGGCTTCTCGGATCCACTCGAAGCTCCTCGACGCGAAGGTAAATTCGAGCAGCATCGTCATCTAAACGCCCTGCCACTCACAACTTGTCTTAGACTGATGAATGGGAACGACAGCAAACCTACCCTCGGACTCCTGGCGAATGATCTCGTAGGTGCAGTTGTTGTAGGTCTCTGCGCTGTCTTGCTTTCCGAGCATGAGTACTTTTGTTTCAGAGGATGCGGCCAGTTGTCCTCCACATCTTGGCGTTACAACAAGCGTGAACCCGACAGCGTCTGANCTCGAAGCTCCTCGACGCGAAGGTAAATTCGCGCAGCGTCGTCATCTAAACGCCCTGCACTTACAACTTGTCTTAAACTGATGGATGGAAACGACAGCAAACCTACCCTCGGACTCCTGGCGAATGATCTCGTAGGTGCAGTTGTTGTAGGTCTCAGCGCTGTCTTGCTTTCCGAGCACGAGTACCTTTGTTTCCGAGGATGCGACCAGTTGTCCTCCACATCTTGGCGTTACAACAAGCGTGAACCCGACGGCATCTGATTCGTGTGTGTCTCCCGAGGGAAGCACTGGGTCGTAAGGTGCACCGCGGAAGGAGATAAAGGACTAAATTTTTGCTACGAAGGGGCACGGTATTTGCGCTTACGGTGTTTCGGTTGCTATGAACGACCTTTGGTTCCTTCGTGTCCAGACAAAACCGCTCCAGCAGGCCTTTGGCGTACACACTAAACGGAAGATTACCTTTCAGTATCTAGCGGAAGAATGTCGTACCTGTTGTCAGACTCGTTGTAGGTCCCATCGTAGAAGCTGATGCTTCCCTCGATGTACGAAAGCGGAGTGCTGCACGAGATGTTGCTGTATCGGTCGGGTCGGTAGATGCCAAACGGCAGCCGCTTAGCGTGCTGGTTGGGCGTAGTGAACTGAGTAAGGTTGTACTGAAGCACGTAGCCTTCCGGAGCGTGCAGCTGCCACAAGCATTCCACGGCTCTTGGGTACGGCTTGGGATAGTTGGGCGAGAAGATGGTTTGCGATGTCGTGCGTTGCACTAAATTCCACCATTTCGTACGCACCGTAAGGTGGAGTCTTACGCGTTATGTCGCCGCCGCATCCGTTGCCGATTGCTGGTTTCTCGAAGAACACTTTCGCTTTAAGGATAGTTCCGTTGTTGGTAAGTGTGTACGGTGCTACAACGCTCAAGCGGACAAACAGCTCGTTTCCGTACGACGTGACGCTCTCGTTGCGAACGGTGCCGCACTTTGTGGCTAGCGGTACGCCGGTCGCATTCGAAGTCCCAGCGAAGAACTGAAAACAACTCGTGATTTAGAGAATTTTCAAACGAACTAACTTCTACTCCGCTGAAGTTGCCAGTCTTGCTCTTCTCGCATTGGTTATGTAGTAAGTGGACGGTTAGTGCTTCTTCCACTACCACACGCACAACAAGTCCAGGCGGAGCACGAATCACCCAGTCGCATTCGCGGAATGTTTCCACCTCAGGCTCGGTGAAGTCGGTCGCTTTTGCCACCAGCGCAGACTCGTTTCTTGTAACAACTCCTCCACAGCCTAAGCGTGCACATGAAGGTATGTGGAATTTGCTGCAACGACCAAGTCAGGCAAGCATTGTAGCCTACGTACCAATTGTCGACCAGGTGAGCCAGAAGTGATTCTCCGGTTGGTTTCTCGACTGGAACGTAATATCCAAGACATTCGCTGTTGTCTCGATCTCCGTCGGTTGTGCGAGTCCCGAGCAGAACTTCGTTCTCGTAGAATTTTCCACTGCAATGTCCTCTTCGATCGCTCTGATGTTCTTTATCTGCGCTGAGTCCACCTAAAAGAACCTTAGCTGAGAGACAAAGATTCAAACGGGACGTACTTCAAAGTAGTTGTGGAAGCACTCGACGTTGTTTATGCGTCGATAGTGGTCGGCAATGGCGAACTTGTGGAATACGATGCGGATGCGACTCCCGGGAGAGGTCTTGACCTGCCAGCGGCAAATCCGTGGGTCCATCACTGGCGCTGGATAGCCTGGCGTCTGAAGGGTGCCATGGAATCCGGTAAGCGTGATGCCCGTGCAGACTAAAAGAAGCTTGTACATGCAGGATCATGCAACTGCATGCACCATACCTGCCCCAAAATGTGCAAGGAACCCGTAGAGTGGACCATGATGCGACCCTCCGTGTTGGTTGTATCGCACGATAAGTTCGTTTCCTTCGGCTTCGATCGGCGATGGCGCGTTCTCCTTCCGACAATAGCGCTTCAGGAGGTTGTCTGGTCCCTCAAGTACGTCGATGTAGTTCCTCGCAAAGGGTGCGCAGAGGCCGTTCGAATCCGCCGACTCCAAGTCGTCGATTTGCGTGAACTGCAGGCGGACCTTGTTGCCTTAAGGAGCAACTCGTTAAGAGGCATAACCGAAGAGATGTTCGATACCTGGCGCCACTGCCACGTGCCACTCGCAACTCATCGTCCGTGAATCTTCGTGCGGATACTGAGGCGACGAAATAGCACCGTTGTACCCGTGAATATGCCCGCCACAACTGGATTCCATCTGCTCGTAAGCGACGGTGAAGTATACGCCCCGTACGTCGGTGGTCTTGAACCGGATAAACGCGCGGTTTCCCTGCGTCTGGAGCTGCTTTATAGGGTATGCGTCGCATATTTCAGAGTCCCTATAGAGTCCTGGGAATCCTGGCGAGAGTTCTGAGCCGCCGTTTCTAAAGCATGCGTATTTTATGTGTTAGACGCATAGGCCCGCCAGGCTCGTTACCTGATCATTAAGGACGTATCGCTGCATGGGGCAGAGATGTTCACGACTTTAATCAGGATCCGATGCATGGTTGGCAGCTAAAGAGGGCTTCCTGGACTATCGAGCGTGTTGTGACACTTACAACTATGTGGTAATCACACTTGGTCGCGCGCTGGAAGGCCGACGAGTCAAAGGAGATTACACCGCTTGGTGCGGTGAATGTCCGATCGCAGTCGACGCGGACGTCGACCGCCTGGAAGCGTGCCGAGAACCCGCTGCCGCTTACAGAGCGGTCGCTTAGGAAAACGACAGCAAGGCGTCCTTCCGTCGACAACAGCGGTGGTGGCTTTGCTGTGCCGCAGAATCTAAACGGAAAGATTATGCCCTGTTATGTCCTGTAGTTCTCACTGTCCAAGAAGGTCGCCATGGTTCTCCTCGTCGACGAACCACTTGAAAACACGGACGCTGTCGAACCCACAGTCTTCTCGGTTCGCCACGTTCTCCACGTCAAATACATCGAAAGTGAGTCGAATGCCCCTCTCCTGAAATCAGCTTTACACTTATGCAGAGCACGACGATAGATACCGGCGGAACGCTGAGTTGGTATACGCAGAACATGTGCGAGAGGTACTTCTCCGGGTAGTTCGGGCTAGTGATCACGCGTGACTCGCCAAAGTAGACGCCACCGCAGCCAATGTCGAAGACTTCATACTCGAACAGGAAGCCTGTGTTGTCCGGCGATCCGCTCGTGCTGTACGTGATGGCCAGTGGTCGGCTGCCGCTGGTGACTACCTCGCCCGTACCGGATACGAAGGGGTATCGAGGGCAGACGTAGCGCTTGTTTATATTCTCGTTCGACTCATGACCACCACTGAGCTGAAAGAAACACGATTGTCGTGAAATTACTATCATGAAACAGCACCTCTATGTAGTCCTTGATATTCTTGTGCTCGTTGAGGCGGTAAAAGCACGTCGTGATGTCCGTCTTCAGTCCAATGTAGGTAAACTTTAGCCTGATCGCCTGGTTCGGCTGTGCGATAATGCGGTATGTGCACTTGAACGGCTGCGGGCTCGCGTTCGGATAGTTGGGCGAACTGATCGATCCGTTCAAGGCGTAGTAGTCCTTCTGACACACTAAATTGGCTTTGTTTGGAATGAACACACGCGTGTGCATACTCGATTCGTATCTGATGCGGAAACCGCGTCCACCGATGGTTGCGTCCGTGTGCAGGTGAAGGGAGATGATCGGTGCTAGTAAAGCGCCAGTAGGCTTATCTCGATTACAGAATGCGCGGTATAGCTCGGAAATCTAAACAACTGTTTGTTGCCAGTTTCTGCTGAGACTAGGCATTACTTCCACGTAGTCACCATGACACGACGTTAGACTGACGGACTTCACGAGCAAGCTCGACGAATACTGCGTGATCGTTGTGGGAATGTCAAAGTCCTCGAACTCGATGCTAATCATCTCCGAGTCCTTGGCCATCGAGTTGTTTGCCAGCCGAGACGCGTTGAGCACCCAGTAGCAGTCCAGGTTCGGGAAGTACGGGTGCGGGTAGTTGGGGCTCTCGATGTAGCCCTCCATTCGGCCGTCCTCGCCGGGAACTATTTCACCGCCACACCCTTCTGGTACTGAAAGTACGTATAGTTATGCTAAGCGTGTATTCCGCGTACGTTCGATCGTCTTGTAGCTGACGGTGAAACCGATTTGACAGTCTTTCTCGCGTGAGCATTTCTCCACGGCCTCCTGTGACGCCATCGCTGTGTCGAGGCGGAAGTGGATCGTGGCGTACGGTCCCGAGGTTCGAAGCGTGACTTGTTTGTCCTGCGATTCACAAAGGCGGCTGATGCGAGTCCTGTTGGTCGCTGCTTGGTTGTCGTAGATCTAAGCCGACGGTAAGAATAAAGTTTACATAGATCTTGGGTGGATTTATTCAGGTGTACGCTTAGGCATCACACACCTCAAGTGCGTTAACAGAGCAGTTGACGAACGGTCCAGATATCATGCGCAGGGCGTCGACGGTCACTTCGATGTGGTACTGGGGCGGGACGCTGATGTACCAGATGCAGTTGTCGTCAATGTGGATGTCGTAGTAGTCAATCCGGCCTTCTCTGGTCGTGTACCTGCCACCGCATCCTAAGTCAGTGGTTGGCCCGGTTAGCCATTGACCAAGCTTTACTTGAGAATTGTTCAGGCATGCATTACTTACTTGTTTGAACCGCTTTCCACGTCAAGTGAAGCAGCGTGTTACGACTCTGCAGTCGTGTGCTTAGACGGATCATGGCGTTGTTCGAGGAAGTGTAGAAGGGACGGCTCTCGTCCGGTCCCTAAGTAAAGCAAAATACTGGTTTTCAAGGCACTGAAGGAATGTTACTAACCAGAGCGTCTCCATGGCAGAAGTTGGCGATCTCGGGGCTCTCGCCGTTCGGTCCGTCGAACATACTGAGATTGACGAAGCTCATGTGGCATCCTCGCGACGTCACCGAGTACAGTGGATCGTGAAATTCTCAAAGCGGAACTCGAGAACCTAAAAACCGGTTGTTAGTCATGCGACGGGTTGTGTAACAGCTACCTTTCGAGTGTCGAAGAGTTGAATGTACCAGGTGCACACACTCGGTTTCATTGCCATCGCGCCGCTGGTTTTCTTCTCGTAGTAGATCTCACCCGTTTCGTTCGTACTGTGGAATCCGCAGGCTAAGACTTGGTTGCTGACGGCTTGTCCGCTACAACGAAGGTGCTTACCGTCTTCCTCGAATTGGCAGAACATCCCGTAGTAGCCCTTCTGACATTCGCAGTGCGCGTAGTTGTAGTTCTCTTCGTCGACCGCGCAGCGTCCGTGTCCGCTGCAGTAGCCGAACGACTTGCACGGATTGGAGTACTCGCAGCGGGGCCCGACGTATCCCACGCTGCAGTGGCATTCGTATGAGACGTCAGATTTAGGCTAAGAAATTAAGAATCTTCGATGTATCACGGACTTCTTCAGGAATTGTCCTAGAAGCTCACGAGGCGAATTCTTACCTGGCAGGTTCCGCCATTCATGCAGGAGTGCGCGTGGCAAACGGTGGCGTTCGACTTCTGACAGCCGTTGAAGCCGATGCCGTCACCAGCCATTCCGGGAGGACACTGACAGTGAAATGTCGGCTCTTCGTGGCATGTTGCTTCAGGGTGGCATGGGCTTTTTCCTGGTGCGCATCGGGACGTCTTCTGGCACTTGTATCCGTCGCCTTCGTAGCCTGCAAAGTACTTGCAAGAGCGAACAGCTTGTAGCTAGGTATATTAGTACACTGTAGGTGCTTACCTTCTGGACAAGCTCCACATTTGTACGACCCGAATGTGTTGACGCATTCTACCGGAGGGTCCTTTGAGCAGCCGTGCGTTAGTTCGTTGGCGCATTCGTCGAAGTCGTGGCAGTGTACCCCGTTTCCTGCAACTCAGTCGCTTAATGCACGACTCAAAAAGCTATTTGGCCTTGAAAAATCGTTTAACATTACATATGCTCTCTAGCCGTCAAGAAAATTGCGCTGGCAATGATATTCATAAGTTACAATTATCGACATAATGCCAGGATTTGCTTTGCCAATTAACATATACGTACAACTTCATGAAAGCCAAGCTACAGCTTGCCGGGAAATCCTCAGGGCCAATCCATTAAATGACTAAAGGCCTGTATCTCACTAGACTGCCAACAGCTGCGCTGCACTAAGTTGCAGGTGCATGTCTTGCAGCCTAAATATGTGTGGCTATTGCTCAGTCTTCCTCAGCTTATGACGAGGTTCTTATCCGCTGCAGGATAAAGGAGCTAAGTAGTGAGCTCCCGTATGCCACTACTACTCAAAGCAAGAGTGGAGGTCACTTTCAAGCTTGTCTGTGAACGGCATGGGTGTCCTGCTTAGCCCACTTCTGCGCACATTTGGCGGGAGCACGTATGGCCGACTGGAATGCTGCTGAGATAGCCAGAAGACGACCCAGGTTCGACGCTGGCCAAGGGCGCCCGATGAGATTAACTGACCAACTGAACTCGCCCGGGCGGAACGCACACCGAGTGCTCGAGCTCGTTTCGGCCAACTCGGGCAGTCGTTGTGCGGATAAAGTTCGGTACCAAGATTAAGATTATGAGAGACGAGGGCAGCATTTTTAGAGGCCTGCCCCTTTGTCAGTCATACCTCAGCCGCCTAGGGACCGTACGTCCTTACCGGACTTGTCAGGGACTTGTCAGGAACTTGACCACATACCGATCATTCCCGGTGGACAAGTCGTGCATTTGAAAGATCCTGGAAGGTTCAAACAAGACGCGGCTGGGTAGCATGGATTCTCCAAGCACTCATCGATGTCTGCACAACTCGGATTCCTCGGATCACCGGAGACACGGTAGCCCCATTCACAAATGCACTTGTACCCCTAAAGACCCGGATGAACTTTCAACCAAATTTGGCAACTAACCGATTGATCGCCACTTTTGGCAGGCACACAGTGCCCGTGCTCGCCACACAGGTCTGAGGACTCGTCACATGCTGTCGACTTTTGCTGACACAAATGCCCATGGTAGTCACCAGTGCAGCTGCAGAAGAACCCGGGTCCGTTCGGATTGTTCGTGCACGTCGCATTGTTCTGGCATCCGGCATGAGTTCCAGCATACATCGCACACTCGTCCACTCGCACGTCGCAGTTGTCTCCCTAAGTGATTGGTTTCATGTCTTCAGAAGGTGGTATGTACCTCAAAGTGGTCCGGGCAAATGCACTGAAATTTCCCGAAGAGATCTATGCAGGTACCGCCGTTCTTGCACGGCGTCTGCAGGCATTCGTTGGTCTTCATCACTTGGAAGAGCTTGTCGATCTGTCCCGATAGCTTCAGTATCAGCGCTCTCAACTTGCGACTGCTACGATGCGACTGCCTGCGTACATCATTGGAGCGTTGAAAGTCTCTCGTCAGTTGGCCTTGCTACAATGCAACCGCTGACTTGTCAACGAACCCAAAGTACACCTACTTTAACCTTTAAGTCTCGTAATTCGTTGTGGACGTCGATGAAGTTGTGGCCGTACTGCGCGATCACGTTTTGGATTCTCTCAAGTGTTTCGCTGTGTTTGAAGTATTGCTTCCGCATAGTGGAGACTTCTGTCTGAATGGGGCGTCACTGCATGCTGTGCATTTCCCAAGTTCATACCGAATTTGGCAAAGAGAGAATATCCGTCTTGCCCAACATGATCGCAGCTCCATCGGACACTTTGAATGTGATATTCTTGTCCCTGCCGGCGTAGAAGTACATGTTGCCGTCCAGCACTACGATGCGAGATCTAAAGTAAAATATTCGTTCTCGCGAGTTCTTCCGCAAGTTCGATTTCTGCTAGTTTTTAATGCATTGTATGGCGCGAAGTATGTCAACAATCTAGCGCTCTTCTCCGTGGTTCCATAAAGCAGTGGTTGATAGAAGCTTCTTAGGCAATCGTCTAGGAGGCTATACCGTCAGCGAAAGTTTGTGGAGGCACCTGCCTTCCCGGAAACTGAGCTAAAGGCGACCTGTTTTGAAGGTAATGACCTCCCCCGCTAAGCGGAACTAGGTAGGTGTGTTTGTTCTGCATTGTGTATCGCGCCCTAGCTACCGTCAATTTTTGGACCCGTAGTTTCTAGTGAGACTTAAAACGCCGTAAGCGTTGTCCCACCTCTTTGGTATTCCTATGGTCGATGCAAGCGTCAGCCTCTTACCGTTTTTCATTTGGGTTTCCGATGACGATGTCCTTGTAGTCGTCTACACCAGCGACCAGCCGTGCGGCATTGACAAGAATGAGGAATATACCCACCGCCACCGCGGCAGCCTTCCATTTCCGTCGAGGCATCTCTCGTTGATCTGTTCACTGCCTGATCGGCATGCGCTAAATTTCAAGACCACAGTAGGGTCGAGGGGTTCAGCTGATCAAAAGGGTTAAAGTGCTTGGCAGAGCTAATTTACGAGGTCCCTAACGGAAACCACTGGGCAGCTAAGTGACCTCATCAGCAGCCAGCACCGATCAGCTTTTGTGATTATGCTTCCGATGCGCGTAGGAATAAACAAATCGTCCTTGCGCCGAAATATTTACGCATTAGCGGGACCTTTCTCAGATTACTGCAGATTCGCTGCTTGATGACGTAGCATTTAATCCACGAAGGACAGCAAAAATCAAAGGCATGCCAAAAAGGCTTCTGGGCTCAGCGACGTCAGTATGCGTGAAGCCTGAGGCAACCATCTTCGCATTGCGCTAAAACGTTACATTTGACCAGGGTTCCACTACATTGTTGTGCGATAAACATTTCCAGGTCTAAGCTAGTTCCTTCTTCCAAATCTTGTTGTGATCAAGATTCGACAAGCCGCGGGATGTAGGCAACCAACAATTGCTACCGTTCCTACATTTTTGCAAGCGACAGATCCAGACCGCGTATCCATTGGTAATCTCTCTACAACACGGAACCATGCTTACTTCAAACCACTTCCTCCTACGACGCCAATTTTAGCGGTCCAAGGTAATTGCTGTGGCTGCACCGGTTAACTGCGTCGTAGAGAACACGTTTTGCGCTTTGCCCAGAGCACAGTGTCGCGTCACATTTGCGTACACGGGCGGCAACGGCTATCTGTGCCAAACCGTGCCACTCCCTATGTCGTTAGCGGTAGTTTCGATAACCGCATTCATTTTTTCCAGGTTTAGTTAGCCCTGGAATCACGTTCTTTGCCGGCGCGCCTGCCCTTTAGGGCAGGGACATTTTTTTGCCTGGTCTATCGGGAATAAGTGATGCTTTGTCGGCGACTCTGATGCACCTGTTTACGTTCGGCTGGATGGTTTATAATTGTCGGGTTGCATATGTGATAAGCTCAGAGTCGTCAGCCGAGGGAAAGTGCAACGCTAGAAAGTGCAATGTCAGCTTTTGTAGCTTCATGTCTCGTGCCACGCAAGCAGGTTCGCTGAAACTCAAAAGCGTTTCTTTGAGTCGTTAGCTTGTTGCGCGGGCGACTTCCTTACAAACGCTAGGTTTCTCTCAGCAGTTTAACGTGCCTGATAAATTCATTGTAGATCACGCGACAGATGGTATACAACTGTTAGAAGGCTAGCCCATTTAGCTTAGACAAAGGTCACTCGAGAGATGTACCGCCAGAAATGCATGGAGTGGGCCTACCGGTCTCCAAGCCTTAAAAGCCTTAGTGGCATCTCCCTCGTCGAGTTGGTCGACGAGCTCAAGCAGAGAACCCCTACGCCGACAAAGGGCATCCTCCTTTGCAACACAATCGACTTGAAGAATGGCGAGTAAGTTTACCAACCTATAATGTTTTCGATTCCCGATTGCTTTTAGGATGAAGGAGTTCCAGGTCGAGGGTGAGAGGGTCTTGCTGATCCAGGAACGAAGTCAGTTCTATGCTATGTCGCCGCTATGCCCAAATTGTCTTCAGCCACTACAACGAGGTAGTGTATCGACACTTAAGACATCCGTTACGCATTAAGTGTTCAGGTATATGCTACCAAAACACGCTTCGATGTCACTGGCACGGCACAGCATACAAGCTACCAAGCGGTGAACTCGTCGACGGACCTGGCCTGCATCATTTGATGGTTTTCAAGGTGCGATATTCGCAGGCGCATACGCTAGGTATGACGGTTTGCTTTTAGGTCATCGTGAAGGACGGTATGGTGGTCCTACAAGGGGCACCGTCGGACCTCCGACTCT
Organism: Aphelenchus avenae; assembly: GCA_020875895.1. Lineage (NCBI taxonomy): Eukaryota > Metazoa > Nematoda > Chromadorea > Rhabditida > Aphelenchidae > Aphelenchus > Aphelenchus avenae. The sequence goes on along the minus strand of JNEY01000022.1, from coordinate 790,168 downwards.
CATCCAAGCTTCCACCAATGATCAAGTGCAGTAACTCAAGCGCAGCCCCTACGGTCATCATCGGCTCTGGTATGAAGGTAGATCTCCAAATTATGAGTGAGGCTAAGCTTTGTAGGAATTGCCGGCGTGACTTGCGCTGTGACTCTTCGACAACACGGTTACACGAACCGAATCGTGATCCTCACTCGTGAGCGCGTAGCTCCTTACAACCGCATGATTCTGTCAAAGGTACCGCATGTGTTCATTGTTCGATTTGTTATACACATTTAGCAGCTTAACTTCGACACGGACCAATTACCGTTGCTGTCCAACGACGTATACCGCGACTACGATATCGAGCTGCGGCGGAATACGAGCGTTATGGAGGTCAACGTCGAGGAGAAGTTTGTGACCTTGGAGAATAGCACCGAACGGGTCCCGTATTCCAACCTTGTACTTGCAATGGGATCCGTAAACAAGCCGTGTAACGTGCACGGTTCCGACCTGGAAGGCGTCTTCAGCCTAAGAACGGTGGAGGAGTCCCTGCGCATTCGCGAAGAGATCAGACGCAAGCACGTCATCGTCATCGGTTCAGGATTCCTGGGTAGGTACAAGGCACCCGCTGACTGAAAGATCGTACACTTGGCAAAAAGCCGTTAGTCACTTTGTACTTGGAGATTGACAAGCTAATATTTGGCACTTTTTGGACTATGATTTTCTGACCAAGGACACTTAGGGCTCGAGATTGCATGCGCGGCAAGTAAGTCGGCAGCTAGCGTGTCGGTCTTCGGGAAATCGTCGAACCCGGTCGGACTCTTTGGCGATATTGCTGGCCGAGAGCTTAGAAAAGTGAGACGCATTTTTGAATGCAACGACGTCAGCAAGACGCTTGTTTAGTTCTTGCAAGACCAGGGGATCTGTATACGCCAGAACACGATGGTTCGGTCGCTAGAAGGCTACGACCGAGTGTCGCACATGGTGCTGAAGGACGGCATGTGCGCGGTCGCAAACACCGTCATCAGTGCAATCGGTGAGTTTGCTTGACGCAAACGGCGTTTTACCAGCTATGTTCCAGGCGTCCAGCCGTGCACCTCGCTGCTGGTCGGAAGTCGCATTAAGATGGACGCCAGGGGATACGTACCGGTGGACGACGAGATGCGAACCAACCAGCCGAATGTCTACGCCATTGGGGACATCACCGACTGCCCGTTTGACGTTTGTGGGCCCCGAAGAGCTAACCTACCCCACTGGCAAACCGCGTGCTATCAAGGTCCTTGGGAAGTCTTTTACTGACCTGCATCTATTACGGTTTTAGGACGTGTTGCTGCAATGTCGATACTGGGAAGGAAGCCTGAGAGAGCGTTTGTTCCGTTCCTCTGGTTGGACCTGTTCGACCGGCATATCACCTTTGCAGGTATATTTGCTTACTGGAATTAAAAGCGTTATCAGTGTCGCCTCATTCTTCAGGAGATCCGTTCGTCGAACCGACTGAAGTGATTGCAAGGGGATCGCTGGCGAATAACAACTACGTCTGCTACTACATAAAGTAAGGCATGACACCTTTCTAGAGTCGCCAGTTGGTCTTGCATTCACCTTCATGATTTCTGATGTTGTTCGCCACAGAGAGCTAATGCGTGAAACGAGTCTTGTGGGTTTTAGGAACGACACTGTGGTCGGTGTACTTGGTTGCGGCCCTGAGGGCGTCCCCGCTCAGTTTGTTGAGATCTTTCAGAAGCGAACTCGAGTCACTCGTGATGAAGCAGTTCTGTAAGTTTACCACTCTGTAACCTCCTACGAACATCGATTGCAGGAACACGTCAAACGCCTGGCAAAGATACCTGCAATGACCTCAACCGTCTGAAACGTTTTGGTTGCGCACGGTCTCGTTTGTACATTAGACTGTGGTGCCCATAAACCTGAGTACTGAGAGTTCTTCGGTAATGTATGAGTACGCAAAAACAGTGCCGTGCCGTAGAGCTACCGCGAGACCTTATCACTAACTTAACTAAAAACGGTGCGCTTTAAAGGCAGTTTGTCGAATCTCAGCGAAGACTGAACTAAAGATGTGTATCTAAGAATCACGCACCATCTAAACAACGATTGAACCCCCAGTTGTCCGGCATCCCTGTCACAAATTTATTCCACCTCTGCCTTGTTTTCCTTTGCAGAGAGCGGATCCAGTTCCACAAGCGTATAATGTGTTGCCAACGGTGACCAGGACCATATGGAATCGACATTCCGTGGACCGACACCATCTGAATGAGGTTCGGCGGTCATGCGGAAACTTTCCCTACCCAAGCAGGAGTTCGCTAAAGTCCGAAAGGAGCTCGAATCAATCGGGAACGACCATGGCGGGAGGGCGAACGTCGTTATCGACGAGCAGCCTGTCGCTTCCTCGGTAAGTCATCTTGGTCCGTTTTTGCTATGGAGCGCATTCTTGGGGGCAATGTGTACAACCTGCAAGTATATGTTGCAGCTCGAGCATAACATGGCACCGTCGATGCTTCAAACTACCAATGAAGAATTGCAGAGAACACCATCAGTTAACCGATATCTGGATGGAAATGAGGTACGGCGTAGTTAAACGGTGCAGCCATGGCACTAATCTTGGGCCGCTAGAACGGCGTAAGCAAGTATTTTAAGGCGAGCTGGAAAGAGCTAATGAACGCAGGCGCAATGAAGTTCAAAAGCCACGACGACAAGGAGGATGAGACACATGAGGAAAAGAAGCCACGCTTTGGTTGTTGTTGAGTACGCTGTCGGCATCGTGTTGTAGGGCTGTCACCTTCGCTTTATTTGATTCGTTTTTCACTACTATTTTTACCTGTAATAAAAATTTCAAAAACAGTAATATTGTCACCTTCAGCAACCAAAAAAGGTAAGTCACCGTCATGGAATATCTGGACACTCCCCATGGCCGCATGCATATGTTACCACTGCGGCCTCTGGACGCGTGCGACGTCGTTCCTTCATGCGTCTTCATGAGTGCCGCATAAATGCACGCATGCATGCATGCTCGCGAAGGACACACTGCACGCATCGCTATGAGTTGTCTTTAGCTGGCGCCAAGCATGTCCAGTGCCAAAATGGCCAAGATCGTGCTAATGCTCAGGGCAGTGTGGAACTTAGTTTAGCAGTTCGTATAACGCACATCTTCCAGAGAGACGACGGTTGAGCGAGCGGGTATAATGCGTCGAACCGGAAAACATCGCGGAAAATGGAGCACGGCCCTACCTAACTTTTGAGCAGTCTAGTCAGTACGTCCTTTCAACCACCCACCAAAGGCACTTAGTTTGCGTAGAGACAGCGCAAGCCCATACGTCCATCGCTAATCCGACACAAATGATGACGTCCGTTAGAGCAATCTTTATGCAAATTTACCTGCTTTGAGGCTATTTAAGGCTCCGATTCTAGCTGAATGTATCAATCAGCCGGTCGGCGACAAGCTCGTCTGCAGTTCTCGTCTTCAGCAACTCGACTTCAGTCTCCTTAGCATCGTCTTCGATCACGATGGGTGACCAAAGCGCCTACATGCCTGCCCTCAGTAAGTCCCTCTCCTTTTGTATACCTTCTCATCCGCCATCTCCCCTACTGACTGTTCGTTGTTTAGGCCAGGAGAAGCCGAAGCCCCAGGGCTACGCGGACACGTACGGCCAGAAGAAGCCCGATGGATACAAGAAGGAAGAATACTACTATAAGGAAGAGAAGAAGTAGCGCGTCGTCAGCCCTCCCACGCTTCGCCACCGTGCTCCCACAGTCATCCATCGCCTTCATGTAGCATTCCCAAGTAGAATAAAGTAGCATTCCAGTCTATTTGTGTATTGCCCGTTAGATTAGGCTAGTTAGCGTTGTCAATGAGTAAGCGTAGCGCTGATATGCAGAAGACGTTTCCGCCAGTAAACGGTGTTTTGCTAGAAATACATTGCCTAGAGTGCTACAGAACTTCGAACAGAACTACGTAAGACTGGTTTACTGACCGGAATAGGTCTGCCGTCCATAAGCAACTTGAATTAATATTCCGATTCAGTGTACGCATGCCGCCGCAAGAACTCACCCGTTAGATGGCCGGAGGATTGTATGCCTCTATTAAATTGAGAATCAGTTCAAAATCCGTAATAGAAGAATTTATTTTGCAAAAGCTAGGCCAATATTTACTCACGTTGACATTATTTACACCATTCGTCGATACAATCCTATAGTGTTCAAGTCAGGGGAGCACTCATTGCTTCCTGAACAGGCGGTACTTCTTCGCATATCGAAGGAGAGTGCGCTTGCGCTGACGAGTTGCGTACGGTTCGCCGGCACCGCTTGGGTTAGCTGAAAACAGTTCTTTGCATATTGCCCTGCACAAGAAAAAATATTCGCAGAAAGTTGTTAACCTTGGTAGTTTGAAGGCGAATGAGCTTCAGGAAGGGGATAAGCTTGCGATGAGGCATGTGGCGACGACACGTACGCTGATGGAGCTGCGGACGGCAGGGCGTACGTGGCGGGTGCTTGTTGTGGAGCCATGGCGTAGGACAGCGGTGAAGGAGCAGGTGCCACGACGTAGGAAACCGGTGCGGAAGCGTAGCCGGGTGAAGCGCTGGAACTGAGCAATAGTCGCTCAGGTCGTCTACCGGTACATTTACCTTCCACATCCTTGAGCATAGCTAGCACCGCAGCCGTTGGGGCTTTGTTGTCCTGTGCCACAACCGCAGCCATTCACCTGGACCACTATCGGTGGGCAACCGCCACCGCCGCAACCATTTTGGGTCTGCCTAAATCATGTTTTTGAACGCTTTGGAAGAGTACGACTTCTCGTCAAACCGAGGCTGAGAAGGCACGAAGGGAAACAGAAACGTACTGAGACGCGCACCCGCAGTTATTGCTCACTGCCGGAGCGCAGCCGCATCCAGAAGGCGCACTGGGTCCAGGACCACATCCACAAGCCGACGGTGGACTTGAAAAAGCAAGCCTTAACTAATAAGGACAACAAAGTGGGTACAACTTACGGTGCACACGACTGCTGACATGGGCACTGTGGTTGACAAGGGCACGGCGGAGGACAGGGTGGTGGACAGCAGCATGCCTAAAATTATCATCTTACACTCCGGTTTTTGCCTCAAATTTCGTCCGATACCCGCTTTTATTTGTTTTGAGTTACTGTGCTAGCGAAAGAACTCACCGATTCCGGTCCCTTCGATGGTGGAGGAGGTGGTGGTGGTGGTGGAGGAGGTGGTGGACAGCAACTGAAACACTTCCCGTCAGCCGACAGTGTATATCTCGTCGCAAATTCCGCTGGTAAATAAACCGCAAATCAAACGTTTTTTTACAAACGTACCAGCAGCCGCCGCATCCTCCGCCGCCTCCGCCTCCGAGACCCGGGAAGAGGAATGCATTGGAGACGGGTAGAAGCGCTAGCGTGGTTACGACAGCCGAAATATACGATTGGTGCCGCATTGCTAAGAAGCGAAATGCAGATGCCTAAACACAGATATGTCGGAAGAAACAACTGAACGCTGAGCCGGAGTCGGAATCCATGATTTCAAGTGTGCCTTCGCTTGCTTTAGTCGACTGCTTTTGTACTGGTCCTTCGGCGTTCTCTTCACAGCATGCATCGAAAGTTCGCGCCTACCGGATGGGCTAATCCAGTTAGTATGGCCGGCGTGCGGAAATCCCCGTCCAGACGATCGCTTACTCAACACCGTCCAAATCCGCGCATCATCCCATGCAGACGGCATTCTTCAAGTGAAAGCAGACTGTGACGGGGAAAGCGCCCGCGCCCAGCAGCAGCCCTAGCAGATCGCAAGGACTGCTAGTGAATCTTTTTGTTCTCTTGCGAAACTGCATACATATGCCAAGGTTGCGTAACTTTTACTTGCGCGCACACGTGGTACTGCGTAACCTTGAGTTGCATAGCGGTGTGGGACGTGATTTTGAAGGAACCGACGGATCCAGGGCAACATCTTTCGGAATACTCTTAATCATAGGCCTCTGTGAGCTCTTGGTTCTAACAGATCATTTATTGCCTTTTCAAATCTGAACGCAGAAAGTCATGTTCTGTCAAGTGCCAACCGTTGAAGGAAATTCTTGACTTGGAACTCCGACAACTATCGTCATTGCTGTGGTCGTTTTAGTCGACGTGTACATTGGCCCAAAGCATCCTGCAAGCTCGATAGAGCAAAACTGCGCAAGCAGCGTCGAACCACTGCCGCTATGCCTTTGCATGCTAATTTTTGGTTGGTAAAAGGAATTACTATGAAGCATTGCTCCGTTTACCGACTTTACAATGGTGCTTCCACCCGTGGCTATCATCGTGCTAACCTTCATCGCGTCCACGACGGCCGATCGGACGCACACAACCGCGGCGAGCTCGACGACGGGAAGCTCAAACACTGCTCTAATCGTCGTCACAACCTCGACGGTCACGGACTTCTCATCGTCGGACTTCTCGGCGACTAACTCCACTACGCCTGGTCCTGTCGAGTCAACCACAATGAGCATGAGCCCATGCTGGCAAGCTGTCGGCGGTCCCCATGGCTACATTCAGCATTTTAACCAAACCAACACGACCAGTGGCGATCCAGTCTTTTGGACGGCCCAGCTGATCACCCTCGGTACGCTTGTCACTTCCACCACCATCTCCGTGATCGCCTCCGGCTTCGTGTGGGCTTCGCTGTTTCTCATTCACTTCAAGGTACGTTGTCCCGCTGAACGGTCTCAAACAGCCAATCTAATCTGCGTTTAGATTCGACGCTTGCAGTCCATGAACCAGAAGGTCGTCTTCGCGGAAGAGCTGCTCAAGGTCCGGAAGGTTCCGCAAGGCCTGCTCAGCCGCCTCGGTCGCCTCACCCACTTCGACGAGAAGGAGAACGAGCGCGAAAACGAGAGCCTGCTCAAGTCGATTTCCCGCAAGAAAGCCCCTAAGCCTTAATTGTTTTCATGTGTCATATGGGCTTCATCACAGCGAATAAAAGCTTAGCGGAATATTCTCTGCCTGCCTATTCGACTATGTCCTGGCATTGCACTATTCACACTGTTCCGCATTGTCCCTCTTGTAGCCGACCATTGTTTCGTCGGTGTCTCCAAATCACACAAAATTTCGTAAAGAGAATAAATACGTGCAAGCATACAACTTGCGGACGAGTTTCGGACTGTGGTTGTTAGTGATTCGTCTCACTCCAGCGTGATCACCACTCGTAAGCTAGAATGAACAATCGTACTACGGAAACTGTACGCCGGCCTACCACTCGCGCTTCTGCATCAGTTCGATGGCGTTGTTGATGTCAGTCAATTTTAAGACGTGTGAAATTAGCTTTTCCACTTGCAGTTCTCCAGCCATGGCAGAGTGTACCAGCTGTGGGAAGTCTCGACGGCAACGAAGACCTGAACGTACCACAGCAGTTCTTTCAAGACAGTCGGCATCCAAAATCTGGACTGCCTACCTCCAAGCGTGCTGGCCATCCATTTACGGCCGACAATCAACGACAAGGGGTGGAACGTAAGCAGTGGAGTTTTCGGTGGCATTCCGACGATGACCGAAACACCCCAGCCGAAGTGAGCAGACTCGAGCGCAGTTTTCTGAATCTCTCACTTATACTGTTCGACAAAAGCAAGGAATCTCACGATTGTTTCCACACTGCCAACGCATTCGAAGGTGTAATCAAAGCCACCACCGTATGTTTCATTAAGAAACTGGGCAAGCGACTTTCCTTCGGGGACGTCTTCTGGGTTCACGCAGTCGGTAGCGCCAAGTTGCTTAGCTGGAATGTGAGCTCTTGCCGAGTATTTTACTATACGTCAAACAGTCGTACCCGCTTGGACCTTATTCGATGCAACATCGATGCCCACGATTTGGCGGGCTCCGGCCAGTTTACAGGCCATGACCGCCGACAGCCCAACGCCACCCAGGCCGAACACCGCACAGCGACTGCCCGGTTCCACTCCAGCAGTGCGCATCACAGCGCCGTAGCCGCTTGCAACACCGCACCCCAGAAGGCAGGCTCTCTCGAGCGGGGCATGGCTGTCGATCTAAAGTAACGCGGGCTCACTAGTGGTCCCATAGTGTCGTATGCGGCATACTGCTCAATATACCTTCGTGCAGGAAATAGCGGCACAGACGGTGTACTCACTGAACGAACTGCACCCCATGAAATGATGAATGGACTTCCCTCGGCATGTGAATCGAGACGTTCCGTCTGGCATCACTCCTGCCCGCTGCGTACCTCTATAACGTAGCCGAACTAAGTTCACGTCAACAACGCGGAAAGACGAACGTGATCTTGATGCAGAGGTTGCTCTTTGGCGACTTGCACTGCTCGCAATCGCCACACTGCGGCATGAAACATGGAATAACCTTGTCGCCGACGTTGAACTCTGTGACGCCTTCTCCGACGGACTCCACGATCCCTGCACCTTCGTGTCCGAGTACGACCGGGAATGTAGCATAGCAGAGGTCGACGTCGATTCCACTCCAGCTAATGGTATCCGTGCAGCAAAGCGCAGAACAGCATACCTTAAAACAAGTTATTTTCCGAAAAATTTCGACTGCTGAAATAACTTTCATCGAATGGAGTTGAGCGACATTTTTACAGCGATACGAAAGATGTGTGCAAGTCGTTCGTTCGGTAGGAGCTCACTCTGAGAACTTACTTTGATACGAATTTCCCCCGACTTTGGTGGCGCAACCTCGACTTCTTCGACAATAAGCGGATTTTTGGGCTCCCAGGCAACAGCTGCCCGACAAGTTATGGTCTAAAAGATTCCACATGGTACAAAGATATCGCGTCTAGGGTTTCCCCCACATAAAATTGGTGCGTTTTCCCCATAAATTTTCAACCCATAAAAATGGTTCACTTTTCCCACAAATTCTCGTACCCCATAAATTGGGCGCTTTTCCCCCATAATTTCTCAAACCCCGTAAATTTGGGACTTTTTCCCCATAAATTCTCATGTCCCATAAATTTTGGTAGTTTTCCACATTAATTTTCTATAAACATAAACTTTAAAATTTAATAACATAAATTTGATATTTTCTGAGCCTAAGCACCTAAGAAACAGCCTGAGCCTAAGCCTAAGCGTGCCGGCGCTAGCGCGCCGCGTGTGGGTAAAATACATTACTAAGCCGGGAGAGTAACATTACTAAGCCGCGTGCGCAAGATTACTAAGTTGGGTAATTTTTTATGGGGAAGAAGTGCAAAATTTATGGGATGACAGCAATTTATGGGAAAGAAGTACGAAATTTATGGGATGACTGAAATTTATGGGGAAAAAGTACCAAATTTATGGGGGACCTGAAATTTATGGGGGGAAAGTACCAAATTTATGGGGGACCTGAAATTTATGGGGGAAAAGTACCAAATTTTTGGGGGACCTGAAATTTATGGGTAAATCAGTACCAAATTTATGTGGCAAATACCCTTCGCCGCAAAGATATCACGAAAGACCCAATGTACCTTGCCAGCGGTGGACATCATGCAGTACTGAACCACCGTAAACAAAGAGGCTGAAGGGCAGCGAATGCGCATCACGCATTCTCCCAGCGTTTTGCGCAGTCATCTGTCATTGACCAAGCGTTTCAGTGAATTATGTAAACGTATCTGCACTCCCTTCCGTAGAACACAGTTCGGCTGATTCTAACCCTGACTAGGTGTACCGGACCGTTTGGAATGTACGAGACAACTATTATGCGTTCATACGCCTTTTATTAGTCGGGATATAGCAGTGGAAGAACTTGCGGCTTAACAATATACTGTTAGTCTTCGGAAGTCACGTTACAAGTTCGGAAGTCTTGTGTCGCGTTACAACTTGGCATTTCTCGTTTCTTCTTTGGATGAGCCAGCATCATCAGATAGAACAATCACCGTCTTCAAGCTAAGAAGGTGGTAAGCAGTCAACGCGTTGCAAGCGGTAGCCACAATGCTTTCGTATAACAATTACCAGTTGCCCGCGTGGTGCAGCTCAAGCGCCTTGTTGATGTCGTCGAGAGGCATCCGATGTGTGATGAAGGCGTCCAAGTCGAGCATGCCTGCTTCGGCTTCTTCCACCAACCGGGGTATGTCGTCGCGGCACTTCCAACCTGAAAAGAGAACGGTTTTATCAGTTCCGATGCGTTATTTGACGATGCGTCAAAGACGCATCGTCCGGTACGAACCTCCAAGCAGCGTCCCAATCAGTGTTCGGCCATTAATGAAGAACATGGGATCGGCGTTGAACTTTTCGCCTTTAGGAGGGATGCCCACGACACATGCAGTCCCGCCACCGGCTGTACAGCATTCGAGGGCCTCGCGCTAAGAGTGGCGGTCAAGAATTACCTAGTTGACTGATAGTACCGTTGTGTGCACGTTACCAATGCATTCGAACGTGAAGTCAAAACCGCCATCAAAGTTCTTCGTAATATACTTCCGCATCGATCCAAACTTCGATATCTCATTGGGATTGATAGTGTGTGTTGCACCAAAGCGCTTCGCTAAATCATGAAATCTTTTTGTGCTAAAGATGTGCCATGTAAACACAGAGCTACTAACCTAGTTCAAGTTTCTTCGGGTTCAAATCGATAGCCACGATCTGCGACGCCCCGGCCCGCTTGCAGCCCACAACCACCGAGAGACCGACTGCACCAACACCCCAAACGGCACAACGACTGTTCGGCTGAACTTTTGCTACCTTTAGTGCAACACCGTAACCGGTGGACACGCCGCATGCCAGAAGGCAAGCACGATCGAGTCGCGCTCGTTTCGAAATCTGAAATGGAAAGAGACTAATGACGCAGGATTCAGGTCGTACCTTTGCGACTTCTATAACGGGACAGACGGTGTATTCACTGAAGGTGCTGCAGCCCATGAAGTGGTGTAGAACCTGACCCTTGCAAGTGAAGCGAGACGTACCGTCTGGCAGGAGCCCACGTTGATGCGTGGCCCTTAGAAGAGTTTAACTTTCCGTCACTTTCATTCGGACTTACACAGTCACTGTGCAGAAGTTGCTCTTCGGAGACTTGCACTGCGTGCATTCACCGCACTGTGGAAGACAGCATGGCACAACGTGGTCGCCAGGCTTCAACTGCGTCACGCCAGGTCCCACGGATTCAACGATGCCCGCGCCTTCGTGCCCAAGTATAGCAGGGAACACTGCGTTGCCAAGTTCCACGTCGACGTTATTCCAGCTGAGTGTGTCCGTGTGACACAGAGAAGCGTAGAGAATCTGCAGTAGGCAACTGTGCCTGGCCGAGCCGCTGGCATACCTTTATGCGTACTTCTCCTTCCTTGGGGGGTGCAACCTCAACATCTTCGATGACAAAAGGCTTCTTGGGCTCCCATGCAACTGCAGCTCTGCATCGAATGGGCTTCAGAAAGGCTTCAGGCATAGTAAGCTGACGATCGATAGATTGATATCCGACGGCGAAATTACGAGTAAAGTAACCAAACGGTTTCGATTATTCCTCTCGTGAGGACAATTGAAGGAGGCCGATCGTTTCCTTGTTAGTGGTTGTAAACAGGAAAGAGTTGCATTTATTGCGGAAGTAACCTTCCACTCGCATTATCTTCACACATCGTTGGCTACACTTTCGGGAGTGCTACGTCCATTGCTCGCTTTTGTTCGGTGCATGCCTTGACGATGAGATATGGCACAGCGACGAATGGAAACTGTCTGATCCGAAAGCTCACAAACATTGGAAACTTTCTTATTAACACGTGTTGTTAATGCGGTAACTTTAATTTGTGCGAACCTTTCCGAAGGTTCGGGTGGGTTTTTAACCATTTGGCTGGCGTCTAACCTCCGAGGTTTTGGCTGTTAGGTAGTAACAGGAAAAAAGCTTATCGCCTTTACGTTTAACCACTTGGCTTCTTCTGATGTGTTGCTTTATCTCCAGCTAAGTGATTTGCGCACGTCGATCATGCCGCGCTCTGAAATGCGGGTATGTTTGTTTGTTCGCCATTCTTTCAGGTTGGGCCCTTCCGCATTTGCAATCGCCTCTCGAGTTTTTATTTCTCTCCGAATCGCATCGATACGCATTACTTATTCTCAAGGACGGAAATAGCGACTGGTTCCCGACGAGGAGTCCACAGGCTCGAGCACGCCGCTGAACTCGCTGCGATCTTGACGCTAAGCAGCAGACGTAAAGAGTTTGCACAGTGCATGATGAAAAGCGGACGATCAAATAAAAGCGACGTGTGTTTGAGTGGTGGACCACCTTTCGCAGGAAATTCCGCTAACGGAACGCAGGAAGATATCAGGAATGAGAGAAAAACGTTTTTTCTTCTAAGGACATTCTTTGCATTTATAGCAAACGTATACGAGTGTTTACGTCACGTGAGCCGTTGGTTCTATTATTTTCGTATTGTTTACTCAACTAGGGTCTTCTAGGTCTATCCACCAGTTCATGAAGCCACAGCCATCCCTAGTCGAGGACAGATCTGCATTTAACGTGCCGCAAAGTCCGAATTTTCCTCTTTTAAGTCTTTCATCTCTGCTTTCCACTTTCTGGCCGCGTCCTTAAAATCCCAAAAGTGATGGCCTTGATTTTTGTTCGAGCAGCGTTGCAAGAGGCAACTCGCAGCTGCGAAGAAGTTCCTCGACGACGCTCGTTTATTTTACTGCGTCCCCCGTCGGCTCACGTTCTCGGAGGGAGCAGGCGGCTGGTAAAACTCCAGTTTTTGTCAAAAGGCTCAGTGCCGCCGTTCGTCCCTCGCATCGTAGTTTGGAGGGAGGTCATCAGAGGGTGGTGGCGGAGAGCCAAAGGCATGCAAACACCGAGGGTCGACCTTCGGAATGAGGCCCTGTCATATGGCTGAGTCTACCAACTTTGCGCATTTGTAAGAAATAAGCAACTGTCGAACTCAGTCGGAAAAATCCTAGGTTCGTGCAGTCTCAAAGTGACATAATCTTCATATCCCACATTCACAACGCCATCACCAGAGAGCTTCAGATGTTTGTTGATGACCGAGCGGTGTAAACACGCAGGGCACTGTGTGCCGGGTTTTCTCGAGGACATACTCAGAGGAACACCAGAAAATTAATGTCAGATCGGGTTCGATTTGTCGATGCGAAAACCGAGAATTTAACTTTTTTACTTTTCGGGAAAATTTCCTGTCCCATTTTTTTCAGGGAAGCGAACAATCCTATTAGAGTAAGTCTCTGGATCATTCTAGTCGCCGATGCATGTCATCCGGCATTTGCACGGCATATCGTAACTAGCGTTCGACGTTGCTTCTATCTGCATTTTGCGTCATCACAAAGCGTCCATTCACATCGTATTTTCTCTGTGAGGAATGATCCATAAGCATGAGAAAGGACACAATGAATGACGCCGTTACAGCGCATTGCGAAGTGCACTTTTAGCTATCCACGCCTGAAGACGCCTTTGGAACCCATAATCTGGAATGATTTGCCCTGCGACCCTTTCCATAATCAGCAATAACAATAATTCAAGATGCATGGGAGCAGAAATTAGGTCTGGTCAGGGGGAGAATGAAATAAAACCAGCTTACTGGAAAAGTAGCCCTTGCGCGTACAAGCAGGAAACGAACTTTGTTTCCATACCCTGTTTCGCAATGCCTTAAATGCCCATCGGCTAGTGAGACTTTCGGTGGGGAAACTAGTCGGCGAACTCTATCGCTTACCATGCACATGTCAATCACCCTACACTCATTGTGAAACTTCCCGACTCGATCACAAATTTCGAATCGAGCTTCCGAATCGCAAACATACTGCGTCATAAGCAGCCATGGGACTGAAACGAATCTTTCTGTTGGCATGGCACGTACAGAAACCCCAGTCCCCCATGCCGGCAATGAACAAGCGTTTCCGTTTCCAGTTCAGGCACGCTCAGTAAGGGATAACATCCGCATCTGAAGGGGCGGAAACGCAAGTTCTAACGTATCGGTCAATCTGAGCCGCTCGTCGTTCCCTTTCTCTCCGGTCAGTTACTGCAGGGAATCACAAGTGACCTAATTTCCGTCATTCACGTCCCCAGCGAATGCAACTTGACCGTTGAAATAGCCTGACGGCAGTAATGGAAGCAGGTAGGTCGAGGCCACGCTACATCAAAGCTGGCTGTGATATTTGATTAGCGAGAAATCACATCCACTTTGACGGACCAGAGTCGACAGTGCGGGACAGTTGCTGTGGAAAGGATAGCGGTGGGTAGCGTGTGGACAGGGATAAAAGAAGACGTTAAAACTGAAAGTGTCCGCACTCAGTTGAATTTTTATGCACAAAACTCTCCCTAGCTATAACTGATGCCAAGACTCGCTGGCGCAACTGTCCGCTCTTCCATCGGCTGGCAACGATTGGTTCTATTTGGAGACCAAGGATTATTGCAATGTGCTGCTGCTTCCGCGCCAAAAATCTCTCGGCATCGCGTGACCATTTGAATTCCAAACCGAACTGACCCATCCAATTGTAATTCCGCATGGGCCGTCATGACCGACCTTGTCCGTGCGCGACAAGAGCGGCGCGAGGTGCGCTACCGGTAAACAATCCCAATGAGGGATGGCATAGAATAGCGTACCGAAAACATCTTCCATGGAACATGCATTGTTGCACGCGAGCGTCGATAATAACTGGCTAGGAGGACGCCGCACTCTCAGCCGTCAGCAGAAGCTCGGAAGCGCGAGGATCAACAACACGCAACTGACCGGTCGACGCGCGCTTGCGCAACGCTGAAGAGGGTGCACGACAAAAACAATCGCTGCGCGCAAAGGTCAGTGAACTCTGGTCATTTAGCGCAAAACGGAAAACAGACTAGACTACCTTAGCGCTCAGGCGAAGCATCACTGTGCGGTTTCAAAGGATCTAAAGCGACAGCGAGCGTTACGCTCAAGGAAAAAACGCCAAAGAAAGAATAGACGCATCACGACTTTGGCTAAGAAATTAGTGTGCACTAGAAGGAGGGGCCGCCTACGGCGGCCTGTTTGTGTGTAAGATACACGTCATGACAGCAATCATCTGAGCTTTCTCACTGCTCTGAATTTAGGTCTGAGTCGTGTTTCTTGAATATGTTCGAGTTATGTGCCGAGTTGTCAACCTTCAAGCTCTAAGTTTTATCATTTTAGGATCTGATCAAGCTCTGAGTTCTAGTGCCATTGTTTCAAGCTCGGGCTGAAGTCTGAGACGTCGTGCTTCAAGCTTTGAGTTAGGCTTTAAGACCTCGTGCTTCAGGCTTTGAGTTAAGGTCTGAGACGACATGCTTCATTCGCTGAGTTAAAGTCTGAGTCTCTTCGTTCAAGCTCTTGTTGAAGTCTGAGAAGTCGTGATTAAAGCACCGAGTTTAGAAATGAGTCATGTTGATTTAAGCTTCTGAGTTCTAGGGCCCTTGTTTCAAGCTCTAGTTGAAGTTTGAGACGATGTGGTCACACTTTGAGTTGAGATATGAGTCGTCTTGCTCTTTCGTCGAGCTTCAGCGGTTGAGTTAAGGTCTGAGACTCTTCGTTCAA
>JNEY01000022.1:748600-767040 GCA_020875895.1 Aphelenchus avenae | reverse complement strand
TGTCTTTCACGATTTGTCCCAGTGAGTGGCCGTGCTGAAACGCATGATTACAGCATAACTCGGCGGCTCACGAGCGCATACGTATTCGAGGACGAGGAAGGATATCTTCTTTGGATCAGGCGAGACCCAGAAGTACTTCAGTTCCGGCACGCGCAACTGGTCGGTTCGGCAGTTCAGTTCTTTCGGTGGGCCTTCAAGTCCGGCTTCCTTCGCGGCTTGCACTGCTTTTTTGATATTGTCGTTCCTGGCCTTGTCCAATTTGGCCAGGTACTTCAGTCGGTCAACGAAAACCTAAATCACTGAGTTGAAGTAAGTACAAAATAAGCAACGAAACTGTTAATCACGTATGTAATCCATATCCCCATATGGAACAATTCCGTACCATATTGCGCTACGTACCCTATTTTACGGCTAAAGGTCAGCTAAAGGGCGCACCCTTCGGGGCCCAGACCAGAGCGGGGCCAACGCTTAGGTTACCAGTTACTTATTATGGCGCTGTCCCGTACCAAAGCTACGTTCAAGGTATGGTGCGGTGCGTCCCGTTATGGCGACATAGGGGGGAAGGGATGTGGTATAGACCGAATCTATATATACCTTGACGCGATCGGGCGGAAACGAGTAGTAGATGACGACAAGTTGAGACCAGCACCTCGACCCTTCGTCCGGATTTCCCTCGGCCTTCCATTCGAACCTGCCCTCGACGACGCCGTAGTCCTCGGTTCCTTTCACGTCGTCCAAGAACCTCAGTATGTCTAACTCCCTGAAAACGGTGTTGGCAGCAAAGAACGAAACGAAACTAAACTTACACTCCGTACATCTTAGCTTCTGCTGGCTTTCCCCTCGAGCATGTGTTTTCGTTTGCGGTTATGCTGCCCAGCTCCACGGTGTCGCCCTTTCCGTACGGCCAGTTTTTGATGAGCGGTTGCGTGTTCACATCGTACGGTGCGTGCGCCATAACGTCCTCCCATTCAATGAGCCCTTCTTCCTTCTCGACTTGAGCAGAGACTTGTGGGTCCTCGGCGAAGTCGTAGTCTCCCTGTTCCTGGCGGCGGCGGCGGCAGATGCAGATGAGGGCGATCACGGCGCCCGCAAGCAGGGCAATGAGCGCGAGTGCTCCGGCTCTAAAAAGAAATCGCAGTTGCAGCTAGAAAGTCTACGTGTTTAAGTCTAGTGTGCCTTGAATAAGTTCTACGGTTCCAAACTTACGCGATACCAATGATTTCTCCAGTGCCGAGCGCGGGATCCGCTGTTGTATTCGATGGGTTTTCTGTCGTCACATGCGTTTTCGCTTTAGTCACGTAGCCGGAAGGTGGAGAGCCGGTCCCAGTCCAGACCGGTAGAGGGTGGGATACGTCGGTCGTCGCTGTCGCTGTCGTCGAGTCGTAGAAGTCGTAGAAGAGTTTCGCATCCATCTAAATTGGAAGAGTTGGAACAGTCGGACTACTAGGAAAGCGCACAATTGTTACGCTGATCGGACAGTTCGGCTCTGTACTGGTCATGTTAACGTTGAAGTTGTCTGTAGCAAGCATGCAGAAGTCGGGCGTGCCCAATGGGATGTTTTTGGTGGGATCTGTGAGTGAAGTGCCGCCGCCGCCTGTCACAGTGTATATGGTCATCGTTGGCTTTTTCTTTCCGAGCTCGATCTGAAGCTTCCTTAACGGTGGATCGTCGAACTTCCAAGAATTCTCTTTGCCGTCGTTGGCGATCAGCCTGAACTCCAGCATCTCGTTCCATACGAATTGCCACTTGCACGAGTCTGCTATTACGATCCTAAATAATGCCGCCGAGAAATCATCGTGCAAAAGTCGAAACATACGCGGCGTTCGGGTAGCCGTCGTCGCATTTATCCAACTGGATTTTCCAGGCGCTCTTGCTATCGAATCTCCAGGTGATGCTGGTATGGTTGGCATGCTTGTTTAAGGTGATAAATCTAAAGAAAGGTTCCAGGTTTGCTATCCGGGTAAAATGGGCATGAGCGAGGTGAATACGTACATGTCCTTGCCCTTGAGCCTGACGGGAGTTCCGTAGTACGGGGTATTCTTGAAGTTCCTCTTGTTGACTTCTACGAGCTCGGCTTCCGCAGCATGGTGGCCGAGAACAGCTACGCCGACGAGCACGGACGTGTAGCGATGGAACATCTCAAGCGAAGCGGACGATGCGTGGCTGGCGAGTGAGGCGGGTGGCTGGAGACATCCGATGGCGAGCAGTGCACCGATGGTAGGAAGTTGTCCGCTGAGATGGTTGACGAAAACGGAGTGACGGTTGATGCAGGTGAATGCGACCATAACGGAAACGGCGATGAGCACGAAGCGGCGCAGCGATTGCATGGACACGCGAATAGCTCGCACGCAGCGAAAGAACCTAGAAAGTAAAATGCCTATTTTCTGGCGGACTCTTTTATGCCGTTGTTAGGACATAATTTGCATGCGGAAAATCTCCCAATACTTTCAGCTAGTTGCAAAGAGTAAAATGCACAGCAGATGATACGCTGGTGGGGGATTTCTTGTAAGAGTGCACTTGCCTTTTTGGGCAATTCCGAAGACAAGATGGGTTCTCAAGGTGTGTTGGGGACGGCAGCGAATGCGCTCAACCTGTAGTGCACCGAACGTAACGAGTAGTATGACTGGCGGAACGCACCAATTGTAGCTTAGTCGGCTTATCTACTCACACCTCTTTACCTCTTACGTAGGTGTACGAAGTGTCGAGCACTCTTCTGCGACGACGTACTGTACTTGAAAAAATTTATGGTCTAGGTGTAACAATGTCCTTTCGCATAAAGGATTGACAGAAACTACAGAAGTACGCACATGCAAAGCGGAAACGCTTAACGAACGTGGTCGTGCAATGTCATTACTTCGTGGGAGGGCACGCAAAGTGCTTTCAATAGCAAATTACCGTATTTCTTTGAATATAGCCCCAGGGGCTCTATTGTTCGTAAGGTCTCTGAGAGAGGGCTCTATTCGAGGTGGGGCTCTATTCAAGGCTGGGGCTCTAATTTTCGGATACCCGCCGCAAGGCAACCGTCGGGGAAAATAACCTGGCAATAACAAGAAATTGGCCGAAATTCAGGCATTTTCGTCAAAAAAAAAGATAAAAATGTCTTCGAGGATGGTACCGGTTCGATGTAGTGCACGAGCATTACAGTGCATTGTGGCTATATTCAATGTTTGAAAGGCGGCTTCCCGTGAAAGCTACGTCTCATCTCTTAGGACACATAGTGGCGATGGGGCTCAATTCGAGGTGGGGCTCTAATCGAAGGAATACGGTAAGCCCGCTACGTAAAGATGAAGCTTTTCATTCCCCTGCGGAAGCCCGATTACGGTAGACGAGCACCGAGAGCTCCTCCGTGATGACAGCCAGATGTGGGCTGTTCTCCACCTCCATGTAGACGTTGTAGAGAAACACTGTCGTCAGCCATAGCATATGCTGACACTAGCCTCCAGCGCTAGAACACGTGAGCGTGACTAATTCCTGTCAACGGATAGGCAGAGACCCGTCGAGCAATAGGCGGAAACCGACGCTAGGCGTTCACGCATGCCTCAACTGAGAAAACAAGACCAACGAAGGACAGTAGATGCATGATGCGCTACGTATACTCCTCGCGCACACACACGCCTGCCAGCCATGGTAAGCGGCAAGCGTGCGAGCTAGAAACGGTACATGAGCACACACCATATAGACTAGGCAAGCATGTTCGTCCTAAGATATACACAGTGTACTGTCCATGCGGTACCGCTTTGTACGCACCCTGCGATACCGCTCGGTACGCATGACTGCATGCAATTTACCTGATTGTGTCTAGTATGTCGTTCTTTACAGAGCACGTGTTTTGGAATTGTGGTCTTGCTTCCTCCGATTACTGTAACTAAGGCCTACCGCTTGCTTCCTCCGATTGCATCCCTCATTCTGCACTACTTCCGGTCTACCACTCGTTTTATTGTAACTAAGACCTAGGGCTGCTTTCGCAAACACGTACTTCCCCCGGAAATCGTGAACACGAAGCGGTCCGCGAAGGGCTACGAATGCGTTTAAGCTCCTCATCGACGTGACTAAGCAGCTGCTGGTGCGCAAGTACGACGATGGCGGCGAGCCGACTTCTTCCGCAAGGTGAACACCAGGGCAGAATTGGTCGCCATCCTTGTGAAGCTCAAGTGCCCGCCTGCTCCGCACACGGCCGTGATCACCGTCGTGCGCCCTCGCAGAAAAATGGGAATCTCGGATTGAGACGTGTTCACGGCCCTGCCGAACGCCGACGATAGGGTGCCCGGTTACGACTACCACGTCGGCCTCGTCCAGTCGTCCAGTGTTCGTCTCGGCGTCGCCGTTCATGGCTACAGGAACAAGGTAAGCGATTGGTCCAAGCAATGCCCGATGAAATGAGCCAATTTCGGGGCTACGTGACTTGCACGGACAACGCTTGGAACTGCATCGCGCGGTGCTCTCCTCATGGATGACGCTATTTTCAAAGTGGGCGATATCGACATCACCTGCAAGAAGTAGTGCTCTAGCGTAGCGCCTAACACGGCCTTTCTGACTTCTCTCCAATCTAGCTCCTGTCCATTGATCTACCCCTCCCCCCCCCCCCCGATCACTGTTTCTCTAGTGACGATTGCGATTCCGGCACTGCCTACAACCTCGAGCTCACATGCGCCAACAAAGAGACAAAGTCTGCCCTTAGCGGCTCAGTGGTCTAGTGGTATGATTCTCGCTTCGGGTGCGAGAGGTCCCGGTTTCGATCACCGGCTGAGCCCATACTTTTTCTTTCGCTTGGTAATCATTGCCCTCCGTGCCCTTAACAACAGCTTTTCAATTTCGTCTTTGTCAGCTACATTAAATGAGCGTGAATGGCTTGCCATTAGCAATTCTTAGCACAACCTTTGGTTAGCATACACTTTAGCTGGCTATGAACGAGGGGTGGGCACCTGTTTCACGTATCCAAGAGACAGGACCCGGACCCTATGTTGTAGTTTTGAATCCGGTTCCGGCGTCAGGTTTGGGCTAGGAGGTTGTTGGAAGCAGTTAGCCGCAGAACAGTAAAAATTGAACATGAAGAAGGCTTGCAGAAGCTAAGTCCGATAAAACTTCCACGGGACCAGGATCAGGACCAGGACACACTCCTTTTTTCTCGATACGACGCTCGCAAAACATAGGAGTTCAACGCTAGGAATTCGGGGAAACGGAATTTTAGGGACAATTTGAAGGAATTCTGAAGCAAAATGCGACACGCAAAATGTTTGCCGGCCTGCGTCTCGCGGTGGATCGTCTAAAATCAGAATGGGACTCCTTTTTGACGGATAGGACGAGGGTGAAAACCCGGAACTACAGCATAGGGACCAGGATCTGCCGAGGCCTACTATGAATCTATTTTTTGCTTGAACCTTGTAGTCAAGTGGTTACCAATTTCCGTTTCTTTCATTTCTGCCACTATTTCTTCGTCTGCCAACTTCGAACCAGCATATGTGGCGTACCATAAACCCTCTGGCGCACAAGAAGGCAAGTTCCGCGGTGAAAGCCTAGGCATAGGTAGCACTTAGAAGTTGTTGCTATGCCGACAGTAGGTTCCCACCAGCTACCGCGCAATTAATTCTTGTTCGCTTCCTAAGAGGTAATGTGCGTGACGAAAAGGCCCAAGTCTCTTCCAGCTTGGTTCTTGTTGTTTTGGTTCGCATCACGTCTCGATTCTGTTAGATTTCGAAAGTCTCTAAGATATGATGTGCGGGAAGCGATGGCAGACGTATAGCTTACACTCACGTCTAGTTTAGCACCTTGGACAATGGTCTCGTCGCTACACGTTCCCGACCATCCACCGCTTCACCACAGCGCATCGTATCCGTCAATTGATGTTCACGCATCAAACGGCTTCGACGCTACGACGAAAAGCGACGGGTTTTCATCCGGGAGGCTCTCGCCGTCACATGCCTATGGCCGTTTACCGCCGCTTCATCACCCGTCGGCACCGCCAAGTGCCGGTGCGACGCCTCCCACTCAGCGTCTTGCTCCACTCGCGGCGGATGTTCAATCGCAACAGACGAGGTTGCCAAGGCCCGTGACTTCGTCGTCGACAGTCACCGTGCAGCTACCTCCCAAGAAGCCTCTGCCAGCGATATCCTCGGAGCGTAGGAGCAGCAGAAGTAAGTCTGAGAGCGAAGACTCTAAGTTACGCGAGTGTGCTATTCACTACGCTGGCATGCCTCAAACCTAAAAGCGTCGACGTCGTAGTGACCTTTTTATGCGATATCGCTGTAAACGCGAAAAAGTTTTTGGTAGTCTTTGTCCAGCAATAGTTGTCACAAACATCACAGTTTTTTCTGCGTATTACCTCGTATTTCGAAGTGGCTTGTTGACGTTTACGCCAAGCCAATAATAACAGGTGCATTTTGTGCTAACGCCTTACTTCTAGAGCTTGGCAGTGGCAAGGTGCCGAAGAAGAAGACGCCGTGGAGCAAGCTAGTCTGCAAGTGCATCGTGGCCTGCCTGTTTATTACGATCCCGATCGTCGCGTTCATAACGCTCTTCATCCTCTCGCAAGGCTTCAAGCCGGAGCAACTACAGGGCGGAATGATGTTTGCGCCAGCTGCTACCGTTACATCGATGCCAGGAGTTGCGACAACCTCATTTAGTACGCAATTAACCACTCCGTTTTCGCTAAGCGGTTGACAAGCATAAAAGACGCAAATCCTATATAATAATCGAGCTCTGTCGGGTGTCTGTGGTGTTTTCGGCTTCCCTGAAGGAATTGAGCCGAGATTTTGTGCCTTTAGGTGGTTTTCGACCACGCTGAGCACGAAAATGACAGAATTGGAACGATCTGAGCACATTGGGACATCGTTCCGGTACGATGTACCGAAGAATGTTCCACACGTATATCGCTCTGATTTTCGACCCTCGGAGGTTTTTTACCTGGCTGAGAACGAAAATTACAGAATTGGAACGATCTGAGCACATTGCAACATCGTTCCGGTCCGAGGTAAAAAGTGTTCCAAGCGTATCTCGTTTTGATTTTTTTTTTCCTCGGGGGTCTTCATAAATTATGAGGACGAAAATGTCAAAATTGGAATTATCTGAGACCGACTGCTCGCATTAAGTGTAACGTACTTTTGTACTTTGTATGCGTGCGTTTGAAACCATATGGAAAGTGCACACGTCTGTTCCGTCAGTTCCTCAAAAACTGCCCACCGTTTTTGCTCTTTTCGGTTGACATAGCCTTTTGCAGCTTCCAGACGTGCTACCAGTGGAGGCATCCAGCTTGCTTTGTGCAAACAATCATTTCCGATCGCTCTAAGCCGCCCACACACGATCGGTTCTGGGATGAACGTTTATTTTGTGATTGATGTTGACGTTACGACGGATGTGGGTTTTTTTGCTTAGAGATTGTTTCGTCAAGGCTAGCGCGGTAAGTCCTAATCCTGTTGCGTGTATCACCTACCTAAGGCGGTGTATGGAAAGCCCCCAGTCACAGCTCACAGGGATAGAAATCAAGCTGAAAAGCATGTGGGTTATTCGAAAGGAAGCATTATGAGGTCATCGCCTGTAGAATTGGAAGGTCAAACTGTCGCAGTTGTCACCAGTTGCAGGCGACACGTGCGAAATTTTAGCCAAAAAACCGTCGTCCTTTAGCATATCCTTGCTGTCGCGAACCGCTTTAGTGGCTACCAGCGCTTCTGTTAGCGGAACGCTTCGATGGCTACGATCAACGCTGAGTTGATTTGTCGGTGTCGTGTATGTGTATGCAAATTCTATGCTGAGAATAGCATAAAAGAGTCGAGCTTCGAAGAAGCCACCATTCATCCTACAAGTCGTCTACAGTCGGCTTCATCGGCATGCACGCTTCAGCCATCAATACGCCACCTTCAATCATGGTAGGCCATCCTGCCTCACTCGTTCCAAGCCAATGTCGCCTTCCTAGACCGACGAGCCGCGCAAATCGGGAGACAACATGAGCGAGCGCTTGCACGACCAGGACAAGGACGACCGCACTAAGCGCGACCAGAAGACCAGCCGCCAGGCCCGCCGCAGCGAGAAGGAGTCCGCTTCGCGTCGCACGACCAAGACTAGCAAGGAGCGCAAGCCGACCAACACCACCGAGCCGTCCATTCACCACACCCAGCACCACATCGGCCTCCCTGCGACGGTGCCGAAGGAGTGGCTCCAGACCCTCAAAGTGGATATTCCACGTGAGGCCGGCCACCCTGTAAGTTTCCTTTGCGGCCCCCGAAAGCCGACGCGTGCATTTCAGCTCCTCATCGACGTGACCAAGCAGCTGCTGGTGCGCAAGTACGACGGTGGCGATGAGCTCGAGTACGGCGACTTCATCCGCAAGGTGAACGGCCGCAAGGTGAACACCAGGGCAGAGTTGGTCGCCATCCTCGAGGAGTTCAAGTGCCCGTCGGCTCCGCACACGGCCGTGATCACCGTCGTGCGCCCTCGCAGGAAGATGGAGATCCCGGAACACGGCTTGCTCATGTATCTGCCGAACGCCAACGAGACGGTGCCCGGTTTCACATACTTCCACGTCGGTCTCGTCCTTCCGCCCGGTGCTCGTCTCGGAGTCTCCGTTCGAAGCTTCAAGAACAAGGTAAGCGACTGTTCCAAGCCACCCGTACCGATGAAATGAGCCAATTTTGGGTCTACGTGACGCGCACGGACAACGATTGGAACTGCATCGCGCGGCGCTCTCTCCTCATGGGTGACGCTATTCTCAAAGTGGGCGACGTCGACGTCACCTCAATCGACGCCTTCAAGGACGCGGTTACGAAAGCATTCGGCGCCGAGAAGGGGGTAAGTTCGTTATGCAGTAGCGATACGGTAGTGCCCGGTTCAGGCGCTGTTGCTCGTGGAGCGTCCGATCACGGGAGGCGGTGTGAAGCTCGTCAAGCTGGCGCTGATGGCCGAGAAGGTGCCCGACCCCAACCCGCCCATCCCAAATGACGTTTGGGCGATCGCGAGTTTCCAGCTCGCGTGGATGAAGGCCCATCCCGGCGAGGAACCCGCGTTCAGCCTCCTCAAGGAGGACCAGCCCGGCCTCGGTTCCCCTGGGTGAGGTCCCCGGACCGTCGTTGAAAATGACCGTCGGTTTAGACCCAGCGGCGTGCGTCAGGCCACTTTGGCGCCGGAGTCGAAGGAGTTGGCCATCGGCACGGACACGGATAACCCGTATGTCTCTTTAACGCTAGCCTGTTTTGGTTCGACAGTTGTTTTCAGTGCTCTTCTGCAGCCTGTCCCGGCGTCGCCGAGTGCCCACCAGCTCACCAACAGTGCCCACCACGTCAAGCACGCCAAGAAGTAGTGCTGCAGTGCGGCGTCGAAACCGACATTTCTGACCTCATAGCTAGCCCCTGTCCATCCATCTAACGCACTCCCCCTATCGCTGTCTAATAGTATGGCTAAATAAATGTCATCTGACGATTCCGCCTCCGATTCCGGCATGCGCTCGGTTTGTTAACTGACGTGTGGTGGTGGTGACAAGACGCGGCAACTTCTAAGACCAATTTTGTAGGCTGCCCCTGGAAAACTGGAAATATTGGGAGGCGAGTAACGCAAATCTCAATTATATAAGAATCCTAAGAGACGGTCCAAGCTCCGTTGATCATGGCGACAAACACAAAGCGCGACGATTTGAAACATCCATCATCGAGGAAGCTTTCTCTTATTAGAGGCATGAGCGCGCATTAATTATCACCGCGTTCCTCTAGAAAAGCCGTGGTGGGCCTTTTTCGAAGGGTTTGCAGTGATGCACCGAACCAAGGAAGTCGTATGCGGCCGTATCCAACGGAAATTTAGGCCCATACCGTTAGTGCTCAGAATGAAATGTCGGTTTATCGGCAGATGGACCCACAAATCAGGAAATAGCAGGCGCTTGCTTTTTGCTGTTATAGCTGTACAACAGCAATGTAATCCGTAACCCTAATCCGTGTTCGTCGTCCGAGTGGGCACTTTCAAGAAGTTCGACTTTGGATAGGGCATGAAGTCATGAACGGCGTCAATGGAGCTGCTGGAACAATGCTGAGACGCAGTATTCAACGTTTTTCGAAGGGAAACGCCGCTCGTCGCAGGCGATACCTCGATTTCGTTAATTAGTTTACCGATTGTTGAGGCTGTTACTCAACCTACGGAAACCCAATCTTAGCGATTGCAATTTATCGGTTACCGAATTTTCCCTCAGCTGTTGACTGTTGACTAGTCCTGGCACCTCTCGATGTCAGGACTTGCGACATCCACGTTTAGTCCGCAATTTACAACTCCATTTTCGCTAAGCGGTTGACAAGCATAAAAGACGCAATATTGGCAGGACGATTCGGTTAACCACTGGGTGGTGTTCAGATGTGAAATAAAGATTGTACGCGCCCTGTCAGCAATCGTCGACAGAGAATCAGGATGTTAGGAAAGAGTTTCTTCAGAAGTTTCGTGTGCACGGCGCAGGGCGTGACGTATACTGGAACCCCCTTACGTGCTGCTAAGCTGACGCTGTCTCTTTAGCTCACGCACCGCCGTCAAGCCTGCTTTTGTTTGTCGAATGACAGTTCCCTGTCAAGAGGTTTTCTGAAACTGCGAGCTGTATTGATTTCCCGCTTCTAAGCGTGAATCATTCTTCAGCGTCCCGTCAATAGCTTCTTCTAGAAAGGATGGGCCAACTTTGTTTCCATTAAACCACTCTGCTACCCTTTACAGTTTGCTCCAATTTCTATCTTCGTGCAGTCCCGCGTAATGTATGCGTGCGTCTGAAATCATATGGGCAGGCGTACGTCTGTTCCGTCAGTTCCTCAAAAACTGCCCACTGTTCTGCCCTTGTCGGTTGACATAGCCTTTTGTAGCTTCCAGACGTGCTACCTGTGGAGGGCGTCCAGCGTGTTATGTGCAAACAATCATTTCCGATAGCTCTAAGCCGCCCACACACGATCGGTTTCAGGATGAATGCTTATTTTGTGGTTGATGTTGAATGTTACGACGGATGTGTTTTTTTTTTTTGCTTAGAGATTGTGTCGCCGAGGCTATCGCGGCAAATTCTAATTTTGCTCCGAGTACTTACCTAAGGCGGTATATGAAAAGCCTTTAGTCACAGCTATCTTTTATCGTCGCAGGGTTAGAAATCAAGCTGAAATATTATGAGGTCATTGCGCTTACTCGCATTACCCCGAATATTATCACCAAGGCACAGTGCCTTGCACGATGGTTTCTTGCGAATTCGCCCTTGCGACGCCGTTGCCTGCCTTTATCAGTTTTAAGCACGAATCGTGTCGTATGGCTAACGATCACCCTTTCTCCTATCTTCGTGCTTTCCAGCCGGTTATTTTCGTAACGTTCCTCCATTTCGTCGTGTACTGACGTAGTAGCGACATGTTTCGGACCTAAGCGTTCCTACTGTTTGCAGCGTAAGAACTTTAGCCAACTTAGAAAGATCTTAGACGACTGTGTACCTTCGAGTCAATCAGTGTCCGTGCATCGCTTTCGCTGTAGCTGTGCATTACTGTGTGGCCGTGTTAGGAAGCCACACGGTTAACTGAGTTGTTTAGTCTCCAATCTCTTATTGGCGTCACCGTTCGATAATGACTTCGGATCCATCTCAGAAAGCCGGCAGAGACCCGCCGGAATTTCATGAAGTCAACCTGCGCACTCCAAGCTATCTCAACTCGGCGCCACCAGCCTACCCGGCCAACAACGCTGCTCCAGCGAACCAATCGGCAGATGCGACAGCCACTGCCGCGGATAACGAAGCATCGCCGCCGCCGCCTGTATACACCGCTGCATATCCTCCAGGCACCTACCCGGCTGCTCCGTTTCAGCTCTACGGACGTGCACCGCGCCACGGCACTGCGTACGTGATCGAGACCGGTGCGCATCCGGGATGTTACTATGTTCACGGTATGCTTAGCATCACTGTCCCGTTTAAGGAAACTTTCCTCAACGGACGGAAACTTTAGGCGACCGCTCCACGCCAGTGTACTTCATCTCTAGCCACGAAATTAATCGTCGCCGTCGCCTGATCGCCGGCCTCAGCTTCGTCCTACTAGCGTTCCCCATCATTCTCTTCCTGATCATATTTTTCTCAATTGCTTCCTGAAGGCTCGGAATAAAAAAGTGTACAGCTTCATGATTTCGGAAGTTCGCGACAAGCCACCGTGAGCTGCTGTTCTGGTTAACAGTACAGTGTGAAATCCAAGAAACGGATGTTGATATGACGTAGGTTACAGCTTCTAGCGGTGCCCGCTAGTTCGCATTAGATATAATCGTGCCGCAAAGCTGGTTATGACATGTAGTGCTAATGAAGCTCTAGAGCTACTGACCGGCTTCCATCATTACCGGTGTCGAACCATCCCTTTATGGTCATCGGTGTCTTCGAAATGACATGTCCTCTTTGTATATGCGCTTTGTTACCAAGGCTTCTATCGCATTAAAATATGCGAACGTCTTCGATTCAGCCAGTTTGCGTTCGACGCATGTGTCATCGTTTGATCGTCATCGACGTGCTCGCTGCTTTATAACACGCCGGTGTGTTTCTTCACCGCTGCTTTCTTAGCCATGGCATAGGTGCTTTACTTTCAGTTATTTCGACAAGACTGCTATTTATTAAGTGCCCCTAAATGTCACGCTGTATCCAGAGCCGTCATTCTGCACGTGCAAAGAGGAGTCTGACCTTGTGCTACCGCAGTGGTCGGTGGCAGCAGACCAACAGTTAATTAGGCGCGAAACAGATCTCTGCAACTGTGGCGAGTCAAACAAAGGGGAATTTTGGTGNATGCCGTACGCCTAACGTGGGGTTTGGCCAAAGAGATGCATGGATTTCAAGTCAGAACGGTGTTCGCTGTCGGTCGCTTGAATAGCACCAATCACGACCTTCGAAAAGAACACGAAACGTACGGAGACCTTGCAGTGGGCGACTTCGTTGACAGCTACCATGCCAATACCAAGAAGGTTCGTTGCGTCGATTTGTCTAGCGCGACGCGAGGTTATTTAGTTCCTGCTTCAAATCAAGCTCGCTTCGAACTACTGCGGCCTCGGCACTGCGCTGCCGTACGTCTTCCTCGTCGATGATGACCACTATGTTATTATTCGGAATCTCCTCGAAGAAGCACTGAAGCATTCTCCGAAGGAACCCCTCTACATGGGCTGGGCACAGATGTCTGCGCCTCCGATGCGTTACGTGTGGAACAAGAATTATGTAGGCTTATGTGCTCCGAACATAATGAATTCACGTCGTTTTCAGGTGTCAGTCTCCGACTACCCGTATGAGAAGTATCCGCCATTCGTGTCCGGTGGCGCTGTGCTGCTAAGCCAAAAGACCATCGACCTTTACTACTCTGCCATACCCAGAATTAAGCCCTTTAAGTGGGAAGATGTGTATGCTGGTAAGATGCCCGTCCAACATTCCCGATTATTCTTTGCTTTAGGAATTATTTCACGCATCCTGGGCATCAAGGCCCTGCACAACCCGAACTTCCGGTTTAAAGCGACAGGACCAAGCGATCCAGCGATGCTCACCGGGATCGCATCGCACGGCTATCAGCTTGGAGAAGCATAGCTTTAACGACAAAGGGACTGTTGAGCATAAGCTGGTCTTGCTTCCGACGGACTATGGAAACTGCTTACGATTCATCCATCCATTAATCTAATTTCCTACATGCGGGTTTTGTTTCTGCCATCGCTTTGAACCTTGTGATACCGGTTTTATGTTTGCTACGAACCAATACCATTCTGATTACATTTATTTGCAGTATGTGGCCTCCTTAAATTACGCGATTACAAGATGCAAAGTCAGAAAAGTTGGCTGGTCAAGTAGTGCAATCACGGAAGAGGGCTATTGGCTGACGGTTTCCTTCTTCCTGGACCTCTTGTTTCGCGATGAGCTCTTCTTTTTGCAGCGCGGGCAAATCGGCGCGTTCCGATGGATCTGCTGATGACAAGGATTGACACGTCTACAACGAAAACACGTTATGCTATCTTGCGCAAATCCTTATCTCACGAACGCTTAAAAAGGTGCCCAATTCTAGACGTACAAACCTTGAGCTTCGAAATGTCCTCGTGCAGTGTGTGGTGCATGCCCGGCACTAGCGACCTGGGAAGGAACGCAGGCAATCCCGGGAAGCTGGGAAGTGCAGCAGAACTGTTGGCAAAAATGTTGGCCATTGGAGCTCGTCCGTTCATGTTCGCCGAAAGCAGGAACTGAAGAATGTCAGCATTAGCCGGCAACGCTGTGGATACGGCATTGGGTGGGCGTGATGGCGTCGGCGGACCGTTCGATTGCTCCGTTATCCTAAGCGACTTTATTCTTAAACCATAAGGCTGGCGTCATACCAGTCCGGGCGGCTAAGCAGCTCCTGGCAAATGACGAGCTCCTCGTCCATGCCAGAGGATCGGACGACCTCGTTGCTGGAGTCGATCAGGGTACGGCACTCGTGGTACTTGTCGATGACAGCAGGTTTCTGCGAATCGTACCCGCTGCGCACGCCCTTCATGATGTCCTCGAGGTGGTTAATATCCTGCAAGCGACGGACTAACTTCTGCGAAGTCGTCTCCGATCCATCCGTGAACAAACGTTCCTTCATGCCTTACTAACCTGGTTGATAAGACGCAGCTCCTCGGAGTGGGACTTCCGCTCGCTCTCGAGGTCCAGTCCAACCTGTTCGCATTGAGCGAGAAATTGCGTCGCCTGGTGTAGCACCTTTTGTTGCCTGCGCAGTTCGTCGAGGTGCTCCACGAGTTCTTGCAGCTTCTCTCTAAAGCTACGTGCACAATCACCGAGTCCCGGACTCAAGTCCCGGACTTTAAAGTGCGGTCCAAAGTGTGAGTAAACGCAAAAGGTCCACACTTTGTTCACAATCAACCCGAAAATTGTGGGGATTGCGGAAAGGCTCGCACTCTTCTGAGTCCGGGACTTTGGTCCACACTTTGGTCCGCACTCGCACCTGTTCACAATGAGACAAAAAGTGAAGATCGAAATTCAAACCATCCGTAGAAAGTTCAAAAGCATGAACTTATGCGTTCATATGTTGTTAGAAGTTACTAACAAGCAACCCTACGAATGTCGGAACCGTTTCGAAATTTTTTAATTTTTTTCAATTTTGGCCGAAACCAAAGGGTCCCCCCTGTGCTTTGGAGGCCGGAAATCGAAATTTTACAGCACCATCTAATTTACCTGGAATCATCGTAAATGGCATCAGCAGATGTTTTTAGGAGGTTTCTGAAAGTTTCAGCCCAATCGGACAAGTATGGGCTGCGCCAGACCATTGGGCGCAACTATCATTCGGTTTCAGGGGTTTTTTGGCTTTTTCGTACTATTCACCCAGTTATTTTAGGGCCCCATGGGTTTTCATTGTATACTAAAACTAAAACAAACGCCTAGTAATGGCTTTAGAATAGATAGCGAGGCCTAAAAATGCGAGAGAATCGATTTGCACGCGAAAAAAAGTGCGGTCCAAAGTGAGGGTGCGGACCAAAATTCAATTTGAATTGGTCGCCACTTTGGACCTCACCTCGCACTTAGTGCGGGACTTTTGGATTGATTGTGAACACTCGCCGGGTCCACACTTTGACACATTGCGATTCGCAAAAGTCCGGACTTTGGACCGCACCCTCACTTTGGTCCGCACTTTGTTCACAATCAACTCAAAGGCCTCGGACTTTTGCCCGGAAAGTCCGGGACTATTTGATTGTGAACGTTGCTTAAAGCTCTACAGTCCTGAGTAGCCCAACGTTTTTGGGTCATACCTTGCATCTGAGATTGCGAACAGTTCGAATGCAAGTGCATCCACATCCATGCTTTCGTGTGGATAAATCGGTGGAAGACCTAAAAGCAGAGCAACAAGAACCGAAGGGCTATTCCGCTTAATGCGTTATTTACTTGGTCGGCTGATGAATCACTGGCATAGGACGCGGGTGAACACACGCTAGACAGCTATTATTGGCTTAGCTTTGAGTCAATCAGTGACCGTAGTTCAGTCTACTCAGCGATAAGGGATCGAAAATCTACTCAAGCCAGCGTGCGGCGTCGTGACACGCTACTCACGAGCCGCCCTTGCTTAGGAAACGGGCGCGAATAATGGATCGCGACCGGCAAATGGGTGCTTTGCCGAACGTGCGATTGCCAGGATGGGGCGAAGACGGGACAAAGAAGCGCGAAGGACGAACACATTTAACACCTCATCGAGCCAATAAACGTCTCCCTTTTTCATCAGGGAACGCAACGGACGACCTGAGAAAGAACCTGAGCGTGCAGAAAGTGAGCATTCGTATTTTGAAAGTTAAACCACAATCGAAAGAAGACTGAGAAAAAAGAACGATTGTGCAAAAGAGTGAACTGAGAGTGCTCCAAAATGTATGCCTGAAGAAACCCATCAACCGAAAGACAGGGACGACATGTGCCGCGGTTGCCAAGTGGAACCTTAAAGGAGTTAACCAACATTGAGGGCCCGCTTCCGAACGAAAGGCGCTATGATCTAGCCGCCTCCCTTGATCAAGTGGCCATCGAAACCAGTATAATGTGCCGCGCAATTCGTGCACCTTTTGTTCTCCCAAAAGCTAGTACGCATATTGCGCAATCGCGTTTGTCGGAAGGGATATTTTCGTCAACGCATTCTGCAGAAGCAGCGGAGAACATCACATAGCGAAAATATAATCCAAGGTAAAAAAAACTGAGGGTCTTATCGATGGAGTTTAAAAGCGCTTGGTCAGAAACGCATTGCGCAAGGGAGACGGTGAACTGAAAGTAAAAGTCTGAAAGGTAAGCTTTCGGGAACGACACGATCATCCAGTGCGTTCTCTGGCTCCGCACTTTTCTCACAGCCAATCACATGCTTGGGTCGGAGGCGCCGTTGCGGGCGCTAGGAACATTATGAGCCGTCAATCGACTGTCTCGGCAATGCACTGAACAATTCACTCCGACCCCGGGAAGCGTGCGACGCGTGCATAACATTAGCGAAACATAAACATTCCGCACCGGGAGGAATTGCTCAGGCGTGCATCTCGGTCGACAAGCGATGAAATTTTAACGAAAGTAGGTGTAAAAATTACGGATAGCTAGCAGGGTATGTTGTCACGGTTTCAAACAGCACCTACTATAACGGGTTTGGGCCGCAAAAGGGCCTCTATCAGACAACGACTTAGGTGTAGCTGTCGGATGTAACTGGCGATCTAAGACTTGTTAGGCCTTCAATCCTTTTCCAGAAACAAGTATTATGGACCGCCTCTTCAATTAATGAACGCTTAAAACATCCATAACTCGAAAGGATAGATGCCGTGAGAATGGCTAGACAGATCCAAGAGGGTCCTTCTTGTAAAAGCGGCGCGTAGTGACGTTTCCCGACCGCATCGCCTGAAAGCTAATTGTATTCACTTGCGAGTATGCGGCCAAAGGACGAGTATAATACATCGCTCGTTCTTACCATTTGCAAGTATTTACCCTCCTCGACAATCGACAGTTGGTATGTCTCGTTGTGGTTGTTCGGGTAGAAATGCGACTCCTCCATCACTTTCTTGTCGTTGTCGTACGTGATTTTAATCTGAAGCCTGCAGCTGAAAAAAGGTCGGTATCCGAAACCTGGTGTTTACGAAAGCTACGCAGGCCGTGTTGTTCATTTCGACGATCATGTGACGTACTATGCAAGCGTACCGTATGGTTCCTTCCCTCGAGGTACTCGTTCTCGAATTCTTCGCCTAACTTAAAAGTCCACAGAATCGTCTTCTCGTCGTCAACGTCGATTTCGCACTCGTAGACGCCATTCTTGCTACTGGACTTCCTGTACGTCCTCTTCAGCCTCGTCAACTTGATCAGCTGCCGCATGAACCAAGGTATTTCTGAAAGAGTTATTTTAATGCACGTTTATAACCAGCGGCATACGTCTCTCCGAGAGATAAGCCTCGAAATTATCCGAATGATGCAATGTCCACCTGTCCAAGAAGTCTTCAAGCGGGTCCTGAGCGGAGTGCACGTGAAAGACGATAAGGACGACGCTTGCTAGAAGTATCGACTTCATCTCGAAAAGCTGAAAAGAACAAGCATCAATGCAACTAGACGTACAAAAAGGGTACTGATGTATCCTCCTTTCTTGCACTGATGTATCTGCCTAAGACGTGCGAATAAAGCAGTCTGCCGCGGCGTATCTGCACGGCCGCATTACAGCATGCAGAGGTGACTGGCTAGGCCGTGCCAACTGTGCGCCAAACAAGTCGCACGCTTCACTGTCGCAAATAAGACAAACGGCAAGAAATGCTGCATTTCGTGGCTTTCTATGAGCCGTCACAAGTCCCCCAATTAATCTTTGCAAGCAGGGGTCTCAACTCGAAAACCCGGAACCAGGGCCCAGCAGTTCAAATCCAGGGGGTAAACCAGGGGGTTCAGCTAAAATCCAGGGGGTAAACCAGGGGGCATCCGCTTAACTGTACCACAGGTAGTTTAAGCTTTATTTGGGGTTTACAAGAATGCCTTTTAACAACTATGCGCTATATTT
>JNEY01000022.1:708369-743847 GCA_020875895.1 Aphelenchus avenae | reverse complement strand
CCATTCGGCAGAGGTTACAATCTCCCTTCAAACGTGCACGTCTTCAACTGGGTTGACCAGGTCGCAATCCTGGGTAAGTTGGACTCTGCAGAAACTAGCTCTACGCATGCTGCTCTAGAACACCCGAAGCTCGCGGCCTTCATCACCCACGGTGGGCTTAACAGCTTGAATGAAGCTGCATTGAATGGTGTTCCTTTGGTGACGATACCGTTGTTCGCGGATCAGCTCTACAACGCTGCTATCGCCAAAAGCCGCGGTCTTAGCGTCTACCTGGACGTCAGGCATATTACGGAAGACGCAGTCTTTAATGCGTTAAACGAAGTGCTCTCCAATACTAGGCAGGATTTTGACTTTCCTGAGTGTTTTGACCTGGTTACTTGAGGTACCGTGAAAACGCGCAGCTGCTGAAGCGCAAGCTGGCGAACTACCCGTTAAAACCGGCTGAACTATTCCGGAGTCACGTGGAATACGCGGCTGAATTTCCCCCACTTAGTGAGCTCAGCCTGGCGGGAGCAGAGATGTCGGAGTTCGCGTACCACAACTTGGACGTATGGCTGATCTTCTCCTCCGCGCTTCTCTTCACGTTGTTCATTTTGTTCAAAGTATTAAGGATTGTTGTGTCGGGTGTGGTGCGCCCAAAGTCGAAGGTCGATTAAACCACAATAAAATCGTCTAACGCTAAACTTTTCGTAATTCATTACTGATTTCGTCACCATGGCAGTCGATTCAAATGTGCTTGTCAAGCAAGGAACTTGCTTACTTGTAAAATGCGCAGCACGTACTAGAGAACTCTTCGGATTAAACCTAACGAGTAATACCGTCGGGACGACGACCAGGCTACCTTGGCTGAAGTAGTCCTGTTGTGCACTCGCTTTATTCAAAGTTCATGCGCACAACTTCAAATCCTACATGCCTTGAAGGCGTTAGAATCTTTCGGTACTCGAAAGCGGGAACGTACTAGGGTGTGCGAGTTGCCAGTCGAGGAAGGCGTACACTTCATCGGTAATGCTTCCGCTCTGGTCTTTCTTGAAGAAGATGTTATTCACCCACAAGTCCCCGTGACACAGTACAGGTGGCACACCTAAGGCAAATGGATTCTACTTGCTCAAAATGCCTTCTGTTTACCGAACTTTTTGTGCAGGTTCAGGTCGTCGCCCAGCTTGACGCTTGTTACTATCTTCCGCAGGGCTTCCTCATGATTCCTGAAGTACTCGACGTCCAGTCCCAGCAGTTTGTTCATCATCGTGTCCCCGTTGTCGTCCGCAGCGTTCTGGAAAGCCGAGTGGTCGACAGTGGGACAAAAAGACACAAGCGCGTACTTCTTTATGCTCACCGAATGTCGGAGGAGGCAAGTCCTCGACTAACTGTTTCGGAAATGTCAGTGAATACGCATAAAATTCCGCGATAACCTTGATGACTTCGTCGACCTTAACAAGCTGTTAGAACGAAAACTGTACGAGTTCGAACGGCACCTGCTCATTGCTGAGGCCTCGTCTAACATCTGCAAGTCCGCCCCTTGGACTGAGGTCTTCCATCAGCAGAAAGGCAGACCGTAAGTCGTCCACGTTGTCGCACCCTTGAGCTTTGTAGATTTTAGGTAGTGACGTGTGTCGAACGCGGATTCCGATTTTCTCGTAGAAGCGGACTTCTTTGTTGTGAAACGCAACTAAATCGGTCGCAAACCTGTCGATCTAAACTCGTAGTGCAGAGTATCCGTGTGAGCCCTTCACCGGGACTTACTTCTGCCCTCCTTTTCGCGTCCCTCATCGCAGCCTCGCCCATAAGTCTCTTCACATTCTCGGTTGTTGGCACCTACCACAACATCCCAGCACGTTTGTGGATATAGTCCTCACCTTCAGAATGGTAGAGAATGGCTCTTTCTCGCCCTCGAAGAAGAACGAGATCCGTGTTATCGTGGACAAGTAGCCGTTTCCGAATACCATAGACAACTACACGTCCTTCAGGGTCTTTGACGCACACAGTTCATCCCAGCGATCGTCTTTGCCTTTCATAGACTCCGTAATAAGTCGCAGGGAAAACGTCGTTGGCTTTACTTTCACATCCAGGTCAATCATAATGATATGCTAAAGCACTTGAGAAACTGCTTGCAGCATCCATACTGCTTCCTCGCTTAGGTATATAAGGTGCATACTGGATGCGCACAAGAAGGCAAGGCTGAACCATGCAGAAGTCACTGGCTAATTATTCAACCAAACGTGAAAGTGCCATAGAAATCGTAGCGTGACTTCAAGCCCGGATCTACTAGACGCGGTTTTCCAAGCTCTACAAGTAGAAGTCATGGGCAGATCCACAGTGCGCAATTTTCAGGCCTGCTTGCACCAGTTATTCCCATAGCGCAGTACAGTGCGCAAAAAACTCGGCTTAGAGAGAGGAAGAGAGTCAGCTGAAGGCGTACTTTTGTGCAGCTCGACTGCAGCTGCTGGTGAGGTACGCGGTTCAAATCACAAAACTCAGAGTCTATCATCCGTGCTGCCTTATCGCGTAGCGCAGCTGACTCGAAGATAACGGTTGCGCCTCGTGATCCAATTTAAGAGAACAAACAACGCACAGCTGTAGGGATTCGATGCTTCGACACTTTGCTTCGTCGGAATCTGTTTCGTCAGCTTATTGACAGTACCAAATTATCGTCGAAACTAACGCAATGACCACCTAAACCTAGCCTAGCGGACGTAACAAAACCTGTCGTAGCATAACGTAGCAAAGCCTGTCTAGTAAGGATACCAAGTCAGCACAACAGTCATAAGGAAACTAAGCTAGCTGCACCCGCCCGTTAGCAAATCTGCTTCGCTAACCGTGCTAAAACTTCTGTCGAAGAATAATTAACGTTTTTTCAAGTAATTTGCGGACTGGACAATCTGACAACGCTTGTGCACTTCTGGATTCCAACAAGTCAACAAGTGGACCTGCTTCGTTCATGTTCAAGGTAAATTGCCCAACTTTTTTGTTCAGCATACGCTGTGCTCTCGCATGGCCCTGCTCACAGTGGGTCTCGTCAGTATAAACAGCGCTGCGCCGCACTCGGCGGTATTCTTCAAGAGAGTCACTACGCCAACATTTATTCCACCACGATTACCGTCATTCAAAACGTCCCCACGCCCATTCACTTTTATTTCATTCATTCTGCGGCTACTAACTAGCGCCATGACGTCAATGGAGGATCGAATCCAACTGGACATTTGTCGTGAACTGGTAAGTGACTTTGGCCAATCAAACTTTCAGCAAACGAATTTTATTGCCTTTGCTATGCTTACAGGCCGACTATGAGCTACACGAAGTGCTTGGCAAAGGTAGCTTCGCAGTGGTCCGCAGAGCACGGCGGAAAGCGGACGGGACAATCGTCGCCATCAAGGCCGTCGAAAAAGTGAGGAAGTTTAAAACTTGAGTGGCCCAAGCTTGTGCGTTTCAGAAGAACGGACTCGATCCGAAGCGAGAGAAGAAAGCAATGGAACAGCTGAACGAGCCGGGGAACCGATGCATAGTGAAGCTCTACGACTACTTTGAGAGTCCGAAAGTTGCCTACCTCGTCATGGAGTACTGCAACGGTGGGACGCTGCGTCAGTACGTCAAGAAGTACGGGCCCTTGAACCCAGAAGACGGTAAGAAGAACATACGAACTCTAAGAGCCTGACTGCCAGTTTACCTAGCTGTTGACGTCCTACGCCAGCTGAGGCAAGCGATTGAGTATGCACACCGTCATGGCATCATGCACCGCGACCTCAGCTCTAACAACGTACGAATGACGGATGCCTCGCTAAGATCCGTACTATTTTTTAGGTTCTCATCGCACAGAAGTCGGACAAGCATGGAATGTGGATAGTAAGTTTTCAAACGAAAAGCTGAAATATCGATATCTGGATTGAAGCTTGAGCCCGTGCACGACCTATGCACTTGTGCAACCGAAAACACATTTAGAAAGTAACGGACTTCGGACTTGCGAAGCCATCACCACCTCGTCCACAGCTTGCGTCACACGTCGGGACTCCAGGATACAAAGCGCCGTAAGCAGAGGGGAGCATTTTTTACCTCTCTCGTATTCATTGTAGGGAAGTAGGCCGCGACAAGTACAGCGAGGAGGTGGACATCTACTCCATCGGATGCATCCTCTATCTCATGCTGACCGGCGAAGATCCGCCCAGGAGCGGAGGGTTCCCTTCCGCGAAGCTCGCCAAGCTTGACCCGGACGCGAGGGATCTGATCGAGCGGCTAACGCACCCAAACTTGAAGTACCGACTTGAACTCAAAGGTGCGTCACGCTAGCCTTCCCCAAATGCCGCTATTCTTTCAGACATCATCAGTCAACCGTTTATGGTAAAGAACACGGCAGTTCGGGATTCGGTGACAGCGAGCGCTTCCTACCGACAAATGCGTGATACGCCCGTCATCAGAAGCCATTCAAGGGTGGGATCCGGTCCTCACCTTCGTCCACCTAACGCATGCATTTAGCCAAGATCGGGCAGCCGAAACCGCTCAAGCGACAACTGCAAACACGTCCTTATCGAAAACGGCATATGCGAGCGCTGCAAACGATCATTGTAGGAACGTGACGAGTGGATGGAATTATATCGAGGTTAATTTAAGCCCGCGCGAGGTCGGCCGTGAGCGCCTTGAGGACGTGCACGTAAGCCGTGAGCAGGTGCGCGCTCGACGAAGTACGAAGTCGACAACGCGCGACTCCGCCATCGGCAGCTCCGAGGTAAGCTTGGACGGAATCAAGCGTGCGAGAACTTCCCTTTTAGGTGTTTTACCAACGTTCCCGCGAATCGGACGTCAGCTATCAACCACGCAGAAGTAATTCCGCGATGCCCAGAGAGTAAGTGTGAATGTGCTCCCGCACCGACACGTACCTATACTTTAGTCGTCTACCAAGCGCGGCACAGTCCGCTCCATTACCGTCTGTTCCCAGAACGCGTGAGGCATCGTACGCCAGGGACTGCCACTCCGCGAGACCCGCAACCGCGCGCTCATCCCACGCCGATCAGTGGACGTTTCCGAAAATCGGTGACATCGGAAAGGGCATCTGCTACAAAAGTCGACCACTCGGAAGGGTCAGTCGCGCTTACATGACCACGTACTCAACGTGTACTGATTTAGTTCACGCTTTACGCCAGCGGACAAGAGCCACGCGCGGTGTTCGAGAGGGCTCGTGACGAGAACGACCCAACAGTGGACCTCGTGCTCAAGGTTTACGATCACGATCGACCGGACAGGCAACGAGTACGTTCGGTCCTCACAATTGCCGCATAACATTCAACTTTTTGCAGGTTGTCACGTACAAGCCACTATATCTTGATGCCCGGGTCCCTGAGGCGGTGGATATGACGCGCGAGAGGCCACGCATCGTTGAGATTGATCCGAACAGCGAGCACGTTGCACGCAGGTAATATGAACCACATAAACGAATCCTATCGTTCATTCGTTCTGCGATTTTCAGCTATGACAAGCTAAGCAGCGCCGAGCAGAAGGCCTACAAGATGCTGCGGCAGTTCGCGAACAGCCGACTGGCGAAGTATACGCTGCTGCACGCGTTGGGAACGCGCCAGTTCGAAGTGAAGCTCATGTACAATGGAGATGTTCGCCTTGCGCTCCCGGGTACATAACTTGCGCGTGCTGGTGTAGCAGGTGAACGATGGAACCTTTTAGATGCAAACGCCGTGTACAACCCCAAGTCGAGGCAGCTCGTGCCACGAAGCGGAACCCAGCTCACGCCAGGTAAAAACATACTTAGTTTTAGCCTAATGTGCATGGATTAAGCCTGGATTCTACTTACGTTACCTGGTTTACATGCTTCACCCTAACCGACGTTTTACATTTTAGACCTCGAAACGCTGTTCATGAACGGAGTACGTTACATTCTTCGGCTCGAGAATCACCTGAACGTACTTCCACTTGAGGTTCGACATCAGTTCTTTTACGGCAAGAAGAGCGTTGAGTAAGTGCTTGAAGCGCTTGCTTTTATAGCACTTTGGTTTAGTCCCATTACGAGAGAACCACCGGCCGCCAGAGCACCGAGTTGACGCGAAGAGTACCGGGATCCTCGTCATCGATAACGTATGCCCAAGCGCAGCGCCAGTCGGGATCCGTTTGTCTGTACATTAGTGCCGCCGCCGTCGTTACCGTTCATTGCACATACCTATCCCGCTTACCTATACTGATTGTACTCATTTCGCACCAGCGCCATTCCCCTTACTGGCAGTTCACGCCCAGGTTCCTATTCACAATAAATTTCTTCGCGATACCTGGTGCTGATGGTAACGCATTCTCTGGCGCAGTTAGTTTCGCTAGACTGGACAGTGACGGTCACTGTCGTCGTAGTGTGCATTTCGGTTGACACAAGAAGATTTTTTGCCATTTGGTTCCTAAATTTGCAACTCAGCCACACCATACTNTAAAGCTCTACAGTCCTGAGTAGCCCAACGTTTTTGGGTCATACCTTGCATCTGAGATTGCGAACAGTTCGAATGCAAGTGCATCCACATCCATGCTTTCGTGTGGATAAATCGGTGGAAGACCTAAAAGCAGAGCAACAAGAACCGAAGGGCTATTCCGCTTAATGCGTTATTTACTTGGTCGGCTGATGAATCACTGGCATAGGACGCGGGTGAACACACGCTAGACAGCTATTATTGGCTTAGCTTTGAGTCAATCAGTGACCGTAGTTCAGTCTACTCAGCGATAAGGGATCGAAAATCTACTCAAGCCAGCGTGCGGCGTCGTGACACGCTACTCACGAGCCGCCCTTGCTTAGGAAACGGGCGCGAATAATGGATCGCGACCGGCAAATGGGTGCTTTGCCGAACGTGCGATTGCCAGGATGGGGCGAAGACGGGACAAAGAAGCGCGAAGGACGAACACATTTAACACCTCATCGAGCCAATAAACGTCTCCCTTTTTCATCAGGGAACGCAACGGACGACCTGAGAAAGAACCTGAGCGTGCAGAAAGTGAGCATTCGTATTTTGAAAGTTAAACCACAATCGAAAGAAGACTGAGAAAAAAGAACGATTGTGCAAAAGAGTGAACTGAGAGTGCTCCAAAATGTATGCCTGAAGAAACCCATCAACCGAAAGACAGGGACGACATGTGCCGCGGTTGCCAAGTGGAACCTTAAAGGAGTTAACCAACATTGAGGGCCCGCTTCCGAACGAAAGGCGCTATGATCTAGCCGCCTCCCTTGATCAAGTGGCCATCGAAACCAGTATAATGTGCCGCGCAATTCGTGCACCTTTTGTTCTCCCAAAAGCTAGTACGCATATTGCGCAATCGCGTTTGTCGGAAGGGATATTTTCGTCAACGCATTCTGCAGAAGCAGCGGAGAACATCACATAGCGAAAATATAATCCAAGGTAAAAAAAACTGAGGGTCTTATCGATGGAGTTTAAAAGCGCTTGGTCAGAAACGCATTGCGCAAGGGAGACGGTGAACTGAAAGTAAAAGTCTGAAAGGTAAGCTTTCGGGAACGACACGATCATCCAGTGCGTTCTCTGGCTCCGCACTTTTCTCACAGCCAATCACATGCTTGGGTCGGAGGCGCCGTTGCGGGCGCTAGGAACATTATGAGCCGTCAATCGACTGTCTCGGCAATGCACTGAACAATTCACTCCGACCCCGGGAAGCGTGCGACGCGTGCATAACATTAGCGAAACATAAACATTCCGCACCGGGAGGAATTGCTCAGGCGTGCATCTCGGTCGACAAGCGATGAAATTTTAACGAAAGTAGGTGTAAAAATTACGGATAGCTAGCAGGGTATGTTGTCACGGTTTCAAACAGCACCTACTATAACGGGTTTGGGCCGCAAAAGGGCCTCTATCAGACAACGACTTAGGTGTAGCTGTCGGATGTAACTGGCGATCTAAGACTTGTTAGGCCTTCAATCCTTTTCCAGAAACAAGTATTATGGACCGCCTCTTCAATTAATGAACGCTTAAAACATCCATAACTCGAAAGGATAGATGCCGTGAGAATGGCTAGACAGATCCAAGAGGGTCCTTCTTGTAAAAGCGGCGCGTAGTGACGTTTCCCGACCGCATCGCCTGAAAGCTAATTGTATTCACTTGCGGGTATGCGGCCAAAGGACGATTATAATGCATCGCTCGTTCTTACCATTTGCAAGTATTTACCCTCCTCGACAATCGACAGTTGGTATGTCTCGTGGCGGTTGTTAGGGTAGAAATGCGCCTCCTCCATCACTTTGTTGTCGTTGTCGTACGTGATTTTAATCTGAAGCCTGCAGCTGAAAAAAGGTCGGTCTCCGAAACCTGGTGTTTACGAAAGCTACGCAGGCCGTGTTGTTCATTTCGACGATCCTGTGACGTATTATGCAAGCGTACCGTATGGTTCCTTCCCTCGAGGTACTCGTTCTCGAATTCTTCGCCCAACTTGAAAGTCCAAAGAATCGTCTTCTCGTCGTCAACGTCGATTTCGCACTCGTAGACGCCATTCTTGCTAGCGGACTTCCTGTACGTCCTCTTCAGCCTCGTTAACTTGATCAGCTGGCTCATGAACCAAGGTATTTCTGAAAGAGGTATTTTGATGCACGTTAATAACCAGCGACGTACTTCTCGCCGAGAGATAAGCCTCGAAATTATCCGAATGATGCAATGTCCACCTGTCGAAGAAGTCTTCAAGCGGGTCCTGCGCGCAGTGCACGTGCAAAAGAATAAGGACGACGCTGGCTAGTAGTATCGACTTCATTTCGAGAAGCTGAAAATGACAAGCGTCATTGCACATGAGACATACAAAAAAGGCACTGATTTATCCTATTTTCTTGCGTAAGTCCAAGACGTGCGAAAAAAGCAGACTGCCGTGGCGTAACTGCATGGTCACATTACAGCAGACCGACGTGACCGGCTAGGCCGTGCCAACTGTGCGCCAAACAAGTCGCACGCTTCACTGTCGCAAATAAGGCAAACGGCAAGGCATGCTGCGATTGCGTGTCTTATACACGTGCCACCAGTCCACGGAAATCTTTTTCGAGCCAGTGTAGAGCATTGTTCAGCACTAACGACGTAGTCGAGCATAAAAACAACACCTAAACAGTTGAGTTTCGTTCATTGAGCTCGCAAAATGTGCCCACTAAGGCGCTTCTCAGTACAGACGTTCTCGTCAACTTGAAGACTCAACTCGATGTGTTCGGCTAAATGCATTCGGTTTGTGGGGCAGGAGATCTATATTTTCTTGACGTTTAGGTTTAGGTTATTAATTGCTCTCAAATATAGAAAACTCGATTCCACTCTTAAGAGACCAATGGGGCACCCTTAGTCATATCAGCGAATCAGCGATACGGAGAAGCTGAAGACTTGCCCTTATTATCAGTTAGCGCAGCAGACATTGTTGGTGCTTATTTACTGCTTATCCATGAGCCCTTTAGGCCGGTCGTGCAATTACCCAGCTACAAGCAGGGAACACTCCTAGCACCTTCTTAAAGAGCACGAGCATTCAGCCATTTGGCTGGTCACGAACAGAAGTAGCAAGCAGAAATTTGCACGTTGCTCGTAGCTGTAGCTATCTGCGACGATGGCCTCAGATACCGTTATCTTTAAATTTCTCCGTGACCGGTCGATGTCGTCATTTCCTGTTCCGCTAGGCTCAGCGAAGTTCTAGTATAAAGTCTGTGCTGGTGTTTGGGTTCCCGCCGGATTCACTGCGACCAGAGCTATGACCGTTTATAACACTTTTGGGTCCAACGAGTCTCGATTTCTTTGCGCAGGACCCGTTTTGGACGTTGGGTCATCGTCGGACAGGTGGTATCTGGACTGTGTAGGCCGTAGTTCGTGTCTTGTGCAGTCTGCAGTCTGATCCTCGCTCACTCACTTAAATGTTAGTGAAAATAACGTTTAGGCCTTCTTTAACCATGCGATGCGCTGTCATTTCCATTTTGCTTCTACAACTTTTGGCTCTTGTGGAAGCAAAGAAGCGGCTAAAGGTGCTAGTCTATTCCACCACCGTCTCTTACAGCCACATCGTTTACAACGGGCGGTTGGCCGAAATTCTGAAGGATGCGGGTCACGAAGTGGTAAGTCGCAGTATGTTGGCATTGTCTGGCTGCATTGGACCATGTACGAGTGTTTGCTTAAATGGTCCTTTAGCATCTGCTTCTGCCCATTACTGATCCGAACATGCCATACGACGGCACCGGAAAGGCTAATCGCGTCTTAAATGTTCCCCTGCCGCACGCCCACGAAATTCTCACAGAATTGAGTCAACTGAGTGCAATATCCAACCCGTTCTCGGGCACCATCAACATGATTTTGGATGGATTTCTGAACACGTTCAGGCGCATAGACAACATCGTGTGTAGAGGTACGGCTCTGCGCAGCATCTTTTGAAATTAATCGAGGTTTAGACGTTATGCAGAAAGATGAGCTTATGCGGTTTCTGAAGGCAGAGAACTACGACATCGGCATCGCCGAAGCACTAAGCGTTTGGCCATTTGGCTTGTTCCACGAGCTCGGCATACGCACCACCTTCGGTACCACCCCCGTACCATTGCCGTACGCGGTAGTGTCCCTCTTCGGCATTCCAAATCCGAACAGTTTCACACCAAGTAGGTATTAGTCTCGGAAATCTGTTACCTATTCGGGAAGTTGCCTTAGAGAACGGTTGCCATAACTAACCTATACGTTCACATTTAGCTGCTACCACAACGGTAAGCGTGAACGGGGACCACATGAACCTACGGGAAAGGGCGCAGAATGCGTTCTTCAACTTCTGTCAGGACGTCTTCAACTACGTCCACTACACCGATCAGGTAAGGTAGAGAGTCCTGTCAGCCGCGGGAA
This sequence comes from Aphelenchus avenae, assembly GCA_020875895.1. NCBI lineage: Eukaryota > Metazoa > Nematoda > Chromadorea > Rhabditida > Aphelenchidae > Aphelenchus > Aphelenchus avenae. Next base: position 733,045 of record JNEY01000022.1, on the reverse strand, counting down.
CAAAAATGTCTAGCAACAAATCTTCAACGAGCTATACGGGTACGACTATCCCAATCTACGCGCGCTGATGCGCAACATGTCCTTCATCTTCGTCAACTCTAATCCCCTGTTGGACATTGCGAGACCAGCGTCGCCGAAGGTGATCTACATCGGTGGCGTCGTTGAGAGCAACAGGAAGAATCTTTCGCAGGTATTGCATACTGATGCCGGTCTGTAATTGCCCTTTGTGCTTTAGGAACTTCTTTCCGTTTTCGACCGGTCGCGCAAAGGAGTGGTGTTCTTCTCGCTGGGCACGCTAGCGAACACGCAGCACATGCCCGTGTGGATGAAGAAGGCGCTATTGACCAGTTTTGCCAGGTTTCCCGAGTACGAGTTCATATGGAAGCACACCGAGGACGGAAACCATTCGGCAGAGGCTACACATCTCCCTTCAAACGTGCACGTCTTCAACTGGGTTGACCAGGTCGCAATCCTGGGTAAGTTGGACTCTGCAGAAACTAGCTCTACGCATGCTGCTCTAGAACACCCGAAGCTCGCGGCCTTCATCACCCACGGTGGGCTTAACAGCTTGAATGAAGCTGCATTGAATGGTGTTCCTTTGGTGACGATACCGTTGTTCGCGGATCAGCTCTACAACGCTGCTATCGCCAAAAGCCGCGGTCTTAGCGTCTACCTGGACGTCAGGCATATTACGGAAGACGCAGTCTTTAATGCGTTAAACGAAGTGCTATCCAATACTAGGCACGTTTTAAACTTTCCTGACTGTTTTGACTGGATTACTTGAGGTACCGTGAAAACGCGCAGCTGCTGAAGCGCAAGCTGGCGAACTACCCGTTAAAACCGGCTGAACTATTCCGGAGTCACGTGGAATACGCGGCTGAATTTCCCCCACTTAGTGAGCTCAGCCTGGCGGGAGCAGAGATGTCGGAGTTCGCGTACCACAACTTGGACGTATGGCTGATCTTCTCCTCCGCGCTTCTCTTCACGTTGTTCATTTTGTTCAAAGTATTAAGGATTGTTGTGTCGGGTGTGGTGCGCCCAAAGTCGAAGGTCGATTAAACCACAATAAAATCGTCTAACGCTAAACTTTTCGTAATTCATTACTGATTTCGTCACCATGGCAGTCGATTCAAATGTGCTTGTCAAGCAAGGAACTTGCTTACTTGTAAAATGCGCAGCACGTACTAGAGAACTCTTCGGATTAAACCTAACGAGTAATACCGTCGGGACGACGACCAGGCTACCTTGGCTGAAGTAGTCCTGTTGTGCACTCGCTTTATTCAAAGTTCATGCGCACAACTTCAAATCCTACATGCCTTGAAGGCGTTAGAATCTTTCGGTACTCGAAAGCGGGAACGTACTAGGGTGTGCGAGTTGCCAGTCGAGGAAGGCGTACACTTCATCGGTAATGCTTCCGCTCTGGTCTTTCTTGAAGAAGATGTTATTCACCCACAAGTCCCCGTGACACAGTACAGGTGGCACACCTAAGGCAAATGGATTCTACTTGCTCAAAATGCCTTCTGTTTACCGAACTTTTTGTGCAGGTTCAGGTCGTCGCCCAGCTTGACGCTTGTTACTATCTTCCGCAGGGCTTCCTCATGATTCCTGAAGTACTCGACGTCCAGTCCCAGCAGTTTGTTCATCATCGTGTCCCCGTTGTCGTCCGCAGCGTTCTGGAAAGCCGAGTGGTCGACAGTGGGACAAAAAGACACAAGCGCGTACTTCTTTATGCTCACCGAATGTCGGAGGAGGCAAGTCCTCGACTAACTGTTTCGGAAATGTCAGTGAATACGCATAAAATTCCGCGATAACCTTGATGACTTCGTCGACCTTAACAAGCTGTTAGAACGAAAACTGTACGAGTTCGAACGGCACCTGCTCATTGCTGAGGCCTCGTCTAACATCTGCAAGTCCGCCCCTTGGACTGAGGTCTTCCATCAGCAGAAAGGCAGACCGTAAGTCGTCCACGTTGTCGCACCCTTGAGCTTTGTAGATTTTAGGTAGTGACGTGTGTCGAACGCGGATTCCGATTTTCTCGTAGAAGCGGACTTCTTTGTTGTGAAACGCAACTAAATCGGTCGCAAACCTGTCGATCTAAACTCGTAGTGCAGAGTATCCGTGTGAGCCCTTCACCGGGACTTACTTCTGCCCTCCTTTTCGCGTCCCTCATCGCAGCCTCGCCCATAAGTCTCTTCACATTCTCGGTTGTTGGCACCTACCACAACATCCCAGCACGTTTGTGGATATAGTCCTCACCTTCAGAATGGTAGAGAATGGCTCTTTCTCGCCCTCGAAGAAGAACGAGATCCGTGTTATCGTGGACAAGTAGCCGTTTCCGAATACCATAGACAACTACACGTCCTTCAGGGTCTTTGACGCACACAGTTCATCCCAGCGATCGTCTTTGCCTTTCATAGACTCCGTAATAAGTCGCAGGGAAAACGTCGTTGGCTTTACTTTCACATCCAGGTCAATCATAATGATATGCTAAAGCACTTGAGAAACTGCTTGCAGCATCCATACTGCTTCCTCGCTTAGGTATATAAGGTGCATACTGGATGCGCACAAGAAGGCAAGGCTGAACCATGCAGAAGTCACTGGCTAATTATTCAACCAAACGTGAAAGTGCCATAGAAATCGTAGCGTGACTTCAAGCCCGGATCTACTAGACGCGGTTTTCCAAGCTCTACAAGTAGAAGTCATGGGCAGATCCACAGTGCGCAATTTTCAGGCCTGCTTGCACCAGTTATTCCCATAGCGCAGTACAGTGCGCAAAAAACTCGGCTTAGAGAGAGGAAGAGAGTCAGCTGAAGGCGTACTTTTGTGCAGCTCGACTGCAGCTGCTGGTGAGGTACGCGGTTCAAATCACAAAACTCAGAGTCTATCATCCGTGCTGCCTTATCGCGTAGCGCAGCTGACTCGAAGATAACGGTTGCGCCTCGTGATCCAATTTAAGAGAACAAACAACGCACAGCTGTAGGGATTCGATGCTTCGACACTTTGCTTCGTCGGAATCTGTTTCGTCAGCTTATTGACAGTACCAAATTATCGTCGAAACTAACGCAATGACCACCTAAACCTAGCCTAGCGGACGTAACAAAACCTGTCGTAGCATAACGTAGCAAAGCCTGTCTAGTAAGGATACCAAGTCAGCACAACAGTCATAAGGAAACTAAGCTAGCTGCACCCGCCCGTTAGCAAATCTGCTTCGCTAACCGTGCTAAAACTTCTGTCGAAGAATAATTAACGTTTTTTCAAGTAATTTGCGGACTGGACAATCTGACAACGCTTGTGCACTTCTGGATTCCAACAAGTCAACAAGTGGACCTGCTTCGTTCATGTTCAAGGTAAATTGCCCAACTTTTTTGTTCAGCATACGCTGTGCTCTCGCATGGCCCTGCTCACAGTGGGTCTCGTCAGTATAAACAGCGCTGCGCCGCACTCGGCGGTATTCTTCAAGAGAGTCACTACGCCAACATTTATTCCACCACGATTACCGTCATTCAAAACGTCCCCACGCCCATTCACTTTTATTTCATTCATTCTGCGGCTACTAACTAGCGCCATGACGTCAATGGAGGATCGAATCCAACTGGACATTTGTCGTGAACTGGTAAGTGACTTTGGCCAATCAAACTTTCAGCAAACGAATTTTATTGCCTTTGCTATGCTTACAGGCCGACTATGAGCTACACGAAGTGCTTGGCAAAGGTAGCTTCGCAGTGGTCCGCAGAGCACGGCGGAAAGCGGACGGGACAATCGTCGCCATCAAGGCCGTCGAAAAAGTGAGGAAGTTTAAAACTTGAGTGGCCCAAGCTTGTGCGTTTCAGAAGAACGGACTCGATCCGAAGCGAGAGAAGAAAGCAATGGAACAGCTGAACGAGCCGGGGAACCGATGCATAGTGAAGCTCTACGACTACTTTGAGAGTCCGAAAGTTGCCTACCTCGTCATGGAGTACTGCAACGGTGGGACGCTGCGTCAGTACGTCAAGAAGTACGGGCCCTTGAACCCAGAAGACGGTAAGAAGAACATACGAACTCTAAGAGCCTGACTGCCAGTTTACCTAGCTGTTGACGTCCTACGCCAGCTGAGGCAAGCGATTGAGTATGCACACCGTCATGGCATCATGCACCGCGACCTCAGCTCTAACAACGTACGAATGACGGATGCCTCGCTAAGATCCGTACTATTTTTTAGGTTCTCATCGCACAGAAGTCGGACAAGCATGGAATGTGGATAGTAAGTTTTCAAACGAAAAGCTGAAATATCGATATCTGGATTGAAGCTTGAGCCCGTGCACGACCTATGCACTTGTGCAACCGAAAACACATTTAGAAAGTAACGGACTTCGGACTTGCGAAGCCATCACCACCTCGTCCACAGCTTGCGTCACACGTCGGGACTCCAGGATACAAAGCGCCGTAAGCAGAGGGGAGCATTTTTTACCTCTCTCGTATTCATTGTAGGGAAGTAGGCCGCGACAAGTACAGCGAGGAGGTGGACATCTACTCCATCGGATGCATCCTCTATCTCATGCTGACCGGCGAAGATCCGCCCAGGAGCGGAGGGTTCCCTTCCGCGAAGCTCGCCAAGCTTGACCCGGACGCGAGGGATCTGATCGAGCGGCTAACGCACCCAAACTTGAAGTACCGACTTGAACTCAAAGGTGCGTCACGCTAGCCTTCCCCAAATGCCGCTATTCTTTCAGACATCATCAGTCAACCGTTTATGGTAAAGAACACGGCAGTTCGGGATTCGGTGACAGCGAGCGCTTCCTACCGACAAATGCGTGATACGTCCGTCATCAGAAGCCATTCAAGGGTGGGATCCGGTCCTCACCTTCGTCCACCTAACGCATGCATTTAGCCAAGATCGGGCAGCCGAAACCGCTCAAGCGACAACTGCAAACACGTCCTCATCGAAGACGGCATATGCGAGCGCTGCAAACGATCATTGTAGGAACGTGACGAGTGGATGGAATTATATCGAGGTTAATTTAAGCCCGCGCGAAGTCGGCCGTGAGCGCCGTGAGGACATGCACGTAAGCCGTGAGCAGGTGCGCGCTCGACGAAGTACGAAGTCGACAACGCGCGACTCCGCCATCGGCAGCTCCGAGGTAAGCTTGGACGGAATCAAGCGTGCGAGAACATCCCTTTTAGGTGTTTTACCAACGTTCCCGCGAATCGGACGTCAGCTATCAACCACGCAGAAGTAATTCCGCGATGCCCAGAGAGTAAGTGTGAATGTGCTCCCGCACCGACACGTACCTATACTTTAGTCGTCTACCAAGCGCGGCACAGTCCGCTCCATTACCGTCTGTTCCCAGAACGCGTGAGGCATCGTACGCCAGGGACTGCCACTCCGCGAGACCCGCAACCGCGCGCTCATCCCACGCCGATCAGTGGACGTTTCCGAAAATCGGTGACATCGGAAAGGGCATCTGCTACAAAAGTCGACCACTCGGAAGGGTCAGTCGCGCTTACATGACCACGTACTCAACGTGTACTGATTTAGTTCACGCTTTACGCCAGCGGACAAGAGCCACGCGCGGTGTTCGAGAGGGCTCGTGACGAGAACGACCCAACAGTGGACCTCGTGCTCAAGGTTTACGATCACGATCGACCGGACAGGCAACGAGTACGTTCGGTCCTCACAATTGCCGCATAACATTCAACTTTTTGCAGGTTGTCACGTACAAGCCACTATATCTTGATGCCCGGGTCCCTGAGGCGGTGGATATGACGCGCGAGAGGCCACGCATCGTTGATATTGATCCGGACAGCGAGCACGTTGCACGCAGGTAATACGAACTACACAAACGAAGAATATCGTTCATTCGTTCTGCGATTTTCAGCTATGACAAGCTAAGCAGCGCCGAGCAGAAGGCCTACAAGATGCTGCGGCAGTTCGCGAACAGCCGACTGGCGAAGTATACGCTGCTGCACGCGTTGGGAACGCGCCAGTTTGAAGTGAAGCTCATGTACAATGGAGATGTTCGCCTTGCGCTCCCAGGTACATAACTTGCTTGCGCTGGCATAGCAGGTGAAACCTTTTAGATGCAAACGCCGTGTACAACCCCAAGTCGAGGCAGCTCGTGCCACGAAGCGGAACCCAGCTCACGCCAGGTAACACATACGTAGTTTTGACCAAATGTGCATTGATTACACCTGGGTTCAACGCACTTTACCGGGTTTACATGCTTCACACTAACCGACGTTTTACGTTTTAGACCTCGAAACGCTGTTCATGAACGGAGTACGTTACATTCTTCGGCTCGAGAACCACCTGAACGTACTTCCACCAGAGGTTCGACATCAGTTCTTTTACGGCAAGAAGAGCGTTGAGTAAGTGCTTGAAGCGTTTACGTTTCTAGCACTTTTATTTAGTTCCATTACGAGAGAACCACCGGCCGCCAGAGCACCGAGTGGACGTGAAGAGCACCGCGAGCCTCGCCATCGATAACGTGTGCCCATGCGCAGCGCCAGTCGGGATCCGCTTGTCTGTACATTAGTGCCGCCGCCGTCGTTACCGTTCATTGCACATACCTATCCCGCTTACCTACCTATACTGATTGTACTCATTTCGCACCAGCGCCATGCCCCTTACTGGCAGTTTACGCCCAGGTTCCTATTCACAATAAATTTCTTCGCGATACCTGGTGCTTATGGTAACGCATTCTCTGGCGCAGTTAGTTTGGCTAGACTCGACAGCGATAGTGTCACTGTCGTCGGAGTGTGATGAGTGAGCATTTCCGTTGGTACAGGAAGATTTTTTTGCTACTTCGTTCCTGAATTTGCAAGTCAGACTTGCCATACTGACTGATGACATACTACGACGTTGCACTAACACCGAACACAAGCCTGGGAAGAATTGCTGCGAAATGCGATCCGCTGGGAAAGGTAATAATAAATTACGCTTTAGCGACGCCGTTCCGCAAGCAGCAATGACACCGAAAGAGAACGAGACTCCGGATGCGCATCCCACATGCAAACATTTTTGTTCCTGTCCGGCACAGCGTCATACCAGCTTCTACCAACATGAGCGCTATGACGCTGCGTCCGTCAAACTTCTCGCCGCCGTTGGAGCTTCCCGGAAAGAAGATCATTCGCGTGATATTCGGCCCAAGTCCTCCGGATGCGTACAATCTCTGCTTCCAGTTCCCGACGCTAACGCCAAGCATGGACTGTCCTTTTCCCGGATGGACTGCGGAGGTAAACGAAGAATTAGAGCAGTTAGCTGACTAATTACCGCGCTTAGATTATCAAGATGTTGGCCGACTACCTGAACTGGGAGATCGAGCCGCTAATCCTGCGCGCCAATGTCGGCGAAGTGAACTGGGGCACCTACGTAAGCCGTCACGTTGATGGCTGCCGCGCGCCCTACGTCCTTTTTCTAGGTCAATGACAGTTGGACCGGCGTACTAGGGATGCTTAACGACCACAAGGCGGACACCACTTGCTTGTTGTTTCAATACGTCGAAGAACTGGCGGAATCCTTCACATACTCGTTCCCGGTTTACAATGTAAGTCGAATGAATGGGGTAGCACGCATCCTTTATTCTAAGTAGCGACAGAAAAGAAAACACAGTGGACGATAGTGAGACTTGAAGCTGACGACGACGATGCTGATTACTCAGCGGCTAAAGTGGCTCTCGAGTTATGCAGACACATCCATGGGTACCTAAATCACACATGCATCAATACTTTCACATGGACTAAAGTGACATGATGAAGCTTACCTGGTGCTTCTCGGCGCGGTTGCTGACCAACGGTGCACTGGTTGGGACGCACGGATGAACATCGCTCACCTGCGGTTCATTAGCCGCGCTTGACTGACCGTCGGCTGGAGGAGCGTTGTTTTCGTAAGGGTCCTGCGTCGATCGCATGTGCGTGTGAGAAGCATGCGAGTCCTGAACGTCTGTGTGAGGAGCGGCCCTGTGCGCGTCATCTGGCTTCAGCGGAATCTTGCAAAGACCCCTGTTCTTTGACCGACTCCTACGACGGCGTTGCTTACGGGTCTCGCCGATGCTTCTGCACAGTCGACGGATCAGCGACGTGTGAAGGAGTTGGCGACGCAGATCCACATCCTTCTTCCCATTGAACATCGCGCGACGCTTCTCGATGGCGGTTTGTAGCAGGGACACCGCGGCGAGTGATTCGGAGTCTTCGCATGGACAGCTGTCGGACGACGGTTGTGACGCCTTCGGCTGTCGATTCCCCGCTGCTCGGATGAAAGCTAAAAGACGGGTATGAAGCAAACTGATGAACGATACCGGGTGGTATGGATTGATAACGGATAAGCAGGGTACTTCCGTACGGGCAGCCGCTAAGACCTAGACTTGAGGGGCACGCTAAACTAGAAGGTCCAAGGATAGGACTGGCTTACCTATGAGGCGACTCATGATAACCAAGAAGGGAGAACGATGACAGCGAATAGGAACAGACGAGCGATAACTTTCAAACGACTAATGCCTTGAACGGAAAAGGATAAGACATTAGCCTTATGCAAATTTTACAAGCTGCTTGCTGACGACCGCTTGTTCAGGTCCGAAATGTGTATTTCGCGAAACCGAAGAAGAAGGACGCGGTGATGGCCATGTGGAACGCGTTCGAGCCGTATTCCTCGATGACGTGGATTTTTCTGATGTCCGCACTGTTCATCCAGGGCGGACTCGCGACGTTTATTAACTGGCTGGAGCTGTACATGCGGCTACGGCCTGCGTTTGCACCGCTGGAGGTAGGTCGCAACTAAACAGCATGATATTCACGTGCATTCACGCCAATTTAGAAATACTGGCAGTACATTCGCCTACAAGTACATCAAGGCACGGAAGAACAGACTCCGTTCATGCTACAAGCAGGTTTGTTACTCGACAACACTAAGTTTATAATCGCACTACGTTGCAGGCAACTTCTCGTTCTTGATTTACGCTCTGCTGCAGGCGACCATATTCACTAACCTCTATACCGGCGTCCTCCTATCGGCTCTCATTCAAAAGCAGGAGCTGAATCCGTGGAACAGCTTCGAGCAGATGGTCCGGCTGATCCAGTCGGGCGAGTACAAAATGGTCGTAGACCGCATGAACTACGACACAAGCTGGTGAGTTTGACCCGTCGCGTAGCATGGACTACATGCGGATTTTTAGGATATTCAAAGATCTGCAGAGGTCGAACGCAAGTCGCTTCCGGGCGCTCCACAGGGCACTGGACAAGAACCCGATTCTCGTGACGGATTCCGTGCTGTCCGCGTTGGACTACGTTGAGAAAGGCGGATACATCTTCCCAAGTCAGGAGGACAGCCTTGCGGTGGCGCTAAGCCGAGAGCGGTGCGATATCAAGTACAGTCTAGACGGTATGTTGCTTGAACACTGCAGCTTGCTTACCTGCCGTAGTTCATTGTTCATGTCCGTTTTAGAGCAGGTACAAAAACCGTCCTTCTTCTTGTTCCCTAAGAACCATCCGCTCGTGCCCGAATGGAACCAGGCCATCCAGGACAACGAGTCGTTCATTCGTCGGACGTTCGAAAAGTACTTCCTGCTCGGATACGCCACCGGGCGGATCAAAAAGTGCCCATTCACGGAACGAGACATTCCAGAGTCGGACAAGCCGCTTGGTAGGACACTGAGAGTGTCGTTGCACACAGCCTTGTTCTTCAGACATGAACTCGACGTTCGGCATCTTCCTCATCTCGATGATTGGCTACGGCGCAGCCGTCATCCTATTCGTCGCGGAGGTCTACTTCCACTGGCAGGTCCGCCTCATCCGTCTCAAATGGAGGTCGAGGAAAGCAGTGACCGAACCGGTGCACCTGATGTCCGTCGCGCGCATGCTCAGCCCGGCCAACAATCCCGTTCAGCAGCCCATCACGGAGGACCTAGAGGAAGAACACGTTGACGATGAAATGACGGCTCGTGCACGTCATGTACCGCAAGCACGTACTTATTTCTGAGAGGTGAATAAAGGCTTACTCGATCGTTGCGTGTCGTTGCTGCGGAACCATAGCGGCGGCTCACTAGAATACTGTCACAATATTTTGCTGTATCTGGTTACCGAAATTTGCATGTTACTGTCTTGACAAGCCAACTAGGTTCTGTTCATGTCCGCATTTCTCATACTTTCTGCGTTCATTTGCTTGCTGGCATGGGAAACAAGTAAGTACTTTTCTCCGTATTTTATCCATGGCTGCCTCTTTTAGGAACACAACTCAGAACAAGCGACAGCCTGCCGTGCAACGTGATGAAGCAGTTGTAACGCCGAATCATGCGGAGCCGCCAGCGGACGTGCCAGTGCCTCGCGAACCTGCTCGCAAAGAACGCCATAAGCCGGCCGGATCCCGTGAAGCCGCCCCAAAACCGGTAAGTGGCAAAATACATGCGGTTCTCGATGAATACCGCGTTTTGGTTCAGCAGCCCGCGAAGTCCGAAGAAGAGCCCATACCGCATACGCCGGCTCCGACGCTGATGCACACGTCCAAGTCAAAGCCGCGGAAACCCTCCGCCGAGAATAGCCCCGAGGAGAACCCGCCAGCGCCAAAGAAGCAGTTCGTCCGCAAGGGGGTCGCCGTTGAGAAGGAGGAGAAGACTGAATTCGAGCGCGTGAAGGCTCCGATGAAACCCGCAAGGTCGAGAAAAAGCAGCCGATCCAACAGCCACAACAAAAGTGCGGAGCGGGCGCAGAACAAAAGTGCGGAACGGACGCAGGCGTAAGTGATTTTAGATAGGCTCAACTTAATATCGCAGCTTTCAGAGAAGACACTCTGGAGCAGACGCAGGACGAGGCTCACAAGACCCAAGAGAAGTCGCAGGACTAACCCGATGTCAGTAGACCCTATTGATGTAGTCATTTACAAAGAGGCAAATAAAGGACGTCCGCCAAAATGAATGAGCCTGGAAGCATGCCGTGGGTGCGTCGATTAAGGTGGCTAGGGTAGCGCGGAGGGCCTTTTGTTGTGCTCGTATGTATGAGTCGTTCAACTTGCATTTGTGATGCTGCCTTGCTCCGCCAAGCATTGGGTGCGTTCTCGGACCGTTATTAGCCCTTAGGCTAATGAACGACTTTGCCTCGCTGGTTGCGCAATGAACTGTTCAGGTCGACCGGTTTCTTCCTTTCGACGACCCTTTCAAGGTGCGTCACGTCTCGTGTTTATTTTTTCGGCTGGCCCTAATCGCACGCGATTTGGGCGTTTGTAAACATGGACTCGTGCTTCCTAACATCGTTGTGCATCGCTTTATGCTTTCTAGTAGTTTCTTCGGAAATCTCGCAGCTGAGGCTCGTCAGCCAATCGAGATGCGGTAAGGCCAGTAGGCTCTGTGAAGTGCACAAGGCGAAAGGGTGCATTTTAGGAAGCCCACAGAATTATTCGGTACTCTTTCCTGAGCATCTGCGCAGCGCATCCTTCAGTCTTGAACGCGTAGCAGCCGATGGACTGGACGGCAGCATGTGTTTCCTGGTGGAACTCCCACCAATGAATATATCCATGGACACTCATTTGAGCAACCTCTGCTTGTTCCAAGAAATGTTTGTCCCGCATCCCTTTGTGCGCAGGCTGGAGTGCATACGTCCCCCAGTGAATGCGAGTACTCGTCTCAGCGCTGTTGGAGACTGGTGAGTCCCGGCTACGTACACAAAAGTATTGTGTATCGTCAGTTTAGTTCGCACTGCGAAATCTGTAGTGGCCTTAGCCCGACGCAGAATGATGCCTCGCTGCGAACTCAGCTCCTTAAAAGTGGACAGACCGTCTTATGCGATTCTTTGACAGAGAGCTCGCACGAGAATTTATCGCTGCGATTCTGCATTCCCTCAGAGAATTACTTCTGGCGTCGTCTTGGTGCACTTAGGAGTACAACGGAACGGTGGACGAACGGCAATCCTTGGGAGTGCGATCCGCATCGCGTAAGAACGACGCTCTGAACGCATGCCTTTATACAAGGTCATTCAGATCAACGTGGTACTACGTTTCTACTTTTACGACGACAGCAGGTTGAAGGAATCCGATTTCCTACCGCATCCTTCTCCATCCCCACTCAGTCACCTTGGCTGCTATGAGTTGAAGTTCTCATTTAAAATGGGCTCTCAGTGGTACCGACGAAGCGAACTTCCTGCAGATTGCGAGCGGTTATCCGAGCTCGTCGACCCACTGGACAAAGACTTCTTGAGAACGTGAGGGATTCTAAGCAGGCGTCAGTTACGAAGGCGTTCGCATCATTGTGTCTTATGGTGCGCATTGTAGCATGTTGCTTAGACACTTCTGTACCCTCATGTTCTGCGAGTATTTGCACGCAACGAGCAAAAAGAAATGGCCACAAAGAAGCCGGCGGCTCAGTCTGATGATCACTCAATTTTCGCATGGTGCAGACTTTCCTGCTGTCCTAGAGAGCAATGAAGAGCTAGCGAGGCCGTTTTAGTAGGTTCTTATTAGTCGCTAGCTCACTCAATCATCTTTCGTGACAATACAAACTATAACACCGGCAGAGTCCGACTAGGACCATAGCGCGCCTCCGTATTTGCCACATAACGTGACGCATGTTGCAAAAGGATGACTGGGAATCTGTAGAAGACTCCATCCTGACTTTGATGTCTAGAACTGGTAGCTAATCGTCTTTGTTGGACATACCCGATACCGCCCGCGGTTCATTGCTTCACGTAGAGTCCGACTGGGCAACCGTTTACACTTTTGTCAGTATTCCCAGAATGAAGTCTACCGAGAGCACAAGAAACGCCTTGCTGAACCCATTTTTGTAATGGTCCGTACTCTGTCTTGCCACGAACCCGTAGAGTTGCCAGGTAACTGGACTACGTGACCGTAGACTTACTGACCATGCTACGAAAAGACGCAGGCGCCAAATGTGGCATAGGTACATATTTCGAAGCGTCTAGTCCATAAAAGAAGCGTCTATCTGAGCAGTACTGACCCTGTCTTCATTAGGCACTGCTCTACAAATTGCGTGTGGAATAAAGATCCAGATGGCGCTTTAGAACAACGACGTGCTCAGAACATGGCACCTGCTGTGCAAGTGGTCAGTGGATGCGTGCTCGGTATCGCATCTCTAAGCGTCTTCCTGTTCGCGCTCTGTGTAATATACGCATTTCTGAAAAACGGTTTCCTTAGTGAGGGACAGAACAGCGTCTACGTTCTTCTTTTTGCTAACGTCGTCTCCGACGCTATGCATGTTTCACTTCTGGCTTTCTACCTCGCACCCTCTACGATCATCCAGGTAGTGTTTAAAGAAAGAATAAGAACAGCATCGGTTTGACTCGCTGTTCTTCAGGCTTGGATTTTTCCTGGCGGCATAGAAAACGGATTGAACAAAGCTGTGGGTATCCTCTGCCTGACCACGTGGTACCAAGCAATCACCGGCCAGGTGATAATGGCAGTAAACAGGTTGATCTCAAACCTACAATAGGTATAAGCGAGGTTAGTTTAGGGTCGTCCTGGTGGTATTCCCTTCGTTCAGTTCGCTTTTCAAACGGAGGAATGCCGTCGTGGTGGCTGCAATGATCTTCCCTATATCTGCTCTTCTGGCTCTGGTCTCCGACCTTGTACTTCCTTGTTGCACGTAAACGTTTCTAATGCTACGAGAGTGAATAGCTTCGTCGCTTTAGAATATACCTGTACTACTATACATTTGGCTACTACTACCTTGGTGAGGGCGAGAACTACGCCAACGCCTTCGTTGATGTGCCCGTAGACGCACTTTGCTCGGCTGTAGCGATGACATCGTACGGAATGGTACGCCAAAGGACACATATTTGCAAATGCCTTAGTGTCTATTGTAGATATTCGTGTATGTGTACATGACGCGAAGGAAAGTCAACGCTTCGATCAGTCAGAATGCGCGGAAGCAACGTGGAAAGGAACTGCGCTACACGCTGCAGTTTGCAGTCCTTGCTTCCATTCTTCTCTGTAAGCGAATGTGTCGCTGCCCTTTTAAAATTTTCTCTAGTTGAGTGGTCGAGCATGCGCATATTCCCGCTTATCCTTCCGGCCAACATCCCTGAGCTCAACGTAATCACCACCTACTTGATGCTGATTCATTGCTCGTCCAATTCGCTTGTAATGTTAGTAGTGAACAGAGAGGTAATATTCCTGACGACTCTTGATCCGCCTTACGCAACCCTACTTTTCAGTTCAAAACGAAATTTTGGAGGACTTGGAGCCGTTCGAAAGTGGTAGGCGTGAAGACAATCTCGAGCGGTGGCGGGACTCGCGACAAAACCAAATAAAGCCGGGCTTGGAGTACTCCAAACAGCCAAGGCCATCTTGCATCGTTGTGCAACAGACACGCACAGGCGTCTGTCCATATACCGCTTAAATGTACCAAAGTACGAATTGTTTCTCTGTTGGGTCACGGTAACATGTGTAACAGTAATCCGCACGTTATCAAACTGTCGAAGGTATCGTTATGCGTTACCGTTAACTTGCGCCAAACTGGGCCAGTGCCAGAATGCCCTAGATTCGTGTTAGTGCTTTGAGCATTGTGGCCCTTAGTTCGCGTAAAGGCAGTTCAAGTTCGTAAACGCACATCGTCCATGGAGAAACTTTTGAACAATAAAGCTAAGTCTCGAATACGTCCTTTTAGCCACCCACCAAAGGTACTTGATTTGCGTAGAGTCAGCTCAAGCCCGTACGTTCAACGTTAAGACGATACCAGTCCGTTGGGGTCAAGTCATTATGCAAATTTACCTGCTTTGAGTGTATATAAGGCTCCGATTTCAGCTGAGTGTATCAATCAGCCGGTTGGCGACAAGCTCGTCTGCAGTTCTCGTCTTCAGCAACTCGACTTCGCGTCTCCTTAGCATCGTCCTTGCTCACTATGGGTGACCAAAGCGCCTACATGCCTGCTCTCAGTAAGTCCCTTTCCTATCCCCTCCTCCGCCGTGTTCTCACCGACTGTTCGTTGTTTAGGCCAGGAGAAGCCGAAGCCCCAGGGCTACGCGGACACGTACGGCCAGAAGAAGCCCGATGGGTACAAAAAAGAAGAGTACTACTACAAGGAAGAGAAGAAGTAAGCGCGTCGTCAGCCCTCCCACGCTTCGCCACCGTGCGCCCACAGTCATCCATCGCCTTCATGTAGCATTCCGAGTAGAATAAAGTAGCATCCCAGTCTATTTGTGCATTGCCCGTTAGATTAGGCTAGTTTCGATGAGTAACCGTAGCGCTCATTCTATCATGATCATTTATCAGTAACCGTAGCGTTCTAAATGCAGAAGACGGCATTCCTCCAGTAAACGGTGTGTTGCTAGCAATACATGTGCCCAGGGTGCTACAGGACTGGCACTTGTCAGGTAATTTGTCTGCATTGCACAAAATGTCATGCGAGCTAAAAGAATTTCGTCCACCTAGGTAACCAGCGACGAATTAAACTCTTCTGTGCCGGCGCAATCAATCGTCCGCAGGGGTCAATAAATCATAACTTCGATAGAAACAGATCGTTGTAACAAGTGGAACCGCATGGCGTCAGTCGCCGAAATTGTTCGTATCTTTCTGTATTCGCGCCTCTTCCTAGGTTTAAGCGATGGGTTTTGTATCGCGTGGCCTGTGCTTCTCTGTACTGATCGCTACACTATCCTCCTGCACACTCGGTAAGTGTGCAGTAAACAATGAAATTACATTCGCTCTGACTTGTCGGCTGGGTCGCGGCTAAGCCGGCTTCGTTTACTAATTTCGGTGTTTTGAGCAAAGGCAGTAAGTTGCGGCGTGAATGAGGTGCTCAAGAGATGCGGGACGTGCAAGGCCACTTGCGCCAATCCCAATCCTCAGTGTGCTTCCGACTGCGGGGAACCCAAGTGCACATGCGAGGAGGATTTCGTTAGAGACCTACATGGAAAATGCGTCCTGGTAGCGGAATGCACGACTGAAGGTATGCATAGTCCCTATGCATAGAGACCATACGACGATCCTTGCAGACTTTCAAGACAAAGGAGACACCATGGACACGTCGGATCGTAAGTCAAAAGATTTTTTCTCACAAGTGTCTCTTCTGCTTTGATCAAAGTGTGATCCCAACGTTTCTAGCCTGTTCCAAGGTCAAATGCGCAACGGGTCGCTGCGTGGAGGAACACGGCAGGGGTGTATGCATTCATACGTCAGGTGGGGACCGGTAAGTCGCCCACAGGAAAAAGCACGTTGTGAATCGAGTAAATTGCAGCCTGCGCAAGTGTGGTATGTCCGCTTCTCAAAAAGTGCGTGGTTACTTCCGCATCGACGACGAAATGTGAATGATTATGCCAGAGCCTATTTGGATGTAAATCGCGTGAAGCTTTGTTATTACCTTGTATCGCCGTTGAGTGCGGCCGTAGGAGTGTGAAAAATATGTATTCGGATTGACCGCGTGGAAGATGACGACGTAATAAAATGAAGGTGTCGTTCTATGGCACTAGAGCGGGCGCAAAACATACGGTAGACACAAAAAACGAAACTGTAAAAAGGACTGGTGGTAGTTTCATAATCTCGGCACAAGCCTTCCGGTTTGTACTTTTTAGCCAAAGCTTTCAGACGTGCACTGTGCTTGAGGTTACTCTTGTCGCAGTGCCATCGTTTCATAAAGGCTGGCCTAGTTTCCACAACATTCATTACAACAACCTAGAAGACTCGTTTCGTGGATAACGGCGTTACAATCTCTAAAGCGCTTGATGTTGCCAAAGGATTCCTGATCTTTGATACTCCGCCAGGAGCCATCGACCCACTTAAAAGGACTCTTGACGACAAGTTTGTAGCTGCACAATTAAGCCAGATTCATGCCCTCACTCTTCAAGGACTCTTAAGAAGTTTGCCTACACCTTTCACAGAGTGCCCGTTTACTGCCGCTGATTGAACAATACGGAATGCCCATTTGGTCTCTTTCGAAAACGTGGCAAAGTATGGCATTATCAAGGTGTACGGATCACTGAGCACCTTCTTAGAAGCGCTGTTTATGTGACGTGCTGAGATCTCCGATCCGCGCACAGCAAGGTCCGGATCTCTTCGAAGCTGCGCATCACAAATTCAGTTGGTAACTGTTAACATTTTAGACCGTAAGTCAAAATATATTGCATTGAGCAACCGTCAGTACTTTTTGTAGGATTTGCTAAATTGCGGCTACTGACACTAACGCTACTAAAGATTTCCCAGTGGGCTTTCGCAAAGAATGCTGGTCAATGATAGAGCATAACGTGACATAAACGTTCGCTTGCCGCTTAGTCGTTCCATTTAGCATTACCTTTGGGCATGTCCCTCATTGTGTCCCTTGGTAAAGGCTCCTACATCGAGACGACAATCATAGCGAATTTTTGTCAGGATAGCTATGAATACCTATATGCGTGACCCGCTCAGGTCCCCCGTTGACAATGACGTTACTATATTGGCAGGAGATGTTGAATGCGATGAGGCTGACTGGACAATGTTGCCGGGTTGGGCTACCAAATGAAGATTTCTCCGAATAAAGCCTCTTTGAACATCTGGATCGTTTTAGTTTTGGTTTATGAGGCTTGTGAATCCCTTGTGGTGGCATTTGTCAGACAGGTCTAATCCGGTCCCAAAGAACTACGTATGTGTTGTGGCAGAACGAGTCGTCTACAATTGTTTTGAGCGTGGGAACTTGAAAACAGAGGCTATCACAGTAGTGTCGCTTGCGTCTTCCCTCGAACAGCAGGACCCGCCTAGCGGTCCTGCTGTTTTGTTGAAACGTCCACGCTTAGGGACTGGGTCGTCTAGTTGTGAACCCAGGTCGAGCCATACTATAGTGTGGTGAAATGCTAGTAGTTGGTCTCTACTCCTGTGTTTGGTTGCAGTAATTTGCCCGCATTGACTTCGCAGCAACGCTGCCTTCTTTCACAACAATCCTTTTGAACATCACAAGATCTAGTTTCTGCACGCTTACACACACACACTACCAAAAGGCTTCAGAGGTCCAAATGGATCTCTGGTTGCCTTGCGGACGGAAATATACCTTGCTTGATCTTGCCTTAACTTGTACTTTTTTCGGAATTCTCGATTTTGTATTTTCTTAATGTGCCTATCGAGGGAAAGCGTTCTTTATTGTAGGGCAGCAATCACAACCGCATCCATTGTGCCTACGCGACTTATCTCAGGTTAATTAATGCATACTTGTGACTTCCACGTGAACAGTTGGTTATGCAGGATGTAATGAAAATGAAGAATGACGCTCTTGCGCAACATACTAGCATTTCGGGATACTATGGGACCGCGTAGCCAAAGCCAACAAAAATTGTTGTGACATGCACAGAACTATGCAGGCGCCTCCGTATTTCTAGGCGCGTAGTGTTGCTTCACGCTCCGCGTGCGTACAATGATTAGAATTGTAGGCTTGAATTCAATCCGAGCCAGGGTGATGGGACCCAGGGGTAGCCGTAGAATTGAGGCCATGAATTTTACCTGTACGACTGCTTCTGCAACGTAGTGTATTAAGCACGTTACCCTATACTTGCATCGAGAGTTCGAAGCCTGTTACTTTTGCTATGAGCTCTGTTCTGTCGTCGTTCATCTTTTGTTCCTGATCTCGAGGACGTGCCTTCTCCATAACAGAGAAACTGATGTCGAACTTGTGGGCTGTTGGACCCCTCTCGAAGCGACGCGGTAGCGGCCGTGCAATTAAAACGGAAAAATAGCTGACCAGTATGGAAACCGCCCGATTCCTACGGGATCGCTAGGGCCTGCAACAAACCGCCATTCACGGTTGCTTGCGTTAATGAGTCCATGGATCAGGCCGGCTCACTCATTACCGCGTCCATTGAGGGGAACGCGACGAATAAGGCAGGATTGCCATGGGAGGATGGGTGGCGATCGGCACACAAGTGAAAAAGAGCCACGCATTCATCGTCTCCCTGGAGGACACCTTTGAAGGGGAGTTTTAAAGACCTCGGCAATGGAGCGACCGGTTCTATGCTGCTTTCTGAAAAGCGCAACTTTACAAGGAATCCTTCGTTAGGTCAGAATGGAACGTAAGATCTACTTCCGCTTCGTGAGCTCCTTATTCGCTTGGGTCTCTGCCAGAAGACGCGCATGTTGCCGCGTCGGTGGTCCTTGGAGTTGATTTAAGACCCAATTCCTTCTTCATGGGATGATGTGAAATGTTTTAGTGAAGGCATGTCATGCGTCGTAACCCGGACTTCCAGGGCAACGATTCCTACAGGTAATAGAAGTACAAGAAGACCATTCCCGCCGCAAGCCGTCGAATAAGGTTAAGGCTTGCATGTACAAGTCTTTTTGTTCGACTTACCCGTTCGGTATAATTTTCCGATGCCCGGGACCGGTTTGCTGCGCAGTTGACGTTGCTCATGAGATTCCTAGTTGAAGCCAACGCTCAAGGCTTTATGTTGCTAACTAATGCCGATGAAAGAAGGCTGGACAAGTTTTCGTTCACGTTCGGGTTCGTCAACTACATTTCATCCTTCTGACCATTGTTCCATTCTCGGTTGCTGATCTCTTTACCACTTGCTTATCCGATACCGGAAACCTCGCAAGCGAAGGAGCTACGTTTTTACTCCTAGGAACAGCGTCATTAACTTGCGCTGGCTCGACGGAAATAGTGCTCACGATTGTATGAAAACGAAAAAGCAAAAAAAGATGCCGTGACTGGACGTGAACGCCTAAGTCTTGTGATGTCAAGTGTCAGCCTTTCTTCGCGCATACGGTTATGCCAGGTTTTGTTTACCGCGTAGGGTCCACTCGCATGACATGCTACCTTGAATGATGTGCTGTCCAACTTATTAGCCTCTGAACCATCATTGGCCATTTGTGTTCCTAAACCTGTAAACCAGCGTCCCCAGAGACGCGTTGCAGCCGTTCTAAGTAGACCCGTTAAGCGTGATGTTCCCTGGTGGATGGGATCTGTCGTTCATTAGGCCTGCAAATATTTGCCGTACCCAAACAATTCTGGGTAAAAAGGCGTTTATAATCTGACTTCTCACATTTAGCGACGTGCTCGATGTTGCCTTGAACCTTGTGTCGCGCGACTCCATTCTGTCGAGATCATAGTTGCTTTCCAGGATCATATCGAGATGGACTCCTCGAGCACAACCGGGCTGAGTCTTCGCGACATTCACCACTACAACGAACGAGTCGCTTCCGTGCTTTCGCTGGTGTTGAACGGCATCTTGAGCTACCTGCTGATCACCGAGAAGAACGAAACGCTGAAGCCATATAGCCGCATTTTGCTGCAAAATGCGATCGTAGATGTTATCTACGTCTTCGCATGCTTGGCCGTAGAATTCGTAAGCATCGTCCTCAAGCGTGAGCCGGACAAACAAGCATTTTAGCAAGTGGAATTGAACAACGGAGTGATGATCTTCATCGTGAACGGATACTTCAAGGAGTGGCCCATCGAATGGCACTACCTGCTGATATGGATCTGGATAACCGTTATGACGATGACAGTCCAGGTCGTGCCCATCGAGTTCTTCTTCCGATACATGCTTGTGGTCAAGTAAGTTCCGTCCATCACAAAACCTTGCACCCAGCGGCTTCTTTAGAAAGAAGCTCCTGAACATTTGGGAAATGCTCGGATGTTGCTCGATTGCGTTTCTCCTCGGCGCTTGGGATGCGACTCTTTGCGTACTAGCGTGTATGCAAACTCCTAACCCGCACGAAGACTACGGCGACTTGATGCAGCATCCGATGTGGTTCGACCGAAATGGAACCCAGACGACGTTCCTCGCGGCTGACAGAGTAAGCAAATCGCCTTTTAGCCCACAAAGCCAGCGATTTGTAGTAGAGCAGAATTGGTTCTTCACGTAAATTTTGCCAATCATCAAAAAGCTACATCCCTGAGTTCGGGAAGTGGCATCCCTCAGTACGATATCCTTACGGAGACGTGTTTGGCTTGACCAACCTCTATCAGTTTAGTCCCAACCATTCCTCCTTCTGTTCATCTTCAGCGGCACAACTATGGACATTGGGGCATACACCCTGATGCTCCTACTGAGCTTGAAGACCCACGGCATCCTTGTGGGCATGAAGGGAGAAATGAGTGCAAAGACGAGCTATATGCAGAAACAGATGAATCGGATCCTCGCTGCTGAGGTAAGTCGCTTATAGCACCTTAAAGTTTTTCTCATACCTAAGGGAATACTTTGATTTGGAGTTCACACATGCGCACATTTTCAGGCCCTATCAGTTCTGTGCATATCCATTACGCCGGTGGCGATCTTCATGATGTTCCTGTTTTTCCGCTGGACCATCGTTGGGTCTGGCCTCGTACTCACGATGATCATGGCGTGGATTCCCATCATCAACCCGGTAAGGGATTCGTTAAGGGAGGACTATGCAGGCTACGCAGTCGACACTACTACCCAGTTGTTGAACAGTGCATCACAACAGTAGAGTGACAAACAAAATTTAGATCACCAAAATCCTGCTTGTGGGTCCCTACCGTCGGCGGGTCCTACCTCGAGCATGCTTGAGCATCGAGGAAGCGCAAATGCGCAGATCGACGGAAAAGGAGAAGTCGAATTCAGGAAGCAACAAGAAGCCCTCCACCTCCATTACGACGAGCAAGGTCGCACCGACACCTCAAGAATCTCCTCAGACGTCGAACTGATTGTGTGATCTCGTGTTTATCCGTTTTGCGAAGTTCTATTCGTAGATTGTCAGTATAGTCCCGCAGTCGCTATCCGTATACATATCGCAGCGTTAACAAAAAGGGTCTATGAAACAGAATGTTTAATCTTTTCCGGTTTGGTTATGCGATCCTACAGTACGTCAGTCTCTGGTGCATCGCTGAACGAGGTCCTTCATCAGGGTCACGTGGTCGTTTGAGTCGTTCAGCGCAGGAACGTAGGAAAGCGTCTCGCCCCCGGCAGCCAAGAACTTGTCTCTGTAGTGAATTGCGATCTCTTCGGTAGTTTCCAGACAGTCCGCAGCAAATCCTGGAGCAATGATTGTCACAAGTTTTACGCCTTTCGTGGGGAGCTCGCTTAAAACTTTGTCGCAATCAGGCTCCAGCCATCTAAAGACAGGAACAATGCCATCGGCTATGACTATCGGGGATGCTCACTTGTCATATCCGAAGCGGGACTGGAAAACGGTTTGGTACGCATCCGATGCCAGCATCAGCTGTTTTGCCACCATGCTTGTGGTTTCGTGGCATTGCGCGAAGTACGGATCGCCACGGTCCACGTGCCTTTGTGGCAACCCGTGGTAGGAAAATAGTAGCGGATGATCCTTCGAAAATGCGGTACTGACTTCTCTAATTCTATTCTCCAAAGCCTAAGGTAGAACGTAAGGGACAGTTGCCCAGCTCGTTCCTTACCTGGATGTAAAGTGGATGGGTATGATATCCCGAAATGAAATGGACCGATGGAATGTAACGCCATGTGGCTAGAACGGAGGATATGCTCTCATAGGACGTTCCAACCGTTGACGACGCGTACTGAGGGTATAGTGGCAGGGCAATCAGCTTTTCTATGCCACGCCGTCCAAAATGTTCCAACGCATCCCTGACAGAAGGGCTCCCGTATCGCATAGCCAGCCGTACGTCATAATCCTAAAGGCTTGCCAGTATCAGTTTTCGAGCTCGACAACCAGGGTTCCCGGCTGCCTAATATATCCGATGCGGCACAGTGACATACCGGTAATTCCTGCTGAATCTTCTCAGACAATTTCTGCGATGTTACCCGCAATGGTGACCCTTCGTCGGTCCATACGCTTTTGTAGTGGCGTGCCGTCCTCGATGAGCGTAGGGGTAGCACTAGTCCGTGTAAAATCGGATACCAAATCCATCGAGGAGTATCCACCACTCGACGGTCGCTTAGAAATTCTGCTAGGTAACGACGAACCGCACTCGGCGTAGGTGCATCCGGCGTGCCAAGGTTAACAAGCAAGACCCCAATGCGCTTCTTGGACTTAGCGGAGGAACAGAGCGAACTTGCTGAGACAATCAGCGGAAGCGTCGACGCTCTGACCGCATTAATCATTGCGTCATCCAACCTTCTTCTAGTAACAACAGTCGCGGTCACGGAATGGCGAAAGACCCACTGATAACGACGCCAGTTGCTTATTAACTCCTCGCGTCCATCCTTGCGATATTCATTCATCGCATTAACAGCTTGTGCTCAGTACTTTGTGCGCAGCTGATTAATCTTGCAGCTGCATGCGGCTTGAGAGCAAAGGAACCAAATATTTATTTGCTACGCATCACCCACCGGAGTAACGTGGGGACTGGAATGAATTGTGTGTACACTGGAGATTGCCAAAGAGAGAAATGAAGAGATCCGGCAGAACAAGAACCACCGGTGAATGATGTTACTGTGCAAGCGGGACCCCGTGATGCGGCGGCTCCGCATGGCGGCTTCGGTCCTTGTCCAGGCTGAAGTCCGAGTGCTTCGTCTCCACCTCCTCCTCGTTGGCCTTGCGCATGATGTTGTAGCGCTTATAAGCGGTGCGCTTGCCCGTCTTCAGGTTGCGGATGAGGTAGCGCGGTTCGTCCGGCGTGGCGTGCACGCGTACCTTCGCTAAACAAATGTGTATGCACTCACGAAAGGGAGTCGAGAAAGGGTAAATTCTTACGAGTCTTCGGCGAAGCAGACTTGGCCTCTCCGGTCTCACCGGTGATCACTTGCTCGATGATGCCGACGCTGGAACGAGGCGTGTTGTGAAGCGGAATGTAGACGACGGGCTCGCCCACGCTGTAGTCCTCGCTGGTCTCCTGCTTGGAAAGCTTGAACGGCATTTTCTTAACTAAAGGCAATGCGTTTTTTTGCTAATTCACAATAACGTTGTGCTAGGAAAAGGTGTGGACAACTAGTTCGTGCAACACAAACAAACAATACAGACGTTGAGCATTAAACAAGCGAAGTAAATTTATCGTGGTAAATGTGAGTGTGCAGCATGGTCCCAGAGCTGTGTGCAAGTGACGGGTGGTAAACACGCTTGTTTACGTGTTCCGACACTCACTGAGAAGGATAAACAAGAGAAGGCGTGGCCATAGCCCCTTGCGCACTCGCTAGTAAACAACCCTCAATTCTGACGCAGCTGCTGGCATCGAATGAGGAAAACCGGGTTCCTCACGTTGGTTTATTTATATTGAAAAGTATTAACTAAAACTACGGGTACGCGGAAATAAACGCCAAGTAGCTTCGCGAACGGTGAAGTTAAGCGAATCTTTCGCGAGAAACGGCGAAGACGTCGCGGGAGTTTAACTCGCGGATGCTGAAAAAGGCTGTGCAAAAGTTAGTTTTCGTTTTAGAGAAACACTTAGCATGTGGGAACCTAGTGTGCTTAGCTAGCTAATAAGTCACAATTGTAACCTAACTTATAGCGTGCACACTGCCTCCTGTAACAGCTTTGCGCAATTCCTTTACTTAACGAGACTCCTATAAACGCGGAACAATAGCTTACAAGGCACAAACTAGTTAAGACACAAGTAAAAAGCAAAAGTAGACGAGTAAAGGCAGCAAGTGGAGAACCGAAGAGCGACGAAGTGAACACGACCTCAGGTGGAACGACAACTCAATTTCCACGGAGCCCGATTTTAGGGCAGACGGGTTTTTTTATCGTACGAAGAATTTCGCTTTGAAATCGCGAAGCCTTTGCCCAGATGAAAAGGGACTTTGCTGGACGAGGCTTCGTCCAGCAGGGACGTGGTAAAACGTTCCAGAAAATTTTGCCTCAGACGGGCATCGAACCCGGGTTGCAAAGAGGAAGCGTTGTGGCGCTATACGCTAGGCCACTGCGACAAGT
>JNEY01000022.1:693812-704745 GCA_020875895.1 Aphelenchus avenae | reverse complement strand
AGAGAACAAAGGGAGGAATGACAGCGTTTCTTTATGCCGCTTAAGCTTACAACTGGCTGAAGTCCAGTGTATCTTAGCCCGACAAAGAGAACTCAGGCGGAAAGCAAAAGCTACGAAATTGTACATACGATACCCTAGGGGCTACAACGTTCGCCAACATCCAGTCGATAAGCGCACTTGATCAGAGGGGTAACAGGTACGTTAAGTGACTTCGAAGCGTCGCGATAGGACGACAAATAGGTAGACATGCATCGTATGGGAGTAGGACGAACCGAATCTTGCGGGTCTGCGGAGGAGAAGTGCTTGTAGCATGAGTATTCGCATCGCTTCACACGAGGACTTCCTGCCACTCTATTCGTAGGCCTCGGCGATAGCAAGTAAGAGCATGCTAGTAGAAAGCAACCTAGCGGCTACATAGGTAAGCTGCGTGTGCTGTCACATGTCGTGCTACCTGCGTTGCACTAACTCGCGGAACGAGACGCAAGGTGGCAAATTAGGTTCGCGCTTTAGGAAAATGAAATCATATAACCGCTTTAAGTGCTAGAGTAAATGAGAGTCATTCTGAACGTCGCTTTACCATTCGTTCTCCGGGCAGGTGCTCGTTCCATGGAGTCCGCTAGGGACATAAATACGCATGTATGCGTAAAATCTTTCGCCCCCTCGTTTCACTGGTGCACTAATAATGTTATGAGGCAGCACCTGAACAGCGATGCTGTTCACTGATCGATAGACGTTTTATGTTTTAAAGATATGATAAAGACAACAAGTCGCGCAACGACAAGCTAGGTATTCGAAATCCTAGCTGTTGCCACCGGTCCAACAGGTTCAGCATGGGGCTGGAAAACCGCTCGGAGCGTTGAGTAGGGACAGGAACGCATGCTTGCGTGTAATTGTCCTACAGGGAATGCTGTCCGTCGGGCGCGTAGGCGCACAATTCCTAATAAGCATGGCGCCTCGGCACAGGGAGAGGTACAATTATCATCAGTGTCGACGGCGATAACCAAGAACGCCACTTGTGCGGAAGCCTTAATTAGGCGCGCCTTAAACGTGCCAACAGAAGTCGACAGAAAATGCAGTCCATGTCTTTTACGAACAAAAACCCGCGGGAAGAATGTGGCGCAATCGTCCATCTGCCCACGTGGCATAGCATCCCTTGCATCAGGATACCAAACTTCAGCAAGTCAGATTCCAAGCGAAGCGCTACGAACTTGTAACGTGCAGTAATATCTAAGCGACCTCTCCCATATCAAATTGCCCTCAGTGCGCTTTTTGGGTACGTGAATTGTTCGCAAATAACAAAGGTAGGAATTATCAGTCGCTTAGGAAATTATAGGGTAAGTGACATACAATCCCTTTGACAAATCCCCATATACCTAAACGAGACCAATGAACTCAACGGTCCTGCGGCATTGCGAGCGAATCTTAATCGTTCTATTCATTTGCAAAAGCAGATTCAGTGGCGTGGGTGTCGATCTCCCAAGAACGATGCAAGCTGCCGAATGCAACAATGTATGCTAGCTCACCAGGGTGACAAAGGGCCCTATGAGCGAGCGTGCTAAACGCTAGTCAATTCCCAATGGTGAACACAGCCTGTACGCGACGTGTTGAAATTGAGGTTGATACGCCTTAATTAAAGCTTGAAATGCGCTCCGTCCTTTGGATGAACAAAGCAAGCCTACCCTTTGTATTCAACCACCCTAGCAGTCAACGAGCGCAAATCAAATGTTAACGTATCAATAAATGCCTGTAGCAGTTAGTGTCACGCGTAGCCAGATCATTGGGTAGCGCTAAGCCAGTTCTGAGACCCGCACAGGAGTTCACGGAAGAGAAAGTACAACTCTGCCTGCAAGCTCTCGTCATGTCATCGCGTGCCGGTATGTTGAACAAGGAACCATATACTGCAGGTTCCGCGTAAAACCGGATGATCCGCAGAGTCTGGGGCCCAAAACTTGCATGCTATGTGGGTCTGTGGCAGATTTAAGCTCTTCGGGAATATACATGCAAAATGCCAAATAGAAGCAACAATTTGGCTTCAAAAAAGAAACACATACGCTTCTTTTGCGAACGCGAACGATGAAAGCAAGGTAAATATAATCAAGGAAAGGAACGTGTTGTTCAGAGCGGTGGTAAAGAGTTCGGAACCGAAAAACGTGCACATGTTCAACACAGCTCTCACCGACTACAAAAGTACAGCTGTCGGGTACTAAGAGAGCAGTGCTACCGCATAACCAAAACCTTTCATTAGACGATGTCAGGTAGATAAGAATAGTTTTAAGTAAAATGATGCACTGATCACGTTACCAGAGAAAGGCAATTTAACCGAACTCTTTTGACTACCTAAAACGGCTCTTAAGGATATGCATACGTCCAAACAAACAATTTTCAAGGATGTTCCGCCTTCCTTAAGGTGATCAAAGCGTGCTAAAATCCACCACCTCGGGTTACAAAACCTAATTGACGATGAATGCAACAAGGACGCACTAGTTCAGCCCGAACTCTCTTCCAAACAAACAAAAACCTCGCACCAAATCCCCGTGTGAACCTCGGGCTCAATTACCTCATCGGTGTGGGCAAATGCCTTCCTGTTCATGCGGGAAGTTTTCCGATGTGAAAAGAAAGGGTTACCTAGGCGACTCTCGGCATGTAGGTCGTAGCCGGTCGACACGCGGTAGGTTCTTGAAAATGCTCACAGACGCGACCGCGACATAAGAATGCAGCGTCAGACAACGGTAGCGCAAACGGTGTCGTTTTCGCAGCAGAAACGTCGAAGTTCGGCGCTCGACGGAAGGGGCGAACGCCTCCTCAGCCCATGCTCGCGTGCGCAGGAACTAACCTAGTAAACGGTCGGCGATAATGCAACCTTGTAGCCAGATGTAGGTTCATCAGTGCGCGGAGACCACGAGCATAGGCAGAGTACGATAAATCAGATGACAACTCTGAATTCTAGAAGGAATCTGTCCTCTGTCCTCCCTGTTCCCTTACCCTGTTCAATTCTGTCCTCTAAATTACGTAAACGCTAATTACATTATCATCCTTTGTGATTTTGTGCACTTGAAAGCTCGCACATTGCAATATTGTACGCAAAATCGCCCTAAGGAGAAGCACCGGCTACAAGACAGTTTGACTGTACGCTAGCTGCTAGGTCACATACTTGGTGCGACACACACCGGTTTGCAGGCTTTGCGAACCAAACCGGATCCGAGCTGTAAAACCCGATTCCGATCCCTCCCATTGTCAAATAAGCAAGTACAGTAAAAAATTTTTTAATAGGCTGAGCTTTACTGAACATTTATGCTGCGCAAGCAGGATATGCTTACTCCGAAGACGGAAGCTGAAGACAACTATGCATGACACCGAAGAACACGACAGACCGCATCCTTGGCAAGTCATATGGAAGTCGAAAGCGCTCTCTTTGTCTAGTCTCGTAATGTGTTAACGTATGAGGAGGAACTGTTAGTTTTCGAGGCAAACTGCACATTCTGCTTAAGAGCTCACGTAGTTCGTGAACCATTTGGATTGAGCAATACCACAAATGCACAAATCGCCTCATATAATTTTTCAAAAAATGATTAGGTACCTGCGTCTGTCCCGAACTCGCAATTTATCCCGAGACGGTTTGTTGCATTTCAGCGAGCCGTTCATCGCATCTTTGCCTAGCTAGCGGTCCCTACCTGTGTGCCAAGTCAGTCTGCACTGTGACTTAATTCCCATTGGTTGTTGTGATTGCATGTTTTTGAAATTCTACGCATCCCTGTGGGAATACTGCGTTTCCGGAAATCGTTGGGCAAGTTGGATGTATGAAAACGCCATCCGCAATTCGCCGCTCATTTTTGTGTGTGGTGCATTATCGTCGAAATTATACCGTCGCCGTCAACCTGATTTGTTATGTTGCAAAGCTAAAAGAAGCGAGGGGAGCGGCAGACATCTTACGGTCATAACAAAGCCTTGTGCCGGCTGTACGCAGCAGTTCACATTTGCAACAGGTGCTATGCTCCATGTTGCCTGATTAACGCAAAGGTTGTCGTGTCGGTGCTAACCGATGCCTGCCCACGTAGAAGGGCAATCAGTTACACAAATGGTTTACGGAAACGTCAGTCTTCAACTGTTTTATTTGCATGCAACATTGCACGCGGAAAACATTTCGTGTTCAGTGAAACAGTAAAAGTTTGTTTTCTTCGACTTTCTTAGGCAGTTAGGGTCACTGCGACACAAGCCTAAGCTCAGGTGCTATGAAGTTTCTGTGCGGTATTTGTGAAACTTAGCACTATGGGGTGGAAACAGCGTGGATGGAGCTATTCGCTTAATGTCAATGTTTCCAAAAAATAGTTACTTTAGGCATTCGTAATGTGGTTACTTGCATGTCTGCAATACCCTAAACAGACGCACGTACCTGCTAGACTCAGTGCTGTCCCTGCTATGCTGAGCATTCCACTAGGCACATGGGCGTCTGCTAGAGTTGTAGCCGAGTAAGAATCTCCGTTCATGCTTCGCTTGCCTTGTACAGTCTCATTATGGCGGGTTACTGCGAAGGAGTGTTCCAGCTTGTTGTCGAGTCCCAATGTTTAGCATAGGATGAGATCCCGACAAGTAAGTTAATACTTTTACTGCTTGCAACTGTTTTGTAAATCCGCTAAGCTTTGTTCCAGCGTGAAAGCTATAGCCCTCTGTGGCTTCGTATGGCGAGTGTAGTTGACGACGACTTTTTGCAAACTGATCCATACGTGGTACCGTCGCCGAAAGTGTTCCCGTTCTCTGTCATCTGTTCGTCGTACCCAAATTCATTCTTGTGTGGTGCTCGTGCGATGATCTTCATCCCAAAGTATCTTCCAAGCTTCCTATACTTACGCGTCGATAATTCAAGTGATTGTGCTTCTATAGGCATGAGTAGAGTCTTGCAGGCCACATGACCGCCTTGAAGTGCTCAGAACGAAGGACCATTCTGCACGCTTTGGTTTGCATTGCCGTTACATAGGTATTCATGGAGGTTCGACCGGTCGTACTGGTTGACCAATTCTCGTTGAGCACGTGCACAATTGTGTTTTACTCAGGCGAATTGGTCCTTCTAACAGTAGGACAAGTGCTTTGCACCCTCGTCCTGATTGTCCTCTGCCGAGTCCGATGCTTCAACCAGGTAAGCTTCGGTCATTTGGTGTTGCATTGCACCGCGACCTCATCCAGAGCCTTCGCTTCCTTCTCGCCAACTTCACGTTCTCGTATGCATGTTCCATTACGTCACGATACATGGTCATCTTACCACTACTTTGCTCTCACATAACTGGCTCCGTTATTGGCCCGGAGGTCTGGTGCCGATGCGCCAAGTGGCTTCACGATGTGTCGATCTTCGTTGGCGAGTTGGACCTAATCGTCGTCGTCTTCGAACGCTCTGTGGCCACCATGGTGCTGACCAACGACGACGAACGACGATCATCCGTGTTCGGAGGACTCTTGGTTGCAGTACAGGTAACTGCTTACGCTTAGACAGTAGTATGGAAAAGCTGCTGGGCAATGCTTTTACAGGACGTTTCAAAATTACGCAATGGTAACTGTTTAGTGGGTAACAGCGTTCGCATTCGTTTGGTACAATCAAGCGACCAATGACACCGCGAAATTCAACTATGGTGGGGCGCCCTGCTTACGCGAATACATGAACAGCAACGTGATGTTTGTTCTGGAAATGGTGTTCATTTTCGTCGACTTCATAAGTGTCTCTGTAAGTACGGTGACAAGTGTTTGCAGGTAGTTGGCACAAATGCATGCAGCATAGTTCGCTTAAGATTAGTAACAGCTGTCTACCTTAGGCATTCTACGGCCTACTGCGTATAAATCGCCGACGCTATGGACTCGGAAAGATTGCTGCCGCGGATAACTACCTCTCGATTAAGTATCAAGCTGCGGAAAACATTCGAATTACGCAACTGCTTTTCCCATTGACCCTCGCACGTTTTGCCGTCTCGACCATAAGCGCGTCGCTGATAATAACTGCAACGGTTGTTGGTAGGGCAACCCATAACTTAGATACAGGTGAGTGCTTTGGTCGGACCAACTAGATTTATGAAACCGTTCAGTACACTTGCTCGGGCAATGCTTCGACCTCGTTATCGCGTCATACGTCGTCATTTTCCCGCAGCTCGCCTTTCACGGGCACAGAAGTCTATGGCGCGAGCTACAGAGAGTCGTGATCTGCTTGCGTAGCAATCCAGTGAGGGATGATCCTACCCCGAACATCCGGGGAATCAACGGGAAGCAGCTTGTGCTTGGAGCGGAAGCAGAGTTCGAGCATCATTTCTCCACACTGAGAGCGCAGTGGAATACGTAGAGCGAGACGCTATGCATTTGTGTCGTTTACTGATGCTTCTCTGTAATGAATTCCCAGTTTGTGCATAAGTATACTGTCGTTTCAAATTTCCCTCAAGTGAGTCCGCGTAGAACTTCATACAGAACGCGGGAAACAGAACTGCAACCGACCGTCGTAGTCTGCAACAATGCGCAAACCAAAGTGGTTTCACAGGATGATCGGAAGTACAGCTGGGCAAACAGTGTAGCCGCATACCAACACAAAGAGTGTCTGCCGTCTCCAACAAGTCCTTCATTCCTGCATGCACATGCGGATTTTGGTGACCTCTATATGCTCCATGACGGCAAAAGAGGATTTTGTTAAAGGATCTGTAACAACCCCACGTTTCGCTGTCACGCGCATACCTCACGAGGTGATCTCCAGTCACCACCAGCGTGACCATGCAGGACCTCATCTCCACGTGGCTCGTGCCGGCCTTCGTGCTGTTCGTCACAGTAGCAACGTCTTATAGCGCGTCACCTGCCTGCAAAGACCCCAGTGGCAACGACGTAGACTGGTAACGAATTTAGGAACCTAAGAGGGTTCCCGATGCATGTACGCCAATAATGGGTGTTCAGGTTCGTTGGTCTAAAACTGCCTAAAGCGGCAGGCCCAAGCGGCTACGAGTACTACTATGCCGACGTGAACAACCTGGAATTTAAGCTGGAAACCAACACCCTAAAGAGTGACCAGGGTGCTGTCGGTCGGACTGCACAGATAGCCATCGATTCCAAGAAGGACACGGTACTGTGGCGTACTACTCTTCACATAAGCGGAACTTTAGAGCAGGTTCACCATCTTTTACAACGACGAACATCCGGACCACAAGCTCGATGGGTACCGAGCTCACATGGTAGGCTCTTGGCAAACCTTCTTTAAAATCGACTGTGCGTATTAAGAAAGGCTTCATGGCGTTTGACGAGACGCAAGGCTTCTGGTTGATCCATTCCGTGCCTCGCTTGGTGGACAGCAACAAGGCATACGAGTACCCAGAGAGCGGAACGAAATTCGGACAGTCTATCCTCTGCGTTACGTACCCTACTTCGGCTCTAGAAGAAATAGGTCAGCCATACGTTTGGTCATGAAGTGTACGAACAGTTTTGGTTACAGCGAAGCAACTTATTGTCGGCCAGCCGTCAATCTACGACTTCGTCGTGCCAGAGTTCGTCAAGTCCAAGTATCCGAGAATGCAGAGGGCGGCCGAGGGCACGACACTAAGCCCAAAAGCATGCGGCTTTCAGCGTATAACAAAGTTAACCTCGAAAGGAGGGCAGACGTTCCTGAGCTTCCAGAAGCACCGACTTTTTGCAAAAGGTGGGCCGTGTCAGCATAAAGCAGCTAAAACGACGGCGGTTCTTAGACCTGTATGCCGACTTGGTTGTGAACCGCATCGGAAAGGATATGTATGTAGAGACGTGGTTGAACGGCGCTGCGAAGGACTACTTGCCGCTTTGCGAAGGACCAGGAAAGGTACATCCGGTTTGACCCACGAGATCAATCCTACGCCGGTTTAGGTGACAAGTTTGAGAAGCGTCAAGCCGGGAGCACACCAATGGACAAGTTCAAACGATCACTCGAAGTGGGCAGTAACTAAGGACCCATCGTGGGTCTGTATCGGAGACGTTAACCGGCAGGTACGTGTAGTCGGTAAATGTGTTTACTACATTTCACTCTAGGAGTCCCAAGCGAAGCGTGGCGGTGGCACCGTATGCTTCCAGAACGAGAAGATCTGGAAGTTCATGCGTGATGCAGTAGAGAGCTATGAGTGTTGCGCCCCAGAAACTGGCTCGCAGTGCGTTGCGCCTCCTGCCAACGGCGCTCCGACAGGAGGAAAAAGCTAATGCACTGCTTTCCTCGTAAGTTCCCTCTCACCTCTTGCAGTTGCAGTTGAAAGTGAACATAAAGGTTTCATTAAAGCGCAGTGTGTTCGAGGGATGTTCGCATTCATTTAATCTTTCACCGAAGCACCTAGTCTGTCCTTCTTGAAGAGTGTGACATCGGGCCGTTCTTCAGCTCTTCGTTCTCCCTGTCAATTCCTGTCGTGACACCGGCAATCTCACCGTATCGGCAGTTTGCTCCGTCTGCAAAGTAGTTTCCGTCAAGATCAACATGGTCAAACTATCACCTACCTTTTCGCGATTGTCCAAGCTTCCGGTCCGTCTGAACCTGCTCAACAGCTTTATCTTCATGAGTTCCTCTCGCGCAGCGCTACTCATCAGCAAGAGAAAGAGTGGTGCCGTACATACGTGGAAGTCTTGGCAGTAGTTTTGAATGACGAACAGCACGCGCACGTCGGACTGCGTCAGCCCCTCGTGAACGACGAAGAAAATGATCTAAAGCCGACGTCGTGCTTTTACGCAAAATGCATCCTACCTGTATCACTGCGGTGGTGAGGTTGTACGCGAGAAGAACAAGAGTGAGAAGGAACAGGTTGACTTCACGATCCTTGCGGCTCTCAGCTGGCAATGAGACTACAACGGTGTTTTTGCGATGTCGAAAAAGCTTCACGCTAATAGCGGAGTTGAGCGACACAATTGAGATGGCGTCGATGACGCTGACCAAAAAAAGTACTAGGCTTTTTCGAATCTAAAAGGGCGACGTCGATGCCAATGATGATCCGGTTGACCATACGCCAAAAGGTGTAACTGTCGAATCCCAGCGGAAGCCTTCACATGGGTTGCTTGCATTCAGTAGCCGGATCGTAGGCTCAGAGAGCCAAATATGCCATGTAAGCGGCATCGGAAACAAGGCAATTGTGACCAGTGATATCGGCAGCAGCCTCGACCATATCTGAAACACTGCGTTAATTGAACTGTGTTTGTGTCCCCGATTAACTTAAGGATGCGCACTAGCTTACTGTTTGGTAGTCCGTGCAAAACATAGCGGTACAGCGATTGAGCGAGAGGAAGAACATAGTCGAGTATGGCGCAAGTAGAGCATAGTATGCAGCAAAGTAGATGAGCGTGTTGAGAAACCCTTGCTCCGGGATAGCTGCATAAAGCCCTAGCAGCAAGGGAG
Organism: Aphelenchus avenae; assembly: GCA_020875895.1. Taxonomy (NCBI): domain Eukaryota; kingdom Metazoa; phylum Nematoda; class Chromadorea; order Rhabditida; family Aphelenchidae; genus Aphelenchus; species Aphelenchus avenae. The sequence goes on along the minus strand of JNEY01000022.1, from coordinate 695,393 downwards.
AGCGCAGGCCTCGAACTGTGACGAAGTTAAATATCCAGTTGACGATGTCCTTAACGTATATGAGTTAGTACAAGTCCTTCTAGATTTCTTACCACGACTCCTCCTACGGCAAAGAGTTTGTAGAACGATGATGGCATACGAAACGAAACAACTATTGTTAGTGCATACAACACCAAGCATGGCAGCGAATAAGCTAGGGGTAGCAGTTCCAGAAAATTTTCGCCTGTGGAAGAGCATTTACCGACTGGTGGTGGTGTGAATGTGGCGGCGTTCATTTACAAGACTTCGAAGATTTAGTGTGCCGATGAAACGAAACGCTACGTTTGAGTGAGAACGCTTATTAAGTCGAGTGGGGCATGGTGAGATTCCATGCGAACCCAAACGGTAGACACTAATGTGGTTACCTTATGAGGCTATTAGCGGAATACCTAGTAAGTATGGAATGCCAATGCGGAAGTGGTCTTGTGAAAATACTAAGAAGCATCACAAAAATTAAGGTCTTTTAGGCCTTCGTCACAGACGTCATTCATAAAGAAGGTCCACTGAACTGCTAGAACTTTAAAGAACTCATGAAACATGGATACAGCGGCTCAAATCACAATCTTCTGAAGTTATCCTTTGAATGAGAACCTCAGCTAAACCCTTTTCCGACCACTTTTTAGAACACAGCGCACATTGTCTCAGATACCATATAGTTTTCTTAACTTGTTGGTCTTCTGCCTCCTATACTAACCTAGATGGAATTGGTTCACGATGCAGAAATATGATGCCGTAGATTTTTTTAAATCAGCAATGGACCGAGAAGAGGAGTGGTGGAAAGACTATATTTATCCGGCAGAGCGCTTTACACAGTGATTGGCTACAAACGGACGGAACCAAAGACTGTCGTGAGTTGCTTTGAAGACTCATCTTTGCTGCTAGCTTAAGCTCGGCAGCGTTTCGTTACGCTAGGATTCTTGTGGAGGTAGTTCAGGTTGTTTTGGCCACGAATTAATCGAGGTTGAATCAACATTGTTTTGGCATTGCCAAGCAGGTGCACTCCGTGCATTGCTTGCTATCCCGTTAGAGCAGGTACGCTTTTGGCTAATCCGGTGAGAGCTGAGGAGATAAATTTCAGCCGATTTTCTTGAACCCTTTGCATGCTGTGAGAATTTCAGCGGTGAAGAAACCCGTCCTCCGAGACATGAATGCGCTATGGTGGACTCGGTTGAGCGTGGAGCTAGTTTTACTGTCGTTTCATCTCAGCGTCACGTTGGTCATCGGCGTGCATGTAAAACGTCGCCATCCGTCCTTCACCACCGGCTTCTTCGTTCTTTATCTTTTGCAGAGTGTGAACGACTGGATGAATTACATAGCGGTACGAACTCTTAGGAGGCTCCGCCTTAATGACTTAAGCAGTGGCCATGTATTCAGTGGCGTACCGAGCACCCAAGTTTAGGGGGGCCAAGAAATTGAGCACCAAAATTGCCCATGGTTCCTCTTAGGTAAAATTTTTGCAGCGGCCAAAAGCCGCCGCGATCACGAGGGTCCTTTGCTACTTTTCTGACCCTCCGGATTTTAGCTGGCACTATGCCCCCCCCC
>JNEY01000022.1:658150-692087 GCA_020875895.1 Aphelenchus avenae | reverse complement strand
ATGAGCTTCACGATAAGCCGCTCGCTGTCGTGTGCTTCGTTGTCACGCGCAGGCAGGAACTCCACGATCTCGGTGGCTGCCAGCTTGCTCAAGTTGGCGCGTTGGATGGCTTGAAGAAATTCCTCAGCGACGATTCCTCCTGGAGCCGGAGTGCCTACAGCCGGCGCGTCTTGCTCGCGGAAGCCGTCCAGGTCGATGCTCATTCCGAAGCGGTGCGTTCCGTTCTGCACGATCGCGAGTCCTTCGTTCAGCGTCGCGGGCAAACCGAGGCGGAGGATCTCGTCCATGAAGAAAACTCGTACCTGAAAGCTAGTAGTGACATATGTGTTACGTTTAAAGCGTATCTCAGCCAACCTACCTTAAGTTTCTCGAGAAGCTCTCGCTCCTCCTTTTCGTAACTTCGCGCTCCGAGGATGGCTACATGTTCGGGGCGGACCTTGGGTGCGTCGCCGAAAATGTTGACAAGACGCGAGTCGCCATGTCCGAGCAGGTGTGCCAACGGCATCCCGTGGATGTTCCCCGTGGGTGAGGTGCATGGCGTGTGCGCGTCGAGATGGGCGTCTATCCAAAGCAATCCAAGTGGTCCGCTGTGTGTGAGGGCATGCGCTACGCCACTCCAAGTACCGATGGCGCAGCTGTGGTCTCCGCCGATCACAACGAGGTCCTTTCCGGCGCCAACGGCTCGTTTCGTTGCGCCAGCAAGCGATTTAGACAGTGTTGCGACAGCTAAACTGGAAAGAGTTAGCCTCGAGTAGCAGTATCGTTAGCATCGTAGTCGTTGAGGAACGCAATCTCACGTACCCGGGATTCCGTCGTACTGGTCGGCTTCCAGTTCCTGTACGGTCTGCACCCACTTCCACGGCACGCGGCATTGCTTCATGAGCGTTGACGAGCGAATGGTATTTGCGGCCGCTTCGCATCCAGGAATTCGTCCGCAGAGGCCGTTGGCGGAGCCGACGATGGTCACTTCGCGACGAGCGAGCCGCATAAGAGCGAGCCGCATTGGTGAGTCAGTTCTGGGGACGAAGGGTCAGTTGAGCTTAGGCAGTGAGTAACTGGGATACTTGCTAGCAATCTTGATCGAACTTGTCGCCTGAGATTTGCATGACCTTATGGTCTGCACCCACTTCCATGGCACACGGCATCGCTTCATGGCCTCGTGGCACGGCCCACGATAAGCTGGTGGCATAGCCCACAAGCTAGTTCGGCTATTTGGTCACGTCACGGCCTGCAAGCATAGTCCGTACTGTCGCCCTTATTCCAACCACTAACTACGCCAGTTCACATAGAGTTCTTGAAGTTGTACTTTAGTGAAATGCGTTTGGATACAGCGATAGTTTACAAACTAATGCTTCCACAATGTTAACTATAGCTGGCTCGTCATCGGTCGGATACGTTACCCACGCTGGCTACTAACTACTATTGGTCCACTTGTTAAACCTTTATCAACATGCATTGGGATTCTAAGTGTTTCCCTATGCCTTTCCTAGGCAACGTCCATGTTCCGTGACAACGATGCGAAGAGCTCAAGTTACGACGAGTCGTAACTAGCTCGCATAGAGAATATTGTGATTTTCGCAGATCCATCGAGTGTCATTCGTCACTTTTAGAGGCCTAGCTGGTCGCTGCTAATTGCTCTCAATTGTTGTCGTGATTTACTCGTCAACAACCGAGGATATGGCGTCTCACCTTGGACAAAATATTTTCTATCATGCCACCGACGTTGCCGGTGGTTGCTTCTGATTGCAGAGTGGTATCGTCCAGTCCTCTGCCACTAGTTTCTGTCAAGTACATTTTAATGTTAGCTATTGTCGAACTTGTTTCCATTCAATTTGTGCTTGGTGAGAGAGACCAAAGGTTGTCCAGACAAACTTCCGTTTCGAAGCTTTGTTAAAAGACAAGGCGTACTTGTCCCGGGAACCATTCCATTTAAAGCTAACCGTCCTTGTTGACTTAACTAACTTCGGACATTACAAACATTAGCCTCCATGATTCGGCACAAAGAGCATGTGTATCCTTTTGCACTTTCGCGTCTGTCCTGCCGGTGATGAATGACCTGCAGGTGAGGCTGCACTGCCACCGGGCTGACGCGCTCATAACTTTGATGCGCCGCAAATGCCTGCCGCGGCCGTCGCTCGCTAGGGCGCTGGCTCGGAAACCAACTGCTGCCGGGTGGCCCAACCGCCGGTCGGGAGTGCCTCGAGCACGTAAGCACGCTTGCTTGTCCCGCTCGAGGAGGAAGCGTTTCTTTGAAAGTGGACTCTTGTGGCCGGTCACGGATGTCACCGAGCGCGCTTAAGCTTGCACGAATTGTCCTCCTCTCGCGGCTCCAAATCTAGTGTGAGTGACACTTTTTACGCGTTCCTTAGCCCGCTTATTTTCAAAGCCTGACAAATTTCATTGTTCGGACTCTTTCTGTCTCGATAAAATTACAGCTATTCGAGCCCTTCACAAGCTTGATGCCGTTACGTCGTAAGTTGTTCACTTTGCAGAACCATTTCGTACGGTACGCTCCAGCGGATGCCGCCCACTGCAAGCATGAACCCGTCTCTGGCAATGTTGCGGAACCGACGACGGTCCTCTTCGTCAAGCTTTGTAATGGCACAACAGCGAAGGTCAAGTGTCCATCTCAAAGATGTGGAGTACATGCAGGCAATGATGGAGGTATCGGTTTCAAACCTTTCGCTGCAACACCTACAGGTATCCACATTTCAGAAGACAAAAAAGTGGCCCAGTGGTCTTCTGCTGGCCATTATGACCGTTGCGCCGTTATTTGTCTATTTACACCACCTATTTATCCTGCGATTTAATGCTTCACCGCAACAGGTACGGAGTTCATTCAGGTTTCCGTTTGCTTCGCCATGTGTAGCTAAACCGGGTCATAGCCCGCGACTAGATGCTTAGCTAATCGCTGACATTCAGCATTTGTTTTGACGCGACAAGTACGAGTCAAAACAGCGAAGAAATTGAGAAAGCATCGGCTAAGACCTGCTGCTATGTTAAGTTTTACTTGATAAAAGGATCTGGACTTAATGTGGCCCCATACAGATACCTTGGAACAAACGATACCGCGTCCTCGTGGCTCATGCTATCTGAAAATATAGAATTGTACGACTCGCTCACAATGGTTACTTGCGTGTTCCAGGTGCTCGAATCGGATTCGCGTACGATGCTCGAGGCGCTTAATCCGAATCTTTGCAATCTCAAGCCATGGATGCTGGTCTCAGCTATCATCCAGCTACAACTCATATTCCACTGGTTTTTGCCTGCGGAAGAAGAACCGGGCGTAACGGAGGCTGGTACGCTTAAGCTTCTCGTGACCGCCGTTAACTTTGACTTTAGGTCATCACTTTGTATCTCGACGGAGCAGCTTCAGTTCTTGCTTTCTTCTCTGCCTTCTCTATGTATTCGGTGTCGCATTGAAGCTTTACGATGGCAACATCATTTTCGTGAACTGGCCGTCCATCATGATCATACTGTCCGCCGCGGCATTCCTTCTTCAGCTATACGTACATATCAGTTCCAGGGACAGCGATGAAAACTCAGGTAGCTCGAGTGCCCTTCATTACTCGGTAATACGATTTCCCAGGTGACGATGTAAGCGACGCTTTCTATGGCCGCGATCCGAGACCGGTGATCCTTGATGTGGATATCAAAGCGTTTATTACCCATCGAGTCGCGCTAACCTTCTGGGCACTCTACATTGTTTCCGCTGCTTTCCATCACCACGAGAGAGCTGGTGTGATGACGCGTAAGTGTTCTGCCACATGCTGGGCATAGTAGTAGCATAAACCTCCGTTGCAGATGGCTTTGCGACCGTCTCACTTCTACAGCTGTTGTACGTATTGAGGCGCCAGTGGTTCGAATACGTCACCGAAAACGACTACGATCGTGCCGGTTTCTACCGCTTGTGGGGCGTTATGGTCTTCTTGCCTACACTCTACTTTACTCCTCTCACTCTTCTTGCTCAGGCACGTTCTCACAGAGCCTAGGAAAACGGACATAACAGTTTAGACTAACGCAGGGACCATCTCTCGTATACCGTGCGCAATTGTGTTCCTGGCAGGGCTCGTCGTTCAGTACTTCAACAGTGATATCGACCTGCAGCGGCACACGTTCCGAAGGTCTCAAGGACGAATGAAGATTCGAAAAAGTGACCCCTACTACATTACTGCGAAGTACCGCAAGGATAACGGAGAGGTCGCGCACAACCTCTTACTCGGTAAAACCCTGACAGGCAATACAATACCACAACACTTGCATCCTAGGCAGTCTGGATATTGGGGCTCGGCTCGCCATTTGAGTTATCCTACGGAGTTCTTGACATTTCTCGTGTGGACGCTACCGATGAAATTCCCTCATGCTTCGTTGGCCTACCTGCCCATTGTTCTCTTAGCGTTCATTCTATATCGAAGGGCCTCGAGCGCAGAGATACGCTGTCTGGCCAAGTACGGTCAACAATGGATGCAATACGCTAACAAAGTGCCCAACATTCTGATACCCGGTGTATACTGACGATGGACGGGTACATAAATGTCACATATCCTTTGTCCACTACTTCCCGATTTGGAACAGAATGGTGTCGTGCCTCCACGTCACCAAATACATTGATTTTTGCAAAAATACCTGTGCGAATACGATGTGGAACAGCATTACGAAATACGCACACTGATTTTTGCGAAGATACCGGTGGGTAATTAACCTACCCCACCCTATGACTCACAAGTCCAAGCCACCGTATCTACAATCCGCTTCATGGACCATGACCGTGCTGAACTTATTCCTTTATTCGATGCGGTGCACATACAAGCACAGATGAGCAACGAGAATATATGGCGATGTAGCGACCTTTACTGGGCAGTTGCCTTAGGGAGTTCAGGGCTGGCGAAGAGCACCGCGACGACCAACTGCAGCAGGGCAAATCCGATCACATCTAAATCAGAGCCGAGTTACATCTCTAGCAGCAGTCAAGAAGCCCAAACACTTACAAGCCAGCTGAGCTTCGCTAGCGCCAAAGTTCTTTTGCTTCTGCGACGCGATAACGAGCTGAAAATTGTTGCTGGTGTTGTTCGCGGCTGTGCGCTCTCACCTGGAAATGGAAGGCGATGAAGGCAGAGTGAGCGATCGTCATGACAATGGGGGCAAAGTAGGTGCCACCCAGCACGTACGGCGTGAGGAACATAGGAAGAACGATGCCACCGGCAGCCGCCACTCCAAAGAGACGCTTGCGATCGTTGTAGAAGTCAAGACCAGCTGGAGTAAGCTCAGTGTCCACCTTAAGTAAACGTCAGGGTACGCTGCTAGCGGAGGGATGCTTACCAAGAGACCGAGGACAAAGGGTTGGAAGAAGTGAACGGAAGGGACCGTGTTGGTGAGACGAGCCCCAAAGATGTGTGCGCCAAGTGCCCCAATGGTGAACGAAACAGCGAAGAGCCACACGCGACGCTCGATCTCGTCCATAGCTAAATACCACCAGGTAAAGACAAAACTTCATAAAGGCACTCACCGGCGTTCTTGCGGAACTGCAGGTAGGCGTAAATGGGAAGGAGTACGAGCACGCCCAGTTCGGCCCAAANCGAACTTTTGCGGTCTTCAGCCGACGACTAAGTGCTGGTTTCCCACGTCGGCCAGGCTATTCCAAGTGCAACTCTTCGACGATTCAGTGCATTTTGTACGGCGGCTCGACCTCGTTCACGACGAATACCATGCCGACGACGTCAATTGCTTCGGTAACGGTACCGATATTACTGGGTCCAGAAAGTACTGCGAGACTTACCCCTGCCGTCCAAACGGCACCCGTTTCTGCTGGTATCCGTACCCGGAGAGGGTCTACCTTCAGAGCAAGGTTGGTGAGCTTCTGATCAAAGCATGGGGAGTGATTCACACCACGGTTTACGTCAGCGAATACGTCCCTCGACCCGCGGCCAACACGACCTTCCAGATCCAGTGTAAACCTTACGGATTTCTGGTAAAGTCGGAACAGATCAACGCTACCATTGAGGTGTGCTGCAGTGGAATCTGCGTACGGAAGGCAAAACCGAAGGAGATCGAGGAAATACGGTTTCCCCCGCAATACCTTTTGCAGAAGCATCACGCTACGATGACCGTTTGGCAGAAGGGTCAAGTTGTATCGGAACTCGAGCAGCACTGCACGGCATCCGACTTGTGCAGCCAGATAGACTGCGTTGCTTGTCCTCTGCTCTTAAGAAACCCACAGTGCGTTACGACGTCCACGGTAGCTGTGATAGCGATCATCGTTTACTTCGTCAGCTTTGTCATGTTCACCATCACCCTGCTGAAGGTACGGCAGTATCGAAGAAAGGTGGTCATGGTCGGCAATAGTAGCTCACCTACGGTCGAGACCACCACCGACATTGCCCTTCGACAGCTAAATCACCTTCTCGAAGAGCAGCCGCTGCTGAAGAGCGACTACGAAGACTCAGAAGAAGCCATTGAAGAGGAAGCTGAGTACGCTGAAGACGGATACGAAGCCTTTGAGGAAGCCCGAAGCTCCTCCTCGAGAACACCTTCCGTTGTTGCAGATGTCGTCGAGAATTCTGCAGGTGTCAATCAGTCAGAAGGATCACCAAGCGTCAAATGCTCTGCTCCTAGACCCTCTACTCGGGGAACTGAAGAGGAGTATCAGTATTGGAAGACGGACGAAGCAGCTATCGAAGCCGCTCGAGAAAGAGTGAGGCTGAGCAAAGCCACCGAACGAAGGCGTAAGCAGCAAGGAATTCCTGCTGAACCTTCCGCAAGTGTTCCGTCAAGCGACGATTCGCAAGAAGGGAAGCCGAAGCCACTTCCACGACGTTTCGGCGTTAAACTCGTCTCGTCGATACCGCTCGTCATGATCGTCTCGCTGATTTGCTCGCTCACTAGCCTAGCTGCTGCGTGCGACAAGACCACCGACATCATTGCCGCCACCCAAATGTGCTATGAGCAGAGTAACGGAAAGATTCTCTGCAACTACGACCAGACTGTCCAGCTAGTAGTCGGTGATACACAGCGACAGATCTGTCTGACCTGGAAGGACAGCATGGCTAGAGTCATGGGGACGGCCACGTTCGAGGTCAGCACCGTGGAACTGGTATGCAACCCTCTGACGTTGTACCACACGCGTCAGTTCGAGATCGACGTAGCGTCCAGCAGAAGGTGCTTCAAGGCCGGGTCGTGCAGAGCAGATCAATGCGCCTCCACGAAAGTGACTGACCTCATCCAAGAACTGGAAGGAGCAAACCAGTTTCCTGGATTGACCTACTGCAGAAACGCTGCTGGGTGCTGGAGCAATGGATGCTTCTACTGTTCCGATGCTTGCGTCTTCTACAGGGTCTTTTCGCGGCCCGTGACGCCCCTTGTAGGGGAAGTCTACCAATGTGCATGGACACCAAGGCTGCAAATCGTTATGACCCTGCAAGAAGAAGGCAAGGAACCCCAAGAGAAAACGCTTCTTCTGACGGCAGCAGCTTCGCACACCGAAGGGAGCATATCGGCATCGGTAGCTAGCATGAGTCTACCACCCCTTCCACCGCTGGAACAGCGCTTTGTGTCCGATGGAGTGAGGGTAGCGACGGTCAGCAAAGACCACCGGCGAATACTTCAGTGTGACACCAACTGGGACGCGATAAGCTTCAAGCCGTGCAAGCTTCTGCAGAATCCATGTGGTTGCGGACCGGCGGGAGATGTTGCCGTATGTGATTGTGCAGGTCATCCTTCAGAAATGGATGCACTCAACGAAACGTCGACGCTACTTCCTCGTCACATAGGCAACGTATGGATGACGAATAATAGGTCGATCATCACAGCGGAAGCGGCGTTCACTGAAGCTCAGATCCAGCTCACGTTCCGCAACATGAAGTTGGAGGTAACTACGGAAAATAACACGTGCACCATTACTCCACTCGAGCTTACTGGGTGCCACGGGTGTGGAACGGGAGCGACGTTCGAGTTCACATGCGAGACGGACTTTGGGAGTGCACTGACAGAAGTGACTTGTGAAACCATGAACTTTACCGCTCATTGCGACAGTCAAGGCCAGCACTACCGACACCACTTCCTGACGGAGAACAAGCTGCTAAAAGAAACATGCGTGACATCGTGCCCAGGTGGACGCTCAAGCTTCGTTCTAGAAGGCGCCCTTAGCTCGTTCGAAGGCAAAGAACGGTCTCCGCGGCACATATCAGGAGAAGCAAACAGCAACGGATTCCACCTGGACGACGTGTGGAACTTCTTCAGCGACGCATGGAACTTCATCTGCAACAGCGTGCTTCTGTGGGACCTGAAAGTCTGGGCTATAACGATAGCCGTCGTGGTCGTCGGGACTGTCGGCCTGATTGTTGGCTTCAACTACCTTCAGCGAAACCACCCGGACGCTATTCGGTTCTTGACGCTAGCAACTATTATAGCTGTCTCTTGTGCTGAACCTGTCCAGTCCACCCGGCCTCTACCCTACATCGAAGCGATAGCTCTGACTAGGCTTAGTGAGCTTAACGTAATCGATGGTTCTTTAGTCATGAGTCAACTCGCTGAAGCCAGAGAGAATCTGCAGCTACTGGACCAGTCCGAAGGTGCTGATGAAGCACTGGACTACTCGGACCTTGACGAAAACGAGATCCTTGGCGATGCCGACAGCGAGGGCAACGAGGTTCCTGTTGACAACGAGACACTGGAGGACCAACCAGTGGACAAGAGCTCGGAGCAGGAGTCGAACGAACGTCCGTCGCGAACAGAGCGTGCGTCAAGAAGGGATACCGTTCGGCCCGATCAGCAAATGGTGGCAGCTAACGTCCCGTCGGACCGCAAGCGGAAACGGTCGTACAGTGCCAAGCGGTACAGTCGGACAACTTCAGCACGAACAGAAAGTTGTGGTCGTCGACGTCGTGGTAGGAATGGTGAGCCAAACGAGTCTACCAATTCGGTAGCTCGAGCACCATCGTTCCCTACACGGCAGGATATCGGCCAGAACTCAACCACGAGTCTAGCGGATAGACGATCTTCCGTGCACTCAGATCGAAAGGAACGTGTCAAACCGAGACCCGTTACCAGTTCGGTAGCAAAAGGGTCTCCGGTACCGCCTGCTCCAGCAGCCCCTCCTCGACATGAGCCAGTTCGAGCACCAGAACCAAGCGGTACGGCCATTCGAGACGTTCCCGTACGCGTTCCTGAAGCGATTCCACAGCTCGAGAAACCTAAGCTTGCTTCCCAGGTCATAGCTCCGAAGGCCACACCGCCTCCTCCGGCGGTAGCATCAGTCGCAGTGAACCCAGCCTACAAGCACGTCACCGACAAGACCTGCTGTGGATTCGAGGTCAACGGAATATGCAGTGCCGACGACGCCAAGCATGTCATTTGTCAGCCACTTCTACTCGGACAGCTCGACCCAGGCCTCCCTGGACGCCTACGACAGCTGCAAGTGACGACCATCCTACAGCATGTGTTTATCTGCGCTGCACTAAAGGGATGCTATGGTCACTACACGACGCAGTTCCTGCAGTGCCTCCTAGCAGAAGAAGCCCCTTCACAGGCAGTGTTCGTCTATAGTCGCTTCCGCAAGTACATGCTGGCTGGTTTCAAGTCCGCCACCCCCGACGACTTCGCAACAGCATGCCGCTACCGATATCGCCAGTGTTCCGTGGCTAGACAGTGGCTTGAAGACGAGCCAACCAAGGCGATTTCAGTGCGTTCTCAGTGCAGCGAGATGTTCACCGATGAGAAGGAACGATTTCGAAGCCGTTTCGCTGACATGTGGGCTATTTTGGAACGCCTTCGAGCACGAGTCGTCAACCTCGGGATGACGCGGATCGAGTGCAAGGTTGTGCTCCTCGGCGATGAAATAGCGGTCGACCTTTACAAGCACCGACCTGAGGGCATGTTCATAATGGAATCTCCCCGTGCAGCAGACATGGCCACTGTCCTGATGCAGCATGTGCTTGCGGCTTCGGTTCGCTACGTCGTCGTGTGCATTGGTCATTCGGATTTACGCGATGGGCGACGGATGGAAGAAACGCTTCATGCATGCGGTCGGGCGGCAGGCGTCCTACGTCAGCGCTTTGCGCACGTGAAAATCGTGTGGATACCGCCGCCATTCATGTACACCCGTCGAGACCAATGGAGCCCACTCGTCAGCGCTCTCAGCTCTGGTATTGGATCGCTTCCAAATCACAACTACGTTACCCAGCACGAAGGACGGGACATCCTAGAAATCTTCCGGGACGGTGCGCGTCATGACCCAGACCGAATTGACGCCAACGGACGTCCGACAGAGCGAGGAACCTCGATCCTCTTCAACTTTCTTCGTGAGGTACTACAGATACCATTTTCGGTATCAAAGGGAAAGCAGCCCTCTATGACCCATGCTGCTGCCCTTCCGGACGCTGGTACCTTTCGCGACGCTCTCTTCGTCCCAGCAACGAAACGGATGCGATGGATCCATTCTTGAGGCCCCGGAGGTTGTCGGAACTTCGCCCTTCAGCTCGACGTTCCTTTGACATTGGGTTTTGTGTGGGTTTAACGGACCTGTCTCCCCCCCCCCGGGTGATCGGCGTCGCATGCTCGTCGTCGTCGCCTCCGTTGTGTAACCTAGCGTAACCTACCCCGAGGGTCTTTCGATGCGCAATGTTTGGCGATTGCACGTACGTCAAACGGGTTCCGTTCGACGCCGCTATGTTTTTGCCGATGCAATGTGATAAAGTTAGTTGCGCAGAAACGTTCGTCAGAAACGGTTGCTTAGGCTAAGTTGTCTGATTAACGGTATTTCTAACAATGCGTGAGCGATGAAAGAGTGGCTTGATCCGGCCAATAAATTATAAATTGTCAGCTCTTGACGATATCAGTGTCATGGAAGCGTAAGGCATGTGACCGAATCATTTTCCTACAAGCAAGTCAGGTTTTGACTCTTTTGTTTTTGAAAGCGCTTTAAGGACTGTCAGGAAGAGGTATGTACCTGGTTAGCCGCATGTCATGCTGAAGCTACGCAACCCTGCATATGGGCGCTGCTGTGCGTGCCAGTTGCCTCCACAGGGAACGTCGAGTGCTACATTTATCCGGTACGGTCTCGCAGAGGCCGTTGGGGAATAGCCGGGAATAGTGAGTGCATTACGAAGGATTAATCCCCCGCTAGTCTCTTCTCTTTGTCTTGGACGCGTCCACGTAATCCACACATCCGATTTCCGGCGTACGCTAAAGCGCTAAATACAGCGTGCGTTCCGCGCACCTCTGCCAGCGGTATACCCAGTCGCAGCATGAGATTCACGGCCTTGTATTTGTATGGCAATGAGTGAGTGAGCCGACGGATTCGTGTGCTGTGAGTGAGACAGAGTGAGATTACTAAGGACTAATCGCCATTGGCAGAACCTTACCTGACTGCTATTCAGCGTCGCAGAACCGCTTCCGCACATCCTCTTCATCCACATTCGGCTGCTGTGTCGAAGCCTACTTTCCACGGAGTCCATCTTATGGCGAACGTTCGCACTTCGAGGGTTCTTTCTCCGCTGTTCGTCTGAATGTTCGGGCTCGTACTATTCACCTGGGACTCATTTCGGTCCCTTTACGAACAATACTACGGCGAACCATTCCCACTTAAGTCATCTCGACTCACGGTAATGATTTCTTACCTAGTGGAGCTATAAGTCTGCTTCAGTATGCCTATAATACCCTTAGACAGATCTTTGCTAAGTAAGGCTGACGTGGCCGATACCCTTAAACCCTCGCACTGGCAACTATTTGCCGATGACATTAGCTTACGTTGATGCCCGAAACGCTGTTCTTCCTTCTCTCGCAGGCTCTTTTGACTCACGCTAAGCCTCGCGTTCGCTTTCAGGGTATCAGCCCTGTGCCATCCGACGCGAACCGACGAACAAAAGCACCCTTGTTCTGTGGAATCTTCCGTCATCCGTGGAAGAAAATGTGCGACGAGTGGGCCGGCAGCAGCAGCCATGCATCCGGTCTTCCATGGGATGGAACCGCCACCGGAACCGGCGACCTGGCGCCACGCGTGGCCCGACTGCTGGCCAGCAAGGAGATCGCCACGGCGGTCTACAAGGAGGTCTACGAGGACCACTGGCACTCACAGGACAACCCTCAGGTACGTGCACGTCTACGTCCGACCGATTAACGACGGCTGTTTAGGGGAAAATAAACCTATGCACCGCAGAGAACAACATCTGCGAAGACCTGCTGGACAAAAAGGTTATCTTCGTCTCTTACACCGCAACACTGATCCTTCGGCGGTTTAGCTTGCTGACCCGGAATTCTGGCACTGCCCGCACGGGATGCTCTACCACTATCCCTCGCCCGGTGGATACGAAGCGTATGTTAGTCTAAAAAGCACGGGTAAATTGCCCAATTTTAGTACCAAACAAGTGGTGCTGGCGTACGTGAAGAAGTTCATTTGCGCTCCCGGCGATCCCCCGCTTGACGCCGACAACCTTCTCATAGTGCCCGGATGCAACGCTGCCTACGACATGCTCGCCTACTGCCTGTTTTCGGCCGGTGACGTGGTGCTCTGCCCAGCGCCGTTCTACGGCCGCCTCTTTGACAACTTCGAAGAGCGTGCTCATGTTCAAATCCGAGCGGTGCCATTTGTTAGTTTGGTTATTTGTCAAAGCACGGTAGTGATTGCATTTCAGGAGGATGATCTCGATCCACATCTTGACATTCAACGCTTTCAAGAAGTCTTTGATGATGCGACAGCAAAGGTGCTTCGAGCATCAAGCCGATTTTAAGTTTAAGTCTTTAGGGTGAGCATGTCCGCGCGGTTTCCCTAATCAACCCGCATAACCCACTTGGCGTCGTTTTCGACGACCGAGAACTCTTAGCACTTTGTCAGTGGGCAGTAAGGTATGGCACAGGCTTCTGCTTTGAGACGAGATACAGCCGTTTAGAAACAACTTGTTCGTCCTGGCGGATGAAGTCTTTGCATGCAGCATCGATCCGCTAACAGTGCCCGGGTCTGGCAGCTTTCGCAGTTTACTCACGTTGAGGCATCGGCTGGGCAACCTGAAGGACAAAATCATCTGGATGTGGGGACCGAGCAAGGTAGTGTTGGTTCCGACAGAGCTGGGACAACTTGTTCTACACGAGTAGTCGTGAGTTTAGGACCTATGCCTTCCTGGACTAAGGTTCGCCACCGTCCACACGGAGATCCCAGACCTGCAAAAGGCTCTTAGACGGCTTGAAATCATGCAGCCGTGTGCCCCGGTTGTTCAGCACCTTGTCATCAAGCTACTCTCCGACATTGGTAACCGCCAAATCTGTTGTGAAGCGTTCATGCTCGAAGCTTCAGACTGGTTGGAGAAATTTAACGACGAGAAAAACGACCGACTGCGAACGAATCGAGAGTTAGCGATCGAGAAGGCCAAGGAGCTCCGCTTGCCGTACGTTGCTCCTTGTGCGGGTCTCTTCGTCTTCGTGAACTTCACCGAACTCCTGGACGAGGACACCTTCGAAGCCGAGCACCGACTGTGGAAACGGTTTTCGAGAGCTGGAGTGTACGAACGTTTCCCCGCCTAGCCCACATCGCTATATGCCTCTTTTAGATATCTCAATCCAGGTCACTTTATGTGCTCCAGTACGCCTGGATGGTTTCGCATTGTGGTATCTGGCCAGAAGGATGCGTTAGAAGAAGGTAAATACGTGTCCTTCAGGGATACCTGCACCGAACGTTGTCTGCAATACTGGCTATTTTAGGCCTGTCACGAATAGAGCGAGTCCTGGAAACACTTGAGCGGCGAAAGTCAGCGTTGCCACTGGAAGACCATGCAAATCTGGAAGAATACACACCGCCACTTACGTCGTCGGATGAACCGAAGGAAAGCGCAAGATCCGAGAGCAGCCAGGACTTCAACCTGATGACATCGCTTATGACCTCATCCGTGCTACTGACTCCGCGCGCGTCTGAGCTACAACCCGACGACGAACTTTTGCGAAGGATCTTCTACAACGAAAACGAAGCCATTAGGCGTGATTCGGATGGACTTTTGGACGCAGTGTTCGTTGGCCACAAGCCGTCCGTCTTCGACGTCGACGCAATCACTGCGTATGATTCGAGGCCCGAAGAAAGACGTACAACCGCAGTCCGTGAGTACAGTCATGTAACGACTACCACGGCAAGACCAACGGAGATTGGAGAACTCGACCTACCTCTTCGGTTGGAGCCGCGTCAAGATGAAACCGCCCAGGAGCAACACGTAGACGTCCATCAGGAATGGAGGATACCGACGGAACTGTCCCCGATAGCGGAAGAATCGGATGACCTGTTGGCGAAAGTATTCGAAGGTGTCCCTACCCATGGCACCACTGAACACCGGGATTACGCTGCCGAGCAGCCAGCTACTAGCATCCAGCCTGCAGCGGCCAGTCCAGCGGAGTCACGCGACGCGGTTGCCCATGGCCTAGCTGCAGAACCTTCAGTACAAGTAGAAGCTCATGAATATGACAGAAAGGCCGCGAGGTATATGGATGTTTCGCGCACATACGAACGAGTGGAGGTCTCCGAGGAATGGCTCAGTCAGATCATTAGCTCGAAGGAGGATGCCAATGCGAATGGCAGCAGCAAGCAACACAGTGCACCAGAGGGGCTGTTGCCGAAGGAGAAATCTCGGTTCGTCGTTGTCACGCTATCGAAGGCAATTGAGCTATCGCCACCAGACAGCGACGAGGATGAGATGAAAAAGTTAGCGCTGCATACCGAAAGCGAGCCGACAGCACATTCTGTCGACTATAGTGTGTACGGAAGAGACCCTACTAGCGCTGGCTCGATCAATCAAGAAGGTCGTCCGACTCGAGCCAATGAAGAAGCCGATCAACATTACGAGTTCGGCGAATTCTTGGACGAAACCGTGGTCAATACCGAAGATGATTTACTTGCGACGGTATTTTCGGCATTTCCATCTCCACCACCAAGGGCCGACGACGATGAAATTGAGATGCTACAAATCAACACATCGCCCAACATTGAACCCATTCTACGGACGCAGAACAAGGCACCTTCTCCCAATCGAGTTCGGTGGGCCGACGAGGAAGCAAAGACGCCCCCACCGTCGGAGGAGTCCGCCAGTGAAGAAGAAGGCTCGTACACGCTGCTGAAGGACGACCATCACCACGCTACGGAAACGGTGGTTGAGAGAAACGAAGAAGCTGCTACCGCAGCCACGGAAGACGTCCGTCGCTACACGGCGCTACATGACCTATCATTCGTCGAAGACATCGTCTACCGACGACAACCAGAGGAATTCGCATCGCCGGAGCCATCCGAAAACGGCCTAGAAATGCATGTTGCGTCGAAATCCGCGGATCAGTCAGTTACGACAACAAGGACCACCGTTGGGATTTCCGTTAAAGCCAACGAGCCGTCAGAGAATGCGTCAACAACTGTAATCGTCTCCAACACCTTCTCAGAGCGTGCAGACGTACTTCTTAACGAAGACCTGCTTAAGGACGTGTTTGCGGTGGTGGATAGACACGCTGCAATGAACGAACGCAAACTTGCGGAAGAACTAAGAGCAACACCACTGACAATCGAGAGGCCGGATCAGCATACTTCCAGCGTCGACGCTGTTGTCGAACCGCTTTGCCCACACGAAGAGCTACCTTTAACACAATTCTCTCCCATCGTGGAGCAGCCTTCATCACAAACCGAGGCACCGCTGGAACCACCAGACGAAAGCGACATCCTCCTGGAAGCCGTCTTTACGCGGATTGACGAGCAACGACAAAGTGACAACGTCAGTTACGCTCTGGCCAGAACCGAGAAGGAAGAACTCAGTGTCGTCAGTCCAGATGTCAATAAACTTGGCAGACAAGAGGACGTCCCGAAGATCGCTTTTGTCCCGATAATTCTACAAGAGGCACCGCGGCACGAAGCGCAAGAGAAGCGGAATGTTGACGAAGATCGGCTGCTTGAAGCTGTTTTTGGAAAAGCCGGCCAACACAAACATGCAGAGATTCCGGAAGAAATAAGGGACGTGCGAGAGCAGTCAGTAGAGGAACCCCGCAAGGACAAGCAAACCTCCAACTCCTTTGGAACGCTTGACAAGGCGTATGAGCTTCCCACGTCAAGTTTTGCACCGGATGTTCCTAAAGTCAACACCGATGATGCTCTACCAGACTCTTTGCTGGAGGCCGTGTTTGCTCGAGTTGGTCAACAGCCCCAAATGCCTGCCCGCCAAGAAGAAGCGCTGCCGGTCCAAAAGCAGGAAATCATGATCGAGGCACTCCGAAAGGAGCATGTTGACACGGTCGAGAGAACGAAAGAACTGCCCAAGACGGACGTCACGGTCATCACGGACGTTACCGAGCGGCATCAAATATTGCGTGAGCAGCCAACATACGATATACCAGACTCGCTGCTAGACGCGGTGTTCGGCAATGTGGACGAAAAACAATCACCGACCGTACGGGACGACGAAACGCTGCTTGCAGAAGTGGACGATTCATCTAACGGCAAGGTCCAGCATGAGCCCGTGGACAAGCTGAAGAAGATCACCGAGGTTCCCAAGACCCCTCTGGTGATCACGGCCGACAAGGTGGAAGAGCCAGGACCGTCACTAGAAGCCAAACCACCATTCGATACTCTAAATGATCCTTTGCTGGAGGTCGTCTTCGCTAAAATAGACCACAAACCGGCAGTCCCATCGGTCGCACAGAAAACAACCAGAGAAGTGCAGCAAGCCGAGTCAGAAGACGAAGATCTGTCCTACGCCGCATTTGCCGCTGTTCCACTGCGTCGTGATGTTGACAAGATGCACGAGCCGCTGAACATCGTCCCCAGTGGACGGGAGAAGATCAGCGAACTTGCCGAAAAGCGACAAAAGCGTCTTCGTATCGTCGAAACTCTTGTGACCAACGGTCCTGACAACGGCGTCACGACTAATCCAGCTGTACTCCAGCCGGATCCAGTCAGTCCCGCAAACGAGAGCAAAACGAATGCAGCCGAGGAGGAAATGGATCACGCTGCGGCGGTCTCCATAGAGCACGCAATCGACCAGATATTCCACGATGCATTGGCCGCACCCGGAAACGAGCGTCAACGCCTCGAGTCCGGTCAAACACCAAGCTGTTATGGCTCGGTAGCCGAATCCGACTACCTTCAATACTCTCCCGGAAGCCGAAAAAGCGAGACGGACGACTACGTACCGTACTACGATGGAGCACTGAGCAATGGCACAACACACCCGCTGGAAGAACGTGTCGTCTACAGGGCTGTCATCGATTCGTCAAGGTAAGCTTGAGTTTTTACAACTTTCGCGTACTGTCTTCACCATCTTGCTATTATACGGAAACTCACCAATGATTTAGCGTATTCGATCCGCAATCGTTTACACTGCCATCGCTATCGTGGACGTCGCCAAACACAAGCGATGTTATGCCCGAGCAGGAGGATCTCAGGCATCTTAACGACTCCGGCATCGGAATGGAGCTACCTGCGGGTGCCCTAAGCATCGACTTTGCTTTCAAGGTGCCCAAAGAGGCTCTAGAGCAGTCCTACTGCGCTGAGCAAGCGGCTGGCGAAACAAATATATGGGTGGATGAAGCCGGGTATGTACTTCATGATATTACGTACCGTCTAACTAGTTACAAAGGTAACTGCGCTTTTTCAGTCATGATGATCCGGAGGAATCGAGCCACAAAAGCAGCCTGCACTTCCACGTCTACGAAGTCGAAGATCCAGACCACCGCCGGCCTCTCTACACCGATGAAGAACTGAAGGCCTTGCTTGCGCAGCCGCTACCCGAAATAATCATACCGTCGCGCACGGAAGAACCCGTGCGTCCTCAGCGTACCGTCACGTTCCGCGAGGACGCCCTAACACCACGTCAACTTCGGAAGATGATGGAGGAGGAACGGCCATCGCCGAGGCCGATCTACACGGAGGAAGAGATCCGAGCCCTGCTGAACGGTAGTGTTCAAAGCGATATCTACTCTGCGGCCGAGGAAGAAGAACTTCAATTCGGGCAGTCCTTCAGTTCCCACGAATCGATGCCAACGATCTTCGAGTACGGCATGGAGGGATGTAGCAGGAGCGCACGGAGGGCGCAGGCTGGAGAAAGGCATCCATCGGACCCGTCAGGAATTGTGGCTGACTATAATGCCCGGTTGCCGTATCCAGGGCCATCACACAGCGGAAACGCAAAAGTGGTTTCGCCAGTTCCTGCAGAGCCAGCGCCAAGCCGTCAAGCGAAGCCGGAGACTGGTCGCTCCTCTAAACAGGACGAGGGCACAGTGGACCTTGAGGTGATTATCCGGTCCCGTGGAACCTCTCCAGTTTCGATGCCACAGAAGTCGACGGAAATGGCGAGCGCTGCAGAGGATTCGCCGTCAAGAAAAGGCTCGATAATTCCGGTCCGAACGGAATATCGCGAGGAGAAGGAATCTAGAAGGCGTCTGTCCAGGCAAGAGCTACTTAGCGGCGAAGAAAGCTCAACAAGCGGCCCTCTCTCGGTGCTTCGTTCCTACAACCAGGACGTCCAACGGCGAAAGAGGAGAAGCAAGAGCGGTGCGTCTCGCGAGAAGCATAGCACAACATACGGAAACCTTTCACCATCAAATCGGCAGACTCTGCGAGCTGAAGGAAGCAGCGAAGAGGAGATCTTCCCGGATGTGACACTCACCACATCCGACTATGGCATGCAGCCGATTGGGTTTGAGAGCTCCGGCTCGCTGTCACCTACGGCCCGCTATCGGCAAGTGCACCACGAGCTGTATATGAGTCGCAAGTCGACCACATCACCTACGCACGCCACTGGACATGATCCTTCGCGTAGTCGTTCGAGGTCACCGAAACAGCTGGTGGTGGAGCATACCAACATTACGCAAATCACGTACGATAGGCCGACTTACAGCGGCACCATAACAGGTACGTGGTAGAAACTTGTTCTGGAAGTATAAAGTGCAAAAACAACCGTCCAAATTTCAGAAGTTCCCGTTAACGAGGATGACGCGGAAGTGAGGACAACTACCTCTACTCGCGTTAGCGGTTTGACAACAGCAGACCTCTTGAACTCCTTGGTAATGGATGGCCGCAGAGAGAACCGTGACGCTTCCGCACAACGATATGCTGAATACCGGCAACGACGATCCTCGTCCATGGGCTCGGCTGGCGAGAAGAAGCATGCCTCCTACTACTACGTACATCGCCTACGCCCCGAGGAGGAAGCCTTGAAAAAGTAAGATTTAGCGAAAAACTGCGAAGTTTTAGTTTGTCATAATCAAACACATTTACCGGACACAAGACACCGTAACAATACTGCTTTTCTCTTTCAGGGACCAATACCGCCATGATGTTTCCGCCATTGCAACCTCCGACGGACGCTTCAGAGACTCTGCTTCGCAGACCGCCGAACCGGTAGACGTTTGCTGTCGTCTACGACTAGTCAAGAAGGGAACGAAGGACAAATCGTCGAAACCGACAAACAGCACCAGCATTCGCTTGGGGGACGCCGCGCCTAAGGACGGCCACTATGAGTATCTAGCGTGCCGCAACCCGCGACATTGCTCGCAAAACGACCACTGTGATCCGCGAAGGCTGTACACCGTTAAGCGATCGACGATGCCACCATTCGCAAGTGGTAGGTGAAAGGAACATGTGCTTGTACAGATTTGCTCCTTTTGTAGCGTCG
Organism: Aphelenchus avenae; assembly: GCA_020875895.1. Classification (NCBI taxonomy): domain Eukaryota; kingdom Metazoa; phylum Nematoda; class Chromadorea; order Rhabditida; family Aphelenchidae; genus Aphelenchus; species Aphelenchus avenae. The sequence continues at coordinate 672,471 of JNEY01000022.1, read as the reverse complement.
ATCGATCGGGCAACAACCGCGCAGAGCAGGCGAACGAAAAGCGCAGGCTACGACGCAGATGAGTCTTCTCGGTTCACTTCGAGCTCCGGAGCAGACATCGGGGACAGTGACTTACTCGTCACTTCTCATTCGACCGCGCACGCGGAATGCATCGACAGGGTCTCCGGTGAGTAGCAGTTCCTCATTTCGTTTTGGTATGGCGGCAAATTTTCAGTTCGTCATTTGCCTGGCTCTTCGTGGATCGTCTCATCAGTGTGCAAAACGACACCGTTCGGTTATGAACGCAGTGCACTGCGGTCGCAAAACTACCGGCCCATCCAGCCGGAGCCCGAGGTCATCCGAACTGCCGTTCCGCGAAAAGCTGCCGACCAGTAGTGCTATAGCGCATTGCTTTGCAAATTTTCCTCACAAGTGTGAATGCTAGCGATACTTAAAGGACGCTGAATAAAGTTCTATGTAGTGGGATCCCACTGCGTCCATCGGAGAAGCGATAACGTTTTTCAAGAAAGAGAATTGTAAGAGTACATGAGGCTGTTGTTCAATTACCTTTGGTGCAGCTCGTAGCTAGACTATAGACAACTTTTCTCTTCCATATGATTGTGTATTTCATCGTAAGGAAATGAGTACGACGATTTGCATATGCCCTGGCATATACGTCGGGAGAATGTCTGTTCTCCATTGCGGTTCTGGTGTGCTGATTCGTGCAGCGGCACGAAGGTGTGTGTGGTCCTCTTGGTTCGGCAGGCCCGAGCGCCGAAGTGTAGATCGACGGGCCCGAGTGCCGAAAGGTGAATCGACTGGCCCAAGCGATGAAGTGTGGATCGACTGGCCCGAGCGCCGAAAGGCGAATCGATTGCCCCGAGCGCCGAAGTATGGACCGACCGGCCCGAGCGCCGAAGTATGGATCGACTGGCCCGAGCGCCGAAGTGTGGATCGATTGGCCCGTGTGCCGAAATCGACGAATTATCTTAACCTCAGGTTGGTTTAACATTTATCCAGTAACCCTCCGGGGAAGTTCTGGCGGCAGGCCAAGGAGTTTCGAAGGCAAAACCCAGTAGCCCTCCGGGGTGGTTCCGGCGCCAGGCCGAGGATTTTCCGTAGCCAAAAGAGAGTATCCCTCCGGGGCGGATCCGGCGACAGTCCGAGGNGACTTTCAAGTCAAGAACGATCAGCTTGACGAGTCGGATGCCACTCACTCAGAAGACTACCCGGACCGCGATGATACCGTGTGGTTACCCTCAGCCAAGAAACGGGACTCCGATTTGCAGAAATTCTGCGACTACGCGCTGACGACACGGAAGCTTCGCGAAGATCATGTAAGCGACGTAGTCTCTTTCTATCTCTAAGTAAGTCATAAGCATTGCTATAGAGTGTTCCTAATCCGTATAACGAGCAGTTTGCCGTGCTTGCTCAGATGCAGCTGACAATTATGACCTAGGCGCTCTACCTGCTAATGAAGTGCGACTACGACATCGAAGAAGCTAAACGTCAGGTGGACCAGCGCAGGTGCCTGGACGAGGAGTGGACCGATGAGGACAAGGAAATCTTCCGCAACACATTCCCAGTGTTTAAGAAGGACTTCCACAGGCTCGCCAAAATGGTCTGTTGCATATCCACGAAATTGCACAAAATCCTCGTTTAGTTCCCGGACAAAGCGATCTATCAGGTCGTCGAGTACTACTATAACACGAAGAGAGAAGAACACTACCGGGACTACATCGATCCGGATGTCGACGTCGATAGCTTGACTTCGGAGGAAGAGTAAGTTTACCGTGAAAGATCATGCTTATAAGAAACGCTTTAAGGGACAAGAAGGCGATCGATGAGAAAGACATGCGCCACTCAGGTGTGTGCGAGAACTGCGGCATGATCGTACCGAAGGTCTACGCAGTTCACGAGATGGAGGTGTGCCGCACCTGCAAGGCCTACTTCAGGTACGCTTGTGCCGCTTTGCTGACACAACTAAGCACCGCCTTCAGGGTCACAAACCAGCATCGTCCGTGTCGCAGGCCGGAGAAGCTGCCCCGTCGAGTAATGTGTCCTTCGGACATGACCGACGTGGCGGAGCAGTTCATCATGATGTCGGAGCCCGTGGAGGCCGAACGCTTTGCCGCTGCTGACGAAGACGATGAGATCCAAGTGGAGGAAAAACCGCGCACTCTCGCTCTTGTTGCCATCGAGTAAGTTTAGCGTGTTCGTTACTGGCATGGTTTCCGCGAACGTCATGAAACCTGCCGGCTTTCTTACCTGTTTCAATAAGCTTGAAGTTTGTTCCTTCTCGCAGACCCTAATTTACGTAGTTCTCCAGTTCCATAACTGCATGTACTTTCTGGACATAACTTGCATGTATTTAGCGAAACGAAGAACAATATCGTGGAACAGAAGAAGCATGCCGAAGCGTATCGGGTCGTCGTCGACAAGGAGCACACCGTTTTGAAGAAAGACGTCTCGGTCAGCAACGACGCCCGGCAGTTCCTGGCAAGCGTCTCTAGTGGCAATGCCGACCACACGCAGCGTGCGCGCATGGCATACTCCTGGACCAAGTACGAGAAGGAAGCTGCCTTTCACTGTACGTACCATGAAGATTATTCGAGAAGTACGACGACTGCGTTTAGGTCTGGTTTCCTACCCGCGGGACTTCGAGATTGCATCGCAGATCGTCAAGACAAAGTCCCCGGAAATGATCAAGAGCTTCTACTATGAGCATAGCGAGAAGATCGACGAGGTAGGAGCAGCATTTAAATTTCGGTCAGTTGAAAAATTGACTTTTAGAAAATAGCTTCTACGAGGAGGAAGCTGGAAGAAGAAATTGCGGGGAATGACCTGGATGCCGACCTCGTGGCCCTGGCACAGAGCGCCCCTGCCGAAGTAATCGACCTCGAATGAGAACTGTGTTCCGGCTCATTTTGTCCCACCACGGCTTTCACTATGTCGTTCAGTTTGACGATCTCCTACGCGTTCACCTGTTCACGCGATTAAACGCGCCAAACACGCAACGAGTCATCATATAGCGAAGACATGGAAGCTTTTGGCAAAAATTTAAGTTGTATATAAAAATCGGACTTTTCGATAACCTATTCAAAAAACCACGCAATAAGCGAATGAAACTTTCAGCGGATAACAAACGCTTGTAGACTGAGGTATGGCTAAAAGTCAACTCCTACTGAAAGTGTCATTACAGCTCAGTCAAACGAATTACGATTCTTATACGACCAGGAATGTGCGGTTACCGCATACGGAAGTACAGCGGCAACGTTCCTTTACAACGCGAAGATGGTGCATCCCACGATCCACCTAATGGGTCGTTAGTGTGACAAAAGAAACGGGAAGAAAGAAGACTGCCTTTCTTTCAACAATGATCAACTTGTCCGTCCGTTCCTAACGTCTTTGCCCTTTTGGAACTCTTCGCGCGCGAGCCTAGTGAAGATGTCAACATCGTTTTATTGACCCGTTGGCCGTTCGGCCAAGGAATCTCTCGGTTTGGCTTTACGCGTGACGCATCGTAGGACCTTGGTTCTAGTAACTGACATTGTTCCTTCCATACAGCTCCACTATTTCAGATGCGGTCGTCGGGGCATAATGCAAGTCTTTCCATCGCTGGTCACATGCACAACATCACTTCATCCGGTCATATAGTCAACGTGCCATACGACACCTACGTGGACGACGAAAAAAGCGCCTTCGAGTATTGGCTCTTGCTGGGCACGAAGTTCTGCTGCATAATCTCCGTCGGTGGCTTGGTCCTAACTGCCTTAACATTCACCCTCTTCAGGTAAGCAATACCTTTACGTTTAGCGCAACCCGACGATAGCCGCATTCAGGTCACTTTATACCGTTCGAAATGGCATTCATCGCAACCTGTGCTTTGCGCTGCTTGGCGTGGAACTCATCTTCTTCACCGGTATTAGCGGCCTGGAGCAGCACCCGGAAGCGTGCCGCATCGCTGCAGTTGCGCTTCACTATTTCCTGCTGTCATCGTTTTTATGGATGCTACTCGAGGGGTACCTATTGTACCGCATGATAATCCAGGTTTGTTGGTTAGGGTATTATCAACTTGAGCATTTTGAAGTTTGCCTCTACGTTCTATCGTAAACATCCGGTCCACCGCATGGTTTAGGTTTTCGATACGAGCCGAAACCGAGTGGTCGTCTACTACCTCATAGGATACGCTCTTCCTCTTGTGATGGTTGTCCCTGCGGCTTCGTTGGAGTGGCAAGACTATGGAACGAAACAATAGTAAGCCTTTAGACTGCTCACCTTCACAGCCCACGCATTGTGATGCTGTCGCACGAAATGAACGGAAGCTTTAGCTGCTGGATCAACGTCCGAACAATCACGTTCTACACGATGGCAGCCCCGATCTTCATCATCGTTGCGATTAATACTGCAGTGCTGGTTAAATCGTTCAAAGTCCTTGTCGACGTCAAGATGACGAATCTTGTCGGAGCGTCGCGCAGAAGCCGTCTGCTGAGCCTCTTCAAGGGATCCGTATCGTTGCTGTCCCTGCTAGGCATCACCTGGGTCCTAGGGTTCTGCGTCGCGATTGGGACCGGAGGAACGGTGCTTTCTTTCTTCTTCACTCTAGCCAACTGTATTCAGGTAAGCAAGACCTACATGCCTCGTTTGCCGAGAGTCTTTACCTTAGTCACCACTGCTTTAGGGCGGATTCATATTCGCCCTTCACGTCTGCCTCAACAAGACGGTGCGCACGACTGTCGTGCGATCGTTGGAAACCCGATACCCGTGGTTCAAGAAGCTCGCCTCCTGGACGGTCAGTCTCTACTCACGCTACAGGAAGCTAACTCGCGAGGGCACAAAGACCACCACCACTGCGAAGTCATGAGCCTACCTTATCTGTACATAGATTCTCGAATAAAACCTTCAATACTAGTCGAGCACGTTTGAGTGTTCTTTGATGCGCACGTTCTTTATAGCACTCTGAAGGTCGATGGAATCGGTTAACTGCACGGTAACAAAGTTTGTGCCGTCCACACACGCACAGCGCTGCCCAATTTCCACCTACTACTTCGTACTCTTGGTGTGATTTTTAGTTGAATTATGCCATTGGTAATTTCGTCGGTGCCGGAGCTGCGAAGCCACGTAAAGCAGTTCCGGAAAACGGAAGAAGGCAGTGTGGTGCTCGTGCCGACAATGGGGGCCCTCCATGACGGGCATCTTCAGCTGGTAAGGTCCGTCATAAAGTTCCAATTCGACCATCTCGTCATTTAGGTGCGTCGGGCCCGTGACATAGGCCGTTTCGTCGTTGTGTCCATTTTCGTCAACCCGCTCCAGTTTAACCAAAGCCAGGACCTGGACCGCTACCCACGTAACCTGGAGGCAGACCTCCAACTTCTGGGCGACCAACCGAATATTGTCTTCGCACCGACCGTCGACGAAATGTACCCTGATGGACCGCGGAAAGACGTGAAAGTAATTGCAGCTGGTGAAGTGGGAAAGCTCTACGAAGGCAAGTATCGACCGGGACACTTCGATGGAATGCTGACGGGTACGAGCCGACGCTTCGTTGCCTTTAGCACACTCGGCGAGTTTAGTTGTCGCGAAACTATTCAACATTGTCCAGCCGGATAGTGCTATCTTCGGAGCAAAAGACGCGCAGCAGGCCTTCCTGGTTAAGCAGATGGTCAGCGAGCTGAACTTCCCCGTGCAGATCGAAGTCGCAGAGACGGTACGGGACTCGGACGGACTTGCAATGTCGAGCAGGAACCGCTTCCTCCAGAACGATGAACGCAAGCTTGCGCTGAAGCTCTCCCAAGCGCTTCATGCTGCGACCGCCGCTGCAGAATCCGGTGCGTCGACAAAGCAGACGCTTGAAGCAGCGAAAGGCTGCTTAGCGTCTTCCGACATCACGCTGGAATACGTAGACCTTGTGAACCCAGATACGTTTCTATCAGTTGCTGACCGAGAGTACCGTGGAACAGCGCTTGTTATCGTCGCAGCTGTCGTTGGCACTACACGGCTTATTGATAATGCCGTAATAAATATCACCATCTGACTGGATTTGCGCTGTGCCTCGGACATGTCAGCATGTGGGCCGAAAACGGTAATAGGTAGCCAGCTATGAAAAAGGCTAATGAGGCAAAAAAAACCGTACTTGAAACTCGACGGCAGAGAGCACATCTACCTATCTTTGCCTACAACGAAAGTCTCTCTGTTTTATGCAAATCGCCCTTCCCGAAGCACATAAAAGCCGCTGATATGGCAACCCAAAGAACAACCGTCTTTGCTCAGTCAACTCTACGTTCTTCAACCCCGACCAACCCCCGTATTTCGGTTCGGCATGATGAAGCCACCTATTTTTGCTTTGCTCGTTGTTGCCGTTCTCGCAGCTGTCCTACTCGCTTCGCCGGTGCCGAAGAAGAAGGCTCACCACCACGGCTCTCCGAATCACCCTCATCATTCCACGAAGCAGCGTCACCCGCGCAGCACCGACGACGCCGACTATGGGTACGCTTTCCCACATCCGTTCCAACTCGGCCGCCCCTACGGCCAGTATGGCATCATCAGACGTGGCGGCGCCTACTATCCGCCAATCGGACCCTACCCTCTACGCGGCGGCCCCTATGCGCCTCTTCAGCCTGTCGTCGTCCCGTACAAGCCCAGCTACAACGAATACGGACGGCCCGTCGAGTCCGAGGAGCCCAGCGTTGTGCCTGGCCCCGTGTAAGTATCATGCCCGTTCCTTAACCTATTTCCATAACCACTAGATTTAGAGATCCCCGTCCTCGCCAGCCTAACCCACTGCCAATGTGGTATCCGCTGGATCCAGCGTAAGTTTTTTTACCTATCCGTACCTACTAACCGCGACTACTACCGATGCGAAGTCTTATGGAATACCAACCTGTTTTAGCGTAGAAGGACCTTATCCATCGCAAGTGGAGCCAAGCGACCGTGAGGGAATGAGGCTGACGCCCTTGGGCGACCGCGCGTTCCAGCAAGGGTCCGAAACCGCTCGTCGCATTCTCCCCGCCTCTTCAGTTGACTCCGCTCCGCGTCAGATTGACTACTCGGACTACGGCCACAAGGATCGCGCCAAGAAGGACGCTCCTAGCATCGGCTCCACTCTGCTCGACGCGCTCAAGCTCCTGCGCTAACTTCGATCTCTACAAGCACACAAGTCTCTTCCTTTCTAACGAGCAACTGTGCGCATTAACGCGGAAATAAATATGAAGCGAGTACCTTGTGATGCGGTTGTGGTGTGGCTTAAGACTTAGTTAGCGATTCTTTGTAGACTCTAGGAAGGCAGGTCTTGCGCTATCGTGTGGTCCATATAGTCCTCGTAATGTTTTCATTTACCTGATGACATGTAGCGAATGCAGCTGCCTCAGGGTTTGCTTAGTGCGTCCTCTTAGTGAGGTTGTGTACCTTATTCTGCTGTTGATGATTGGCAACCTCTGTATTTTCAAAGTGGTAAAACACTTAGAGGCCTCACTATTTTGCGCAGGGGCTTCAGACGGTTTCATACGACACCTGTGTACGGGCACTAAGAACCTTCAATCTCAGAACACTACCGGGCCAATGCGCCCATTCTCTGTCTCGTTTCTCATGGCCCATTTTTATACATGCTGCAAGGAGGGTGAGACATAAATAGTCTTCTGTTGAGACCGGACTTCCGCATGCGGCTACGCATAACGTCAGCGGAAAGCGCCAATTTTCATCGGTCAGCGCAGGAGGTTACACGGGAGCATTGCGATAGATTCACACGTAGCTTCGTCACTGCTGGTCTTAGGTGACTTACACTTGAATTTTGGTTAACGGCTTAATTTCCCTAAAGACTAAAGAGCTCACCATAAAAAATACACGGCCTAGTTTAATGTTGGTCAACTTAAGGGGGAACAGTTTGCTTTTGAGCTCTGGGGCACGGATATCTTTGACCATTTTTTAAGAAAGTATGTTTTCCCGTTTTGCTTTCGGCGAAATTTTTTGACCGTCAAAATCCCATCCCACTCCTGGACGCATGCGCGTGCTAGACTTCTAACTACTGGAAGTCAACAATTCTAGGCAAGTCATACATGCGACATCATACGAGCGGACTTTGCTCTTATTCTCTTTTGACGCCATTGCGTTTGCTGGTTGCCTCTTCCGAAGAGAGTTGCATATGCGTTCAGTGGAGTGGACATAAGCCTGTTATAACCGTTTGCTCGGCGGTTCCAGTCGTCACCCCACAAACTACCTATTCAGTTCTCCAATATGGATGTTTTCTTACTTTGCCCAGGGCGTTGTCGGCAAGATGGAACTGCGGTGCGCTTCCCTAATCCGGAGTGTGAAGGCAAATAAGAACTAGCTGATATGAGGTGCTAATCCGCTTTTCCACAGGTTAAGTCCTCTTAATGTACAGTGCCATTCGAATTAATACGCATCCGCTTTCTTTCACCATTGGCTGACGGGAATTAGTGGCGTCTAGGGCTCTGTTTCGTTCCTCCACGGGTTCCGCTAGCCGGGGCAGCATGGTTTATTTTCTTGTACGCATGGTTGTATCTAATCACAAAGCTTGCGTTTATTCAACTTACCGCAACCTCGACCCGCATCAGTGTTGGAGTCCTAGGCCTCTTCTACGCTGATTGTTTTCTTTTGCAAAAATACTTATGGCGCGAGCAACAACTTCGTCCCTTGTGACCAGAAGGGCCAGTCGTGAATCACCCAGTACTTGGCACGCAGTTTCGCGGAGTTCGTGGCAGAGGAATGCCCTTCGCGGCTACGTCACAGCCGGGTGGGAGTTCGATTTAGGGCCGTGTGTCGTCGCGGCAGACGATCCGTGAAGCGTGGTGGTGGCTGGTGACGTTGTGGGTTGTTTGTTTTGCGTAGGCCTTATGGTCATCAACTGCAGGAGTATGCCGTTTGGCACTTGTTCTAGCACTCCTTTTCGGCTCGCTGGAGAAAACGACATAATTGAAGAGAGCGAAGAACGTTTAAAGGTTTGAGCAAGACGTCGCTAGCCGTTTGCGGAAGCTGAAACGAATAAGGACTTCCACAGGTCTAACACCTGCACAAGCGGGCGTCATCCTTTCGGTACTTATTATTTTTCTGGTTCAGCCCAACAACTAAAAAAGAGCTTGCTTCTCCGCTCTGCTTGCGGGGAAGAGTGGTTGTTTGCTTCTCCGGTGACGTATAGTTTCCAGCTCAACGTGTAGGTAGCAGCTAACAATCCATTGCTAATTACATAGCAACGCGCGAAGGCTCTTTGACGTATTTTCTTCTCGCTGTGGTCGAGTGGCTCATGTTTTTCAACTGGCCTGGATTTTCCCGCGGTTGGAATTCGGTCTGTGGGCAAAGCGGGATTGGAATCTTGTAGGATTCATTGCGATCGTTTGCAGGAAAGCCTTTAGGCTGCGAGTAATTTTTGCACAGTGCTTATCGGATGTTCTGCTAAGCACCGCAGTTAGGCTGGCCAACTTACTTCAGTCATTCCGTAGTTTAGGCGCTAGGTATTCAATCTTTATGAAAGAGTTGGTTTTAAATACTGTGTCCTTAGGCCTCTAGGAAAGTTTTACAGTTGTTCGTAACTTGTGTGCTGTAGGCCAGTACTTACGCCTCTTGAAATGGTGCTAGCTTGCCTGTCACGTTGTTGAGTCCGTCCGTAGAGAATCATCGAATTCGGAGGATTAAACGCAGTCTCCTGAATGGTGGACGAGTGCGCAAGAGAGATCACGGCCGACGGCGTCGACTGACCGAATGCGTGGTGGCGGCACGCTCGCGAGAGGGCGCCCGCCTCGACGGATGCAATTAATGCCACGTTATCCGCTTGTGCTCCCTTCTTCGTGGCATCTTCTCGGCTCGCGGCCATTCTAATCTCATTACGGCGCGTCGTCTTACAAGTTGTGTCGTTTTCACGGGCCTGAAGGGAGGCCAACGTACCTCTTTTCTCGAGGCTCCTACGCGTGTAATGAGTTACCGAAGTGAAATACTCAGAGCTTAGAGTTAAAGCTTTTAATTACTACACGAAGCACTACGGCGCCTAGCGTTAGCTACTCTGCATCCCAGCATCCATTCCTACGCGCGTACTAATGGCATCCCGCGTGGTTTTTCTGTTGTTTGTCAGTGCAGCTTTCTTATGTATTCCTCGCTAGCTCATTAATCATTAATGACCTTACGCTCCATGCGCCCATTGCTACTTCCGGCCTCAGGAAAACCCTTAACCAGTGCACGGATATTTTTTTATACCTTCACACAAGCGTCTCCGTGTTTTGCGGTACTTCAAATCCAGATTGGGTTATACTTCAGTGAACGTTTAGTCTTAGCCCATCAACGGGTATGGCCAAGTTAACCGTGATAGTGGCCATCTGGAGGCACCGCCTGAACTTGCAAGGGCTCCGAAAGCGCGACGACGTACGGTTAATTGTCGTAGGTCCAGCTGGCCTCATCGTAGACGAGATCAAGTAAGCACTGTCATTGCTATGCATTCGTTCACATCCCGACCGATTTAGCGTGGACGTCGTTTACCAAGTGGAAGGACCGATCACGTCGCGCGACGAGAACCATTCCGTGCTAACGCAAAAGGTCCGGGAACTATGCGCCAGCATGCCAAATACACCGAGAAGATTATGTGCCTTCGAGCGGTCTCTACAAAAGGAGGTCGCTCAAATCCGACAGGAGCTAGACATAGAGGGCATTCGTCCAGAGCACTTTGAGCAGCTGATGCAGCGTAAGGACCTCAAGACCGCTTGTCGAAGAGGAGGACTAAGCACGCTTAAGTACGTCCGAGCTGAGATCACCTAGTTCTACTCAGGCTATTTCAGGTTTTGTTCTTTCGGTTCTGTACAGGGCCAACCGGATGCTTGGTTGGAATGTGCGAAGAACCAAGTGGGCTCCTATCCGATGTTCTTACGACCTGCTAGCTCCGAGACCAACTGCATGCATACGCTACACATAGCGAGGGACCCTAACGAGCTTCGTGCGTGGATTAAGGTAAGGCATATGTACTCGATCATTCCAACGTGATCTTAGGCTCGTCCGAAAACGTCCAATTTTATCGTCGAGTACTTGGTTGAAGAATGCCTTGAGAACGGCTACGAATTCGTGGCAGTTTGCTCAACTTCTACTGGTTTAATAGGTGCAGAACATTTCTCTTATCACATTAATCAAAAGCCTAATTTAGGAACGTTCACTGTGGTCGATACAACAAGAACCTTCTATACGTCGGTGAAGAGCCAGTCCGCGTATGCGATTGAGTACCTTAGCGCTGAGCAAACAAGGGACATCCTGCCGGGTGTGGAGTCCTTCGTCATACAGAGCCTTAAGACGTTCTTTACTAAGTCCATGTGCTCACTGGTGTTTATCAAGGGTTTCTATAAGGTGACTTGGCCGTTTGGATTCAACTGACGTTCCGTCAACTCTAGGGACACAATACCATCACCTTCCTAAGCGCATCCTTGGAGCTGCGGAAGGCAACATTTGCATCACTTTTCCGCGAGGCACATCACGGAAAATCCTGGGAGGCCTTCGCGGTCGAGAACCTCTGCGACGCTACCGCAGAAAACGTTTGTTCGCCAACTAGAGCTGACTTAAACGGGCAGTTTGACTGTTTTAGGGTCCTTCTAAAGCCGCAGCAAACGGTTGCGGCCTGATTGCGAGCTACGCTGTGATCAACTTCCCCAATAGCGAAGGCGTGTTGTTCCACCAGTCGAGCATTGCGAGACGCAAGAGCACAATGCGAGTCGCATGGCGAGTAGCTGAAGGCGAGGAACTGCTGGATGCGGACGGCATCGACGACAACGTTGTCCAGGTACGCCGTCTTGTTACTGGCGTTAAAGTTGCAGTGGCAGATTGGACAACGCCTGGCCTTTTCACGGTTTGGCGACTAATATCAGTTTACATGGGTCCCTGGTATCAATTAAGTCATCCCAAGGAAGTTATGTCCCAAGCTGCTGAGATGTGCTTCTATGATTCAGCATTGTATGTACGTAGCGACGCAAACACGGGTCACGCCCTGGGTCAACAAGCAAATGACCAAAATATTGTGTACCGTTCGTAATCTTGACACATAAGGGAATACTTGAAAGCCAAATAGGTACCACATTTAGGTGTATCTGAGCAATGCCAGCAGGAAGGAACTGCTAAGCGATATTGAGGAGATCGTCAAAACGGACATTACGATCGACAAGCTAAGCCTCATGGACAAGCACAACGTCTGCCGACGGATAAACTTCGAAGTGACGCGTATCTCTTCGTCGGGTAATATGCTGGTTCGTAGTTGTACGACTACCGACTGATCATGCCACACTCTATTGTTGCCTGCTATTGGAATGCGGATAAACGATAGTTGACCTGCATAGCTCAGCATAGCTCTTATTTCTCAGCAAAGGCAGAGTCGAAAGCTGCCCGTGGGAAGCCAGGAAAATGCGTAGGTACGGCTCCAGCGTAAACTAGGCAAGCTTCCGCTCATTGGTTCCGCATAGAGTTTGCTTAGTAAATGGTGACGTCAGATGCATTAAGGTTAAACATCAGGATGGTATGACTTTACCCGACTTCCGTTAATGAGGCAGACCACATTGAAGCTAACTAGCATTGCGCACGCAACACATCGTTCTGTTCTAGCAAAGCCGAACGGTTGGAATACCGGTAACGTAATGAACCTTTATGTAACTTCTTAAAGCAGCAAGCTTACCTCAAAACATACCTTGTCCGATAGTTTTAAGTTACCTTTGGAAGCCTTTACCTATCCCGTATACCAGCTTGGAGCATTACCCTTGTGTACGATACGCGCCCTGTTCAGTTCATCGTTCATCGACCGCTGTGTAGGGCGTTCAGTCGGCTGCGTTAAAACAACATTAATTCAGCGGTTATTGCTTTGCGGAGGTAGATTTTGCACGGCCTTATCACACTATGAGACTATAGCGGACTCGGTGATGTCAAACGACGTTGACATAACCGGAACTACGGTGGAATAACCATGATGTTTCCCTGAACAAGCCGGTGTTTGTGTCACGTGAAGCAACAATACTAGAATGAGGTAAACTTACAGCATGCAAGCTGGATTGCCACTATGTACTGAACGACTCTGTAATGATCTGCATGTGGCATCGAAAATGAACCATTTTAGGACGTTTGAAGCTCTAGAAAATAAGCCGAATTTAAGGAAGAGCAACCAGTACACATATGCTGCAAGCAGAAGCCCCCAATGTGCATTGGATCTTGGTCAGCGGGTTCGCTGTTTCACATGCACAATACAGAGTGGGCGAATACGCCAAATGCACCTTCTGTTTCGTGACTTGTCACCCTACCTTCTGATGGTTTTGTACGTTCAGTAAGCTAATGCTTGCACAAGCTTATGCCTACCTCACTGCACAAATTTCGAACATTATCATACCATTTTCTGAAATGACATCATGTCAATCGTCATTATGAGCGGAACTTTGACTTGCAAGCTTATCAGTTCAAAAGCCGAGGCGGCCGCTGTTGGGCCGTAAAACTGGCTGAGGTCATTCAGTGGGCCACACCTGCTGAATTCCTTTGTAAGCCTTTAAAGCCTGCTCCATGGGAACTGCCGTCATTCCTTGCACAGGTCGTCCACTTCGATGGCCCGTCTTTCCCAAGTCGTCGTGGCACTATCGGTGATAGTCGTCGGCACTGACGCCGGATCAGCATTTTGCCCCAATGGCACGATTCACGGCTTTCCCGGCACACACATGGCGCGCTGCTACCTCTACGAACGGGTTCCGGTGCAGTTCCTGACTGCAGAGAGGTTCTGCAGGATTGCCGGTGGACATCTTGCGACGGCCAGAGACAATTTCGTCAATACCTTTATCGCACGTAAGTCGACTTATTTAAAACCCATACTTCTGTCCAATGAAGTACGGTAACGGTTGTCTTACATAACTGTGCACAAAGACAAACGCCGCTTAATCAGTCTAGTACCGATATGTTTCAGAGGCCGGTGTAGAAACGTACGAGATCCTGGCAACGCCATCGTTCTGGATCGGAGGCGAAAGCTTGCATGGAGCGAACGCGTGGCGCTGGCTCAGTGGAGAGCCCTTCAAGTACACCAACTGGGCGAAAGGTAAGCTGGCTGATCCATTGCTACAGTTTACGACAAAGAGAACAGCAAGAAACGCATTAGACAATATTGGTAATCCAGTCATGAGGCCATTTCGTACTCAGCATCAACCGGAACCTTTAGGCGAGCCCAAGGACGGTCCGTTGAACCAGTGTATTGCCGTCAAGCTGACACACGGAAAGTGGGAAGCGGACGACTGCTACGATGAGAAGCCATACGTGTGCGAGTTTATGCCGTCGAACCGCACCAATTGGACGATACCTACCCGACCAACACCTCGTTTCTCTACAACTACTTTACCACCATCGAC